>OY856413.1:1057972196-1058299696 GCA_963693085.1 Alisma plantago-aquatica | reverse complement strand
CGCTTGGGTAGCACTGATGTGTGACTAGGCACTGCTCTTTGCTTGTGAAGTCATAAGTGTTATGGACTTTAACTGCCAATGTGAAATGGACCTGTAGGGTCACACACATAGGATTTAACCTAGAAGAGGATTTTTGTCCACAAACAATGTTTATATTGATTACTAAAGGAGTTTAGTAGTTCAATTAAACACTCAATTGATTGATAGCTAAAAATCATAGTGTTCAAGGTGTTGGACAGATTGATTGGAGTATCGGATTGATTGAAATCACAATTGACTGATTCTGCACAATCTGCACTCCCAACCGATTGGCTCATGTGATGAACCGATCGGCTGAGCTTGGTGAACCGATCGGCTCATGTTGTGAGTTGATCGGCTCATGGACAGGGTGGACGATTACTTCAAGTGTTGAAACAATCAGTTCAACTATTGCAACCGAGCATGTTGGGAAAGTCAGATTGGTGAGAATTTTCCTTTCGTTTCACTTGCCCAATTTGATTGGGAAAAGGATTGGTATTTGATACCAATTAGAAACAAAAGAGGGAAAGTCGATCGGGAACTGATCAGGACCACGAACCGATCAGTTCAGAAAGTGAACCGACCAGCTCATGGGTCCCAACCGATCGGTTGAGTGTCAACTGACTGGTTCAGGTCCCCAACCGACCGTTTCAGTTGTGAAACGATCGGTTCAGGTTGCGAGTTGGTTGTTTTTGTGGAAAATCTTGAACCCTTCTACTCCTGCTTTTAGTCCCGCATTGCCCGGGATGGAGAACCCTGACCCATGACCCTCCTATATATATAGGGGTATTGGGGGCTTCTCAAAGTACAACTTAGTGCAACTAGTTGCTCTGTAAAGTTGTCGTTCTCTTTGGTTTTGGTAACCGAGAGAGCCCGAGCAAGTGCTACCCGAAAAGGGAGGCACAGTAAGGGAAAGAAAACTACAGTTGCAACTGGCAGTAGGAGAGTGTGTTGGTGACTAGTACGTCAACAGGAGGGTGCGACTCCTTCCAAATCATTGTGGGACAAGGAGATTGGAGTTCCAGGTGGTCCGTGTGGACTACTTCAGAGGCGGGAGGTTTCTATTGCTTAGGAGAACAACTGTCAATCCCGACAGTCCTGGTGAGACCATGAGTCGTCAGTCTCGGTGCGACCAGGAGTTGCACAAACACCGTCCAAGACCGGAGGTGAAGACCACGTAAGGCGCGAGGTATTGTCACCGAGCAAGCCTCAGGACAAGGTATGATTCCACAAACCATCCTTTCCTATTGTATAGACGTTGACGCGTTTCCTTATTCTGGGTTTGGGGAGGAGAATTTTTTTTGTTTTCGCTCCTTCTCTGCCTCCCCTAAAACCCAACGGTGGTATCAGAGCCACGTCAACTCCTCTATATTTTTGGAATATCGATATGATCGATTTTGGTTTGTCGCCTTTATTTATTGCATACGATGCGAATAAAATTGCCTTTATGCATGTCCGATCCTAAATCCACAAATCCCAATTACATATATGATATGTATTATTAATGTACTCGATACACGTCGCCCTTAAATGATTTTTGTGGTGGATGTATAGCATGGTTATGGCCAATAAACCCTATCTGTGTATGGTTGTATGTGGTTGCTTGCATCTCGATCTGCAAACCGATCTTCCTTCTCCTATTCCTGATGTAACTCAAAATAATATGAGGAACCAAATTTTGAATTACGGTTTATGACCATTACATCCTAAATGACATCCATATGAACCATAAGGTATGACCTTGATGGTAGCACTCATTGGAATAAAATCCATAAGTGCGAATAAGTCTTAAGTGTTAAGACACATGGATAACATTTTGAGAAGGATGATGCTTGTTGATTGCAACTTAATGACTAAGACATTTGGCATATGGATACTAAAACCACATTCCTACGAGGAATAAAACAAGGATGTGTACATGACACAACCTATAAGGTTTATGAATCCACTAATGCAAATGAAGTCTATAAGTTACAATGGACTAATCAATGTGATTGATTGAGTACAAGCAACTCAGAATTGGATCTTTACTTTGATGATATAGTCAAAGGGTTTGACCGACATGTCAAAGATAAAGAAGGGATCTGTGATTTAGTGGGAGTGTGTTCACATTCTACATGTTGATGTGAAATGGAAATGTTCTAAAATGGAAATCCAAAAGTGGAAATTATATTTAAGGAAGATAGAGATGTTTCCTATATTATAGGAATAGAGATCTATAGAGATAGTTCTCGAAAAAACCTCTTGACCTAAAAAGAGAAAGCATACATTGGCAATCTGTACTGAAGGGTTCAGTATGCACAGATTCAGTGGGAGAAAACTTGTCCATGTTACATGGAGTTAGTATCCCAAGGCCAAGTGTCCAATTCTTATGAAGAATGGGAACACTAAGAATAGATATGGATCTATCATGTATGTAATCATCCCATTATCTTGCATGTATCGACATGGCAAGAACAATATGCATTCATCATCTTGTATGTAGGACATGGCAATATGATGTGCTCATCCTGATAACTCGTATGTGGGACATGACGAGTGGATGTATGTCTACTTCCAGTAAGGGTTACTGGAATACTATGAGAACTTGATAAGTACTTGAGAAGTACTAGTTCTATGGATATAAGGAAGAGTTCAATGTAAAGAGTTACATTGATGCGAACTTCCGAAAGGACAAAAAATTAATCGCAAAATATATATAGGATATATAAAAGTGAAAGTTTGTTGATAATTGGAAGTGTTCCAATAAAACCATTTAAAGGGAAATGCTGAGTATCTATGTGTTAGAGAACAACAGTGGATACTATATGGATCTAGAAGTTCATGAGATGAACTTATAGATATTCCACTCATTGATGACAAGTATGTAATCCTTGATCATGCAATGTGGCTAAAGGTTAGCAAAGGAATACTAGATCGCATATTACGACAACTCCATCTCATATGTGTGAGGTACAGTGAAGAGATGTGAGACATGCAATTTATACTGACTTTGGCAAGGTGTTTCCATAACTCACTATGTTGGCAAAAGAGCATAGTAACATGTGGGACATGTTTGAAGATCACTATGAATATGATTCAAGGGTGATTGGCTCGCAATGTTGTTGGTATGTATGCCCTGAGAGCCAATCATGTGATGATTGGTGGGATACATTAAGATTGATTTGATAAACATCAAAGGCGAGCTTCCAATTCTTTCTGGTTCAGTCATATGAGATAGTGATAGAACAGATTGAATGTCTAGAGAATGATAGTACTCAATGACGTATGCCTTCAGGTTCATGACCTGAACGATGAGATCATACGGATGCTAAGAGTTTGTACATTCTTGTTATGTCCCTAGTCGGATGTCATTGTGGAAGGTAGATAGACAGCAATGACACACAAGACTAGATTGTGGTGTTGGTTGATGACAGAATCTCATTAGTCATGATATAGAGATATAAAACCAAACACATAGGTACTTGTTAGAGAACAAGGTACCAGATAGACCCACCGTGAGTTTAACACATGGAACCATGAGATGGTAGTCACAGTCAGTACTCACAGTGATGGTGGTGAGTGTGATTCTTAGACCTGAAATCACTGCACTCAACACATGTCATTGGGCACACTTTGACATCATCAAACGCAGTCCGGAAACATGGGTTGTTATAAAGGTGATGATTGGGTGGCTTTGACACATGGGGCTTTTGAGGGGTGAGTGATAGATATGGGATTTGTCCCTCCTGAGGGAGTTTGATATCCATGGCCACTTGATGAGTAGGATTGAGAAAGGCGTGCACGCATGTGTGAATCAGTATGTGATACTGATGTCATACATATCTCTTCCAGTCTACTCTGAGATCAAGGAAGTGAATGAATGTTGACAGGATGACTGTTCCATGCCTCGAGTTCATTCGGGATATCAGTGACAAAGGAATTATACATTCGCTGTAACACCTTTCACGCATTGTAGGATGAAAGTTGTTCTCCAACTTTCTACTTTCACTTGGGTAGCACTGATGTGTGACTAGGCACCGCTCTTTGCTTGTGAAGTCATAAGTGTTATGGACTTTCACTGCCAACTTGAAATGGACCTGTAGGGTCACACACATAGGATTTAACCTGGAAGAGGAGTTTTGTCCCAAAGTAATGTTTAGATTGATTACTAAAGGAGTTTAGTAGTTCAATTAAACACTCAATCAGTCGATATCTCAATATCATATGGTTCAAGGTGTTGGACGCATTGATTGGAGTATCAGATTGATTGAAATCACAATTGACTGATTTTGCCCAACCTGTGCTCCCAACCGATCGGTTCATGTGATGAACCGGTCAGCTGAGGTTGCTGAACCGGTCGGCTGGAGTGTCCAAGCCGATCGGCTCATGCCCAGGTTGAAATGACCGGTTCAAGGGTTGAACCGATTGGCTCAACTGGTGCAACCGACCAGTTGGGAAAGTCATGTCGGCATGAATTTTCCTTTGGTTTGAAATTGCCCAATTCGATTGGGAATAACATTGGTATTCAATACCAATTGAGAACGAAACAAAGAAAGTCTTTTTGAGCCAGATTAGGACCATGAACTGATCGGTTCAGGGCACCAACCGATCGGTTGGAGTGCCCCAAACGATCGGCTCAGGTCCAACCGATCAGCTCAATGGCCGAACCGATCGGTTCAGTTGTGAACCGATCGTTTCAAGTTGCGAACCGGTTGCTTTTTGTGGAAAATTCTCAAACCCTTCTACTCCTGCATTAGTCCCGCATTGCCCGGGATGGAGAACCCTGTCCCATGACTCTCCTATATATATAGGGGTATTGGGGGCTTCTCAAGATACAGCTCAGTGCAACCAGTTGCTCTGCAAGTTGTCGTTCTCTCTGGTTTTGGTAACCGTGAGAGAGCCCGAGCAAGTGCTTCCCGCAAAAGGGAGGTGCAGCAAGGGAAGGACAACTGCAGTTGCAACAGGAGGCAGGAGAGCGTGTTGGCGACTAGTACGTCAACAGGAGGGTGTGACTCCTTCCACTTCCTTGTGGGACAAGGAGAGTGGAGTTCCAGGTGGTCCGTGTGGACTACTACAGAGGCGGGAGGACACTGCCGCTTAGGAGGACAACTGTCATCCGAGAATCCAGTTCGAGTAGGAGTTGTCAGTCCCGGTGCGACCAGGAGCTGCACAGACACCGTCGGAGTCCGGAGTTGAAGACCGCGCATTGCGCGAGGTATTGTCGCCGAGCAAGCCTCGGGACAAGGTATGATTCCGCAAACCATACTTTCCTATTATATAGACGTTGACGCGTTTCCTCGGTATGGGTTGGGGAGAATATTTTTGTTTCCGCTGCCTTCTCTGTCTCCCCTAAAACCCAACAGTAGTATCAGAGCCACGTCAACTGCTCTATATTTTTAGGAATATCGATATGATCGATTTTGGTTTGTCTCCTTTATTTATTGCATACGATGCGAATAATATCGGCTTTATGCATGTCCAATCCTAAATCCACAAATCCCTAATTACATATATGATATGTATTATTAATGCACTCGATACGCGTCGCCCTTAAACGAGTTTTGTGGTGGATGTGTGTAGCGTGATTATGGCCTATAAACCCCTATCTGTGTGTGGTTGTTTGTGGTTGCTTGCATCTCGGTCTGTGCACCGATCTTCCCTCTCTTATTCCTGATGTAACTCGAAATAATTTGAGATTCTTTCCTACCTTTGCTCCCCCCGAATGTAACTCGGGGTTTCCCTTTTAATGCAATGTAATAAATGGGATAGATTTTATTTCCTGTTATGTCAAAGACTGGCGGACATCAAGACGACTGCTCAGACGATCGGTTCAAGGAGTGAACCGATCGGTTGACGTTCCAGACGGTCAGTTCAAGGAATGAACCGATTGGTTGATGACCGGTTCGAGGAGCGAGACGAGCGGGTGGCGGACATGACGAGATGCACGATGACCAGGCGAACCGATCGGTTGGAGGAGCCAACCGATCGGCTGGTGGCACCCAGACGACCGGCTGGAGAGTACAGATCATTCATGTGATGAGTTGATCAACTCGGAAGGCAAGGCACAGAAGTTCATCTTATACCGGTTGCATGTGATGTAGACCTAGATGACCGTGATTCCTCTTGGCTCGAGGAATCACATTAGGATGGCCATAATCATCGCTTTTTATCGTTTGTGCATGTTTTCTGTGGGATATAGCATGTATATGATACGTACTATGTATTGTGGTGATTGGATATGTATATGTATATAAAAACCAAATCCCTCATTAAAATATTAAGTCTTATATGCCTTCCATTAGCGGCACACATGAAAAGCTCGATCGACCAAGCGTAGGTTACGCCAAAGCGTGGTGCGCCGTCTATCTTGTGGAAGTGTGAAGGGTAGACATGTAGGTTCTGCCAAAGCAGGGTGCATGTTTACCGTGTCGGCTTTTGGGTTAGACTTAACTGGTGATTCTTAGAGCGTCTAGGCCCAGAGGCAAGGAATGTTCATGGCAAGGTGTTGTGCATGTTCATTCAACAAGAGTTGCATATGATGCAATTGGTAAGAGTTGCCTACCTGAGAGATCTAAGTTGTGGGCGATCAGCCAAAGCTGACTCATGACTTAGAGGATTTCAGGATCTTGCCCACTAGAAGGTTGTACGCTACAATCTTCCGAATTGATGGTGAGGGCTATCAATTTGAAGTAGAATAGTGGGAGCGATAATTAATTAAAGGCCTAATTATATCGTCAAACTTTCAAATCAATCAAATAAGTCAAAAATGAGTTTTGGACTAAAATTGCATATTTTCCTTTTGTAGTTCAAATGGCAACAAACAACAACAACTTTTCTTTGCGATCGGTCCTTGACAAGGACAAGCTAAATGGGACAAACTTCCACGACTGGTATCGGACATTGAGAATTGTTCTCACTCAAGAGCGTAAGCTCTATGTCCTGGATACTCCAATCCCAGAGGAACCCGCTCCTAATGCACCAAGGACAGAAAGGGATGCTTACAAGAAGCAATCTGATGATGCCATTGATGCAAAGTGCTTGATGCTATGTTCAATGAACCATGAGTTGCAGAGGCAACATGAGAACATGGGTGTCATAGAGATGATTCTGCATCTCAGGAACATGTATGAAGATCAGGCACGGCAAGAGAGGTACAATGTTTCTAGGGCGCTGTTCAAGTGCGTCATGACAGAAGGAGATCCAGTTGGTCCTCACACACTCAAGATGATTGGGTATGTGGAGAACCTACAGAGACTGGGATTTCCACTGAGCCAAGAGTTGGCTACTGACGTGATACTGCAATCGTTGCCAGAATCTTACAGTTAGTTTGTGATGAACTACAACATGAATAACTTTGATAGGCCACTGTCAGAGTTGTTGGGCATGTTGAGGACAACCGAGTTACAGATGAAGAAGGACAAGCCTAAGTCCGTGATGGTGATCACGAGCAAGAAAGGCAAATCCAAACGCAAGGGCAAGGGCAAAGCTAAGAAAGGTTCTGAAGCTAGCCAGGAGTCCAAGCCATCTTCAGCTCTCAAGGCCAAGGGAGGCGTGACCAAGAAAGGAAATTGCCACCATTGTCAAAAGCCAGGACATTGGAAAAGGAATTTTCCTCTCTACCTGGAAGAACAAAAGAAGAAGGAGGTGACTAAAACCTCTACTTAAAGGTGTCATGAAAGTAAACCTGTAACACTTTTGAGATATATGATATCAAGATGAAAAGTGTAAAGAATTCTTACTTGGGGCAAGTGTTGCCTTTATAGATAGGAATACTTTAGTTTATTTTCAGCCAATAAGGCATGTAATATAGTTATGAACTGCTATTTCATACTTGCCAATAGATAGAAACACTTTATTTTTGCATATTGTATGACAATGATGGCAATTAATAAAGTTGTGTTTTCAATCTTAAAGATATGATCTTTGTGGCAATGCCTTATTTATCTTGTGATATTTGATATGCATAAGATAAGACGATACCTAAAAGTTATAGATAACTCAAACAATTTAATTAGCATTAATCATGAGAAATTCATTTCTAGTTTCCATGTGATGGATAAAACTAGACTCTTTTGGTTAGAGAACCAGTAAGGGACATGAATATCTTGGACATGATTAATCAATCTTCACTAAAGTAGTGGAAGAGTGATTATCCTATTAGGTATAATACATGTGATGTATTTACATACCTATTGGAATAAATGCTAATACTTCAAATGGTGTTTATAGAAATACCAATATGAATGTCTTGAAATGTTCAAGATTATCATAAATGAAGTACAAATTTGGTAAAGTATTAATTCTTGATGAGATCAATGAATGAAATACTTGGACCAAATGTTTGAGATCCTTATGAGTGTTTATGATAATGTATCATAGTGAACTCATGATTAAGGCATGGTGATGTCTGAATCAAGAAGGAATCATACTCTAAGGAGTTAGAGAATGATTATCAAATAACTGAATTCTTCTTAATAAAAGAATACCCCACACTAATAAAAGAAATTAAGAATCACAAGGGTTGTGAGTTCTTATATCTCTAACAGATACACCTCAATTATCTATGTGATGAGTTGTTCATGTGATGAGTCAACTATCAAGATGAATATGAGGAACCGAATCTTGAGTTATGGTTTAAAACCATTACATCCTAAATGACTTCCATGTGAACCATAAGGTATGACCTTGATGGTAGCACTCATTGGATCATATCCATAAGTGCAAATGAGTCTTAAGTGTTAAGACACATGGATAACATTTGAGAAGGATGATGCTTGTTGATTGCAACTTAATGACTAAGACATTTGGCATATGGATACTAAAACTGCATTCCTATGAGGAATAAAACCAGGATGTGTACGTGACACAGCCTATAAGGTTTATGAATCCACTAATGCAAATGAAGTCTATAAGTTACAATAGACTAATCAATGTGATTGATTGAGTACAAGCAACTCAAAATTGGATCTTTACTTTGATGATATAGTCAAAGGGTTTGACTGATATGTCAAAGTTAAAGAAGGGATCTGTGATTTAGTGGGAGCGTGTTCACATTCCACATATTGATGTGAAATGGAAATGTTCTAGATTGGAAATCCAAAAGTGGAAATTATCTTTAAGGAAGATAGAGATGTTTCCTATGTGATAGGAATAGAGATCTATAGAGATAGTTCTCGAAAATCTCTTGACCTGGAAAGAGAGAGCATACATTGGCAATCTGTACTGAAGTGTTCAGTATGCACAGATTTGGTGGGAGAAAACTTGTCCATGTTACATGGAGTTAATATCCCAAGGCCAAGTGTCCAATTCTTATGAAGAATCGGAACACTAAGAATAGATATGGATCTATCATGTATGTAATCATCCCATTATCTTGCATGTATGACATGGCAAGAATAAAATGCATTCATCATCTTGTATGTAGGACATGGCAATATGATGTGCTCATCCTGATAACTCGTATGTGTGACATGACGAGTGGATGTCTGTCTGATTCTAGTAAGTGTTACTGGAATATCATAAGAACTTGATAAGTGCTTGTGAAGTACTAGTTCATTGGAGATAAGGAAGAGTTCGATGTAAAGAGTTACATTGATGCGAACTTCCAAAAGGACAGAAAATTAATCGCAATATATATACATGAGATGTATAAAAGTGAAAGTTTGTTGATAATTGGAAATGTTCCAATAAAGCCATTTGAAAAAGGGAAATGCCGAGTATCTATGTGTTAGAGAACAGCAATGGATACTATATGGATCTGAAAGTTCATAAGATGAACTTATATTCCACTCATTGATGACAAGTCTGGAATCCTTGATCATGCAATGTGGCTAAAGGTTAGCAAATGGAATACAAGATCACATATTACGGCAACTCCATCTCATACGTGTGATGTACAGCGAAGAGATGAGAGACATGCAATTTATACAGACTTTGGCAATATGTTGCCATTTCTCACTAAGTTTGCACTAAGAGCACAGTAACATGTGGGACATGTTTGAAGATCACTAAGAATATGATTCAAGGGTGATTGGATCACAGTGCAAGTGGGAGTCTGTTGGTATGTATGCCTTGAGAGCCAATCATGTGATGATTGGTGGGATACATTAAGATTGATTTGATAAACATCAAAGGCAAGCTTCCAATTTTTCTGGTTCAGTCATATGAGATAGTGATAGAACAGATTGAATGTCTAGAGAATGACAGTACTCAATGACGTATGCCTTCAGGTTCATGACCTGAACGATGAGATCATACGAATGCTAAGAGTTTGTACATTCTTGTTATGTCCCTAGTCGGATGTCATTGTGGAAGGTAGATAGACAGCAATGACACACAAGACTAGATTGTGGTGTTGGTTGATGATAGAATCTCATTAGTCATGATATAGAGATATCAAACCAAACACATAGGTACTTGTTAGAGAACAAGGTACCGGATAGACCCACCATGAGTTTGACACATGGAACCATGAGATGGTAGTCACAGTCAGTACTCACAGTGATGGTGGTGAGTGTGATTCTTAGACCTGAAATCACTGCACTCAACACATGTCGTTGGGCACACTTTGACATCATCAAACGCAGTCCTGAAACATGGGTTGTTATAAAGGTGATGATTGGGTGGCTTTGACACATGGGGCTTTTGAGGGGTGAGTGATAGATATGGGATTTGTCCCTCCTGAGGGAGTTTGATATCCATGGCCACTTGATGAGTAGGATTGAGAAAGGCGTGCACGCATGTGTGAATTAGTATGTGATACTGATGTCATACATATCTCTTCTAGTCTACTCTGAGATCAAGGAAGTGAATGAACGTTGAGAGGATGACTGTTCCATGCCTCGAGTTCATTCGGGATATCAGTGACAAAGGAATTATACATTCGCTGTAACACCATTCACGCATTGTAGGATGAAAGTTGTTCTCCAACTTTCTACTTTCACTTGGGTAGCACTGATGTGTGACTAGGCACCGCTCTTTGCTTGTGAAGTCATAAGTGTTATGGACTTTCACTGCCAACGTGAAATGGACCTGCAGGGTCACACACATAGGATTTAACCTGGAAGAGGAGTTTTGTCCACAAAGCAATGTTTAGATTGATTACTAAAGGAGTTTAGTAGTTCAATTAAACACTCAATCAGTCGATAGCTCAATATCGTATGGTTCAAGGTGTTGGACGCATTGATTGGAGTATCAGATTGATTGAAATTGCAATTGACTGATTTTTCCCAACCTGTGCTCCCAACCGATCGGTTCATGTGATGAACTGGTCGGCTGAGGTTGCTGAACTGGTCGGCTGGAGTGTCCAAGCCGATCGTCTCATGCCCATGTTGAAATGACCAGTTCAAGGGTTGAACCAATCGGCTCAACTGGTGCAACCGACCAGTTGGGAAAGTCATGTCGGAAAGAATTTTCCTTTGGTTTCAAATTGCCCAATTCGATTGGGAATAACATTGGTATTCGATACCAATTGAGAACGAAACAAAGAAAGTCTTTTTGAGCCGGATTAGGACCATGAACCGATCAGTTTAGGGCACCAACTGATCGGTTGGAGTGCCCCAAACGATCGGCTCAGGTCCAACCGATTGGCTCAATGGCCGAACCGATCGGTTCAGTTGTGAACCGATCGTTTCAAGTTGCGAACCGGTTGCTTTTTGTGGAAAATTCTCGAACCCTTCTACTCCTGCATTAGTCCCGCATTGCCCGGGATGGAGAACCCTGTCCCATGACTCTCCTATATATATAGGGGTATTGGGGGCTTCTCAAGATACAGCTCAGTGCAACCAGTTGCTCTGCAAGTTGTCGTTCTCTCTGGTTTTGGTAACCGTGAGAGAGCCCGAGCAAGTGCTTCCCGCAAAAGGGAGGTGCAGCAAGGGAAGGACAACTGCAGTTGCAACAGGAGGCAGGAGAGCGTGTTGGCGACTAGTACGTCAACAGGAGGGTGCAACTCCTTCCACTTCCTTATGGGACAAGGAGAGTGGAGTTCCAGGTGGTCCGTGTGGACTATTACAGAGGCGGGAGGACACTGCCGCTTAGGAGGACAACTGTCATCCGACAATCCGGTTCGAGTAGGAGTTGTCAGTCCCGGTGCGACCAGGAGCTGCACAGACACCGTCGGAGTCCGGAGTTGAAGACCGCGCATTGCGCGATGTATTGTCGCCGAGCAAGCCTCGGGACAAGGTATGATTCCGCAAAACATCCTTTCCTATTATATAGACGTTGACGCATTTCCTCGGTATGTGTTGGGGAGAATATTTTTGTTTCCGCTGCCTTCTCTGTCTCCCCTAAAACCCAACAAGTGCAAGTGAGAGTCTGTTGGTATGTATGCCCTGAGAGCCAATCATGGGATGACTGATGGGATACATTAAGATTGATATGATAAACATCAAAGGCAAGCTTCCAATTCTTTCTAGTTTAGTCATATGAGATAGTGATAGAACATATTTGTAAAGACCCAAAGTCTCTACTATTAAACATGATAAACAAAAACACCAAAAGTATGGCAGCGGAAGAAATTAAATCTTGACTTATTCAAAAATGTATAAAGAGTACGTTACAAATTTCCCAAATGGGAGTACAACTTTATACAAGCAACTACAAGGATCTAGGTAGAGGAAGACTTAGACTAATGCAACATTGTCTCCAAACAAACTATTTAAAACATATAAGCAACTATGCTCATATACTATATGTTCTTCATCTTCTATCCTTAGCCTTAGGTTCACCAAGCTTCCATGCGCACTCTGATCCTGACCTGGATGGTTGGGGTCATCCAGCAAGAGAAAGATAAAAGGTATGTGTTAATCAAAAGGAATAGGACAAATAATAATAAAAAGCTTTGCAACATAAAAGATTCTCCACAATAAGATATTTCAAAAGAAATGAGACAAATATATGAATATGAGAGAGAGAAACTGCCACATTTAAATATCAACAATTATCACATTTGCATGAATATAAATTATGACACAACGTCCTATCAATGTAGGGTGAGGCACCTACCGGACCTCACCAATGGCAGGGGGACTAAAACCCCAGTGCCTAAAAAGTGGCAGGGGGAATAAAACCCCAGTGCCTAATATATAAAATGGCAGGGGGACTAAAACCCCAGTGCCCGGCAGGAGGACTAAAACCTCAGTGCCCTGTGGGTGGTTTGTACTCATGTACACTACATTGTCAATTGGCCAATAACTATATCATGCATAAACATTCACTTGGCAGCATAGTGAAAAGTAACAAGATAGCATTGGGAATGAAACCCAAATAAATAATCTCAATCAACAAGCCATCATAGGCAACATCATTATACAAGAATTCCAACAAGTAAAGGAGCCAACAAGGAACAACATTATACAATGTTTCCACATATCTCAAAAGGCTGAGCCACATAGTCAATAACAAGATTAAGGAGGTACATTCAAATGAGCCACAAGGACAACCACAATATATATAAGATTTACAAGTATTTCAAAAGATGAGTCAATAACAAGATTAAATCATTTCCAAGTAAGGGAGGCAACATATGAAGAAGAATGATTCACATGATTCCAATGATTAAGCCACAATGACATAACTGAGTAAAGAGTCAATAAATGTAATTAGAAGGATAACAAGGCTAGCACAATAATGAGTGGGATTGGATAAAAGCCCAACTGAAAGATAGGTATGATTTGCACAATATATATTCCACACATTCATCATAGATGTCACATACATAAAATAGACTTCACATACAAAATAGGGCTCACATACTGAATAAGTTTCACATACCTTAGATATAAACATTACCATCATATCCACCAAACAGATAGCAAACCATCCATATATCCTAGTTATAAATATAACACATGTATTAATTTATATAAAGACATAAAGCATAGGAAAAACCCTAATTTTACAAAACTACGATTTAGAGCTCAAAACCAAGTCCAAACGATTACTCAAAATCTCCTGATTAATAAAACATATTTTATTATACAAAATAGAGTTAAAATGAATTAATTATGTATTTTAAAACATTTACATATTAAAAATGCCAATCAAAGCAAACTTCGGAAAACCATTGAGAATCAGGTCTCAAAAACCACAAAATCAAATTCTACATTAAAAATCCTTTCCATCGACTATTTATTCATATTTTTTCTGATAAAGGATCGATTTACTATGAATTAAGTAAATCTGGCCAATCAGAAATTAAGAAAACCATAGTGTGACAGGTATTAAAATCGAAATACAAATTCGATGTAAATTATAGGTGAAAGGACCGAAATGCCCTTGTTCGTTAAATCAAACCAATTAAAGCTACGAGGGCAGAGGAGTCATTTGCACCTGTCGATTGCTTTGCAAGCGAGAAACAAGATCTTGGGGTGAAAAGTCGATACTGCCCCTGCTCGTCAAACCCAACAATTAATACGACGAGGGTAGAACGGTCATTTGGAACTATCGATCGTTACAGCGAGGAATCAGAACCTGTTGTGAAAGGTCGGTTTTACCCCTGTGGAAACAAATCCTCCTGATAGCAAGGGAGTGGGCACCCTGGTCATATCCTGACCCGGCTTCTTCAACTCGCAACAATGGCGAGGTAGCAGCGAGTTGGAGCTCGAGCTGCAATGCTCCAGCTCGTGACTAGGCCCAATCAATCGATCGAGACTGGGAGAATGCTCCCCGATGTCTCGCGGTCACAGGGAGGCAACAAGCGAGGTCACGCGTGCTCGAGAGCAGAGAAAGCAGGTCGCGACATGGCCGGAAACAGGGGAGATGAAGATAGGCGAAAACCACCACGAAAAAGCACCAAGAAAGAAACGGAGACCGGGGTTAGCTTCGCGAAACCAAGGTGAACCGAACGGCGGCGGAATTGAGGTAAGAGGAGCACCAGAACACGAAAAGGCCAGGTGGCGGCGGTGCTCGTCGGCGGCCCTATAGGGCCCGAAGTTTGGGGCTATCCCAGGACAAAAGGAGAGTGGAGATAGGAAGGGCGGAGGTGGAAGATGGTTACCGTGCCTGTGATTGCACCGAGGAGGTCTGAGGTGCGAGCAATGGTTCGAGGTCGCCGGAGAAGAAGAAAGACTAGGTCCAGGAGCTTCAGAGCAAGGAAGAAGAAATTGGGGGAAAAGGAAGAAGGCACGGAGCCTGAGGGTGCTCTAGAGCCCCTTAAATAGGCCGGAGGAGAACTCCATCTGTCTCTGTGACACTGAGGTGGAGAGAGGAGTATCGACGGGTTTGGGCGTTTCGCCAATAGGCCACAGAGGGTAACGAGCTAGGGCTCAAACAAACCGGCGGAGAGAGATGAAGCTAACGGCGAAGAAATTGTGCGAAACCATTAACTACAGAGAGAGAACGAGTTTGGGGAAGGTGGCTACCGTGAAACGGTTGTAGATTGCGTGAGAGAGGGAGGTAAGGGACGATCTCCGCATCGTCCGATCAAGGTGGGGATGTAATCCGGGCCGTCGGATGGCTCGCAGGTGGAGGGGGGCGCGTGACAGCCAAAAAAAATAACGGAATCTTAGCGTTACACTGTGAATAAATGACATGTGATTAAAGCATTATAGTCATACTATATTGAAAGCTAATAAAATGCATTTGAGGGGTCAAAACAACTCCAAATAGCACCAAATTTGGACCATAGGTTCATAATGACGAGTATTACAATGCTATACAGTTAGATCCACGTTTAATACATAATAAGACCATTAATAAACACATAGCTCATAAAAGAGTATAATAATATATTAAAATCAAGGAATTATATGAAAAGGCTATTAATAAGAAACATGTGACTAAATTCGACATATAAAACATATTAGGATACAAATAATCATTACTTAACAAAATAACATATTATTATGAATTAAAATCATATTTCGAGGAGAGAGAAACAATAAAGGTTAATATACACATATATGAATTCAAATACACATTAATAATAATATATTTATCCAAAAAGCTCCAAATAAATATAATCTACTATATTATCCCATTAATGACCAAATTACATTATTAACCCTAACTTATCTCCTAATATGGGTTATTTGTGCAAACACCCCCTCATTTACATAAATGAGGGTAAATAGTGATTCCAACATCAAATTGTGCTCAAATTGCACAAGGAGTCCAAAAATGATCCAAAAGGATGGGAAATTTATGGAAAAGGTCCAAATGGACTAAAAGTCAAAGAAAAGCTCAAGAATGGGTAAATTGCAGGGAACACCCTGAGATTCAGTATGTTACAATATTGAATGTCTAGAGAATGACAATACTCAATGACGTATGCCTTCAGGTTCAGGACCTGAACGATGAGATCATACAGATGCTAAGAGTTTGTACATTCTCATTATGTCCCTATTCGGATGTCATTGTGGAAGGTAGATAGACAGCAATGACACACAAGACTAGAATGTGGTGTTGGTTGATGAAAAAATCTCATTAGTCATGATATAGAGATATCAAACCAAACACATAGGTACTTGTTAGAGAACAAGTGTACCGGACAGACCCACCGTGAGTTTGACACATGGAACCATGACATGGTAGTCAGAGTCAGTACTCACAGTGATGGTGGTGAGTGTGATTCTTTGACCTGAAATCACTACACTCAACACATGTCGTTGGGCACACTTTGACATCATCAAACACAGTCCTGAAACATGGGTTGTTATAAAGGTGATGATTGGGTGGCTTTGACACATGGGGCTTTTGAGGGGTGAGTGATAGATATGGGATTTGTCCCTCTTGAAGGAGTTTGATATCCATGGCCACTTGATGAGTAGGATTCAGAAAGGCATGCACGCATGTGTGAATCAGTATGTGATATTGATGTCATACATATCTCTTCCAATCTACTCTGAGATCAAGAAAGTGAATGAACGTTGACAGGATGACTGTTCCATGCCTCGAGTTCATTCAGGATATCAGTGACAAAGGAATTATACATTCACTATAACACCATTCACGGATTGTAGGATTGAAAGTTGTTCTCGAACTTTCTACTTTCACTTGGGTAACACTGATGTGTGACTAGGCACCGCTCTTTTCTTGTGAAGTCATAAGTTTTATGGACTTTCACTGCCAACGTGAAATGGACCTGCAGGGTCACACACATAGGATTTAACCTGGAAGAGGAGTTTTGTCCACAAACAATGTTTATATTGATTACTAAAGGAGTTTAGTAGTTCAATTAAACACTCAATTGATTGATAGCTCAAAATCATAGTGTTCAAGGTGTTGGACAGATTGATTGGAGTATCAGATTGATTGAAATCACAATTGACTGATTCTACACAATCTACACTCCCAACCGATCAGATCATGTGATGAACCGATCGACTGAGCTTGGTGAACCGATCGGCTCATGTTGTGATTCGATCGACTCATGGACAAGGTGGACGATTGCTTCAAGTGTTGAAATGATCGGTTCAAATGTTGCAACCGAGCAAGTTGGGAAAGTCAGATTGGTGAGAATTTTCCTTTCGTTTCACTTGCCCAATTTGATTGGGAAAAGGATTGGTATTTGATACGAATTAGAAAAAAAAGAGGGAAAGTCGATCGGGAACTGATCAGGACCACGAACCGATCAGTTCAAAAAGTGAACCGACTGGCTCATGGGTCCCAACCATTTGGTTGAGTGTCAACTGACCAGTTCAGATCCCCAACCGACCATTTTAGGTGTGAAATGATCGGTTCAGGTTGTGAGTTGGTTGTTTTTGTGGAAAATCTCGAACCCTTCTACTCTTGCTTTTAGTCTCGCATTGCCCGGGATGGAGAACCCTGACCCATGACCCTCCTATATATAGGGGTATTGGGGGCATCTCAAAGTACAACTCAGTGCAACCAGTTGCTCTATAAAGTTGTCGTTCTCTCTGGTTTTGGTAACTGAGAGAGACCGAGCAAGTGCTACCCGAAAAGGGAGGCACAATATGGGAAAGACAACTGCAGTTTCAACTGGCAGTAGGAGAGTGTGTTGGTGACTAGTACGTCAACAGGAGGGTGTGACTCCTTCCAACTCCTTGTGGGACAAGGATATTGGAGTTCCAGGTGGTCCGTGTGGACTACTTCAGAGGCGGGAGGTTTCTTCTGCTTAGGAGGACAACTGTCTATCCCGACAGTCCCGGTGAGACCAGGAGTCGTCAGTCCCACTGCGACCAGGAGCTGCACAGACACCGTCTAAGACTGGAGGTGAAGACCACGCAAGGCGCGAGGTATTGTCGCCGAGCAAGCCTCGGGACAAGGTATGATTCCACAAACCATCCTTTCCTATTGTATAGACGTTGACGTGTTTCCTTGTTCTGGGTTTGGGGAGGAGAAATTTTTTTGTTTCCACTGCCTTCTCCGCCTCCCCTAAAACCCAATAGAAATGCATATCTAGAATACATATTGATGTTAATATAGACTCCCTTGGTTATTGAACCTAAGGAATATGCAATTCTTGCTTGTATATGACGTGACATAACATCCTTCACTAGATGTAGTGGGAGGATAAGTCTTCCACTAGACTTCATACATATCGTGAATGGAGATCTTATGGAATGAATGCTATAGATAATTACTCATACTTCATTTCATTTACTGGTAATATGATGATATGTACTCAGTAAAATAGAAAGATAAATCTATTGAAGTGTTCAAGGAGATTATAAATGAAGTGTGACTTTGATGAAAGTATTAAGAAACTTTGATGAGATCAAATATTGGAATACTTTACATCAACAACTTGAGAACCTTCAAAGAAAGAACCGTGATAATGTATCACACGTCAAATATATATGAACATGATGATGTGTCAGAAGGGAGGAATTATACCATCATGAATCATGATATAATTATCAATTAATATCATCTTATTATCCTCATAAATATAAAGCTTTCACTAAATGATGTACCTTCTGAATGGTTTATTAGACATCATACATGATATGATTTGAGAATGTCTCAATATGTCTACATGATCAAAACCTACATTGAGAAAATAGTTTCTTGAAAAGGTTTATCCACAAACCATAATTGTTGAATGTTACTATAAATCCCAATCCAATAACAAAATATTTGTTGATAGGATAACTGAGTTCAAAAAAATCAGTGGGTATAAAAGTAGAACTCAAAAGGTTTGAGGTAAACAAAGAGGTCCAATGAGAACCATGAGAATCACAAGTTGTTCTGGAGTCTTAGGTTCATCAGGTAACACAAAATAAAATAGTTCTAGTAGAACACATCTTATATTGGAGGATTGTGAATCCAATAATTCAGATAGGTTGGTCATAATAGGATGACCCAACTAATCAATTAGAGGCTATTCAGAACCATAATCTAAGTAATGGCTCAAGGCCATTATGGGATCCATGTAAGTAGGTAGGACCTTGACAACGCCACCTAAAGAGGTAATAAATAAAGGGTGCAATAAGGACTTATGGTGAAGACCTACATGGATAACATAAAAGATAAATTGGTTGAAAAGTTTTCCAAATCAGTTCAAGTTGTTGAATAGATAGAAATTCCTTTACCAATTGTCATGCTTGTTGTTGTAGTTAAAATAGACTATGTAATTTGGCATATGTAGAAGGAAATCGGATTCCTTAAAAGGAATACATCATAGGATGTGTACATGACACACCCTAAAAGGTTTTATAACTTTAAGAATGAAAATAAAGTATATAAACTACAAAGTTCAATTAGGGATTGAAACAAGCATCTTAGAGATGGGATCTTTTGATTTGACTAGATAGTCAAAGTGTTTGACTTGAATCAATATAATATATGAAATTTATGATTTTACAAAATATTTAATGGGAGCATATATATATATATATATATATTCTATATATGATGAGGAATCACATCTCAATATTGTGAATATTGAGAGCTAGCATGGAAAAACTCCTTCAACAATGAAGGATAAAGTGAAACATCTTATGAGACATGGGGGGTAGAGGGGGACGAGGGGGCGGTGGAGGTGGCAGCCAAGTTCGTGGGGGAAGGGGATCGGGGGGAGGAAGGGGATCGTAAAGCCGATCCGATGATCGGGAATACTACCTCTTCTGAAGTGGAGACCCATGGAAAGATCATGGCCAACCAGATGACCCTAGAGGATCAACTGACAGTGGAGTTAGGGTTTCTATACCGAGAGTAGGTTTAAACTTTCAGTTCTCAGGGATGTGCATGCCACATCCGGAGAATAGATCAGAAGGCAATGAGGACAAAGATAGTCCTAGTTTGTCATCAGACGCTCAGTTTGTGCCGCTGGGGGACCATCAGGTGACAGACTCAAGGGGGGAGGTCAACATGGTAGATGCTTCTGGATATATCCCACAAAACAACAATACTCAAGGAGGATCAACCGATAGCAACATGGGAAACCACGAAACTTTATTCTTACAATCCATATTTGAGAACAAGCTAGCTCTTTCAGATGTAAAAATATCTCAGATAAATGGTATCCCAATCCTCAAGATAGAGCCGAATGCGGAAGAAGATCTCGCACATCCATGATAATATATCGTGGTCACTAGATTGATTGGAACTGACGTAGGGTATATGACCATGAGGGAGAGAATCCGAATAGTTTGAAACCCGGTAGGCATATTCAATATGTTCGAAGTGGATCTTGGACACTAAGTAGTGCAGTTCTCATGCAAACAGGACTTTGACATGGCGCTCACTGGAGGTCCGTGGAAGCTCTTTGGCTGCTGACTTGCAGTATGGCAGTGGTTTCCCTCATTCCTTCCGACGGCGGAACTTCCCCATTACCTGGTGACATGGGTAAGAATCTTAGATCTTCCACTTCATCTCTACGTACCCACCATCTTTGAATATATCGATCTCGCCCTAGGCAGCCTGCTTAAAGTTGATGCCCATACTGCCACAAGAATGAGAAGCAAGTTTTCCAGGCTTGCTATTGACGTGGACACCACAAAACCTCTCATTCATAACATTATGATCAACAACGACATCTATCTGATAGAATATGAAGCTTTCCCTGTAACGTGTGATGTCTTTGGTAAGCTCAGACACAACCAAAAGTGTTGCACATCAAGGGAGGCTATCCTTGTATCCAACGGCAGTAAAGAGGGAATGTCTCAAGGGTCGAAGGAAGATGTCGGCAATGTTGGTTGGCAAACAAATAGACGGAAGGCCATTGTGCATAGACCACACTCAGTACAACATAACAAAACCAAGGTTACTATCAGAGGAAGACCATCTAGCTCAAACTCAAACATGTTTTCTAATCTAGTGGGTATGGAAGTTCAGGAGGATGAGAATGAGAATCATGCTGAGGCAAGTCTAGAGAACCAAACGACCACCAAACACACTGAAAGTAGGAAAGATGGAGAAGGGAAATCAAATAAAATATGGAAAAAGAAGAAGCTAATCACAGCAGATGATAAACGAGAGGTTCTGAAGGACATCACAAAAACAACTAAGAAGAATACAAAGGACAAAGAAGCACACACAACAGTGAACCCTGAAGCTGATGAAGTCATTAAGGAGGTCATCAATGTGGAGGAGGATGAAATTACTGAAGTACCAAGAAGCAACAAAGCCACTTATACTGAAACTCCTTTTGAGACTGAGATTAGCATAGACCCACCAGACGACGTCGAAGCAAACAAGACAAGTGACACAACAACCGTTGTAGTTAAGGAACCTACTGAAATGGTTGAAGACAAAGAAGAACATGAGACCACACCAACCACCAGTGTAGGTGGTCGTATGCCACCAGGTAGGAAAGTCAAGGGAAGCACCCCAAAACTTAAGAATGTAAGGCCTAAACCTCCTTACGAAATAAGAAGAAAGAGCCCCAGGCTCAACCTGGAGTAAGAGGCTGTAGTGGAATATGTTGGCGAAGGAAAGGAGAATCACGATCCTACTGGCTCCCAATAAGGTGATCATGAGACTTTGTTCTTCCTCCTGTAGTTATTTAATGTTAGATCTCCTTTTTTAGAATGTTCGAGGAATCAAAAATAAAGATACATGTCGTGTCCTCTGAGATATGATCTCACATAAAAGACCCAAAGTGGTGGCCATTCTTGTGCCTAGGATCAGCGGCTCTGATGCTACTCAAACCATACAGAAGATTGATTTTTCTAACTCCCATAGAGTTGAATCCAGGGGATTTACGGGGGGAATCTGGATTTGTTGGAACTTTGATGACTATGAAATTAAGATCATCAACAGTCATCAACAATTCTGTACATGCCTCATCAACAACTCTACTTTCGCAACCTTCATCTACGCCAATCCACACATCTCAGTAAGAAAGTTTCTATGGAAGCACATAGTTCATATGAGCAAGTCTTTCGACAAACCTTGGATTGCAGTTTGTGATTTCAATACCACCACCAGTCCCAATGAAAAACAAGGTGGTAAGAGGTATGCCTTACAAGAAGAAACAATTTTCAATAACACTTTGTTGGAGGCATGTCTATTTGATCTGGGATTTATGGGCCCAAAGTTCTCCTACAAACATGGGACACTCTAAGAGAGATTAGACCGTGATGTTGCCAATTCAGATTTTCTATTGAAGTACCCCCATTTCACTGTTGATCACCTGCCTAGGGTCTGGTCAAACCATAACCCGGTTCTGGTAAGATCCACCTCTATAAGAACTACCAACCAACATTTCCTCATGAAATGTTCATGGTCCAAGAATAGAGATTTTCAGAACATGCTCCGAGCTTCCTGGCAACCACACTTGGAATTCAAAGATTCCCTAGACATCGTGAAGTGGACAGCTCACAACAACAACAAAATAGGGAAAGAAAAAGCGAGAATCCTCAGAAACCTCAACACCCTCTAGAAAAACTTAGCAGATAGATTCGACAACATAACTGCCAACATGGTAATAGATCTGCAGGTGAAATACATGTACATCCTAAGAGATGAGGAGGAAGACTGGAAACAAAAAGCCAGATTCAGTGGCTTGTTGATGGAGACATAAACATGAAGTTTTACAACACCTACGTCAAACAACAGAGGTGTAGCAATAATGTAACCATGCTGAGAAGACCCAACGGGGACTGGACGAGTGATAAAACTGAGATCCAAAGCATGCTAGTCAATCACTTCAAATCTATCCTGACTGAGGACCGCCTGGTGGATTATCATGAGGTACATAAGTACTTTGGTTGTTTTACTAAACTAACTGATGAACAATGCAGGACGATTACCTTACCTCCAAATCTGGCTGAAATCTACAATATTTTAAGGTCCATGAATCCTTATAAAGCCTGTGGTCCTGATGGCATAGATGTCTCTTTCTTACTTGCTAACTGACACACAGTTAAGTTGTCTCTCCTCTCCACTATATCTAAGGCTTTAGCTGGAGAATCCCTACATGATGATCTTTGTGCAGCGACCATTGTCCTCATCCCAAATGTTTCCAAACCTGAACTCTATGAACAATTTAGGCCCATATCACTGAACAATATCAATCTTAAACTTGCGTCTAAAGTTGTTGTCGAAAGGATCAAAACTTTTCTGGAGGAATGGGTTTCCCCGGCACAAAGCACTTTTGTACCAGGCTGTAAAATTACCGACAACATTGTAGTTGTGTAGGAGATAATCCACAACATGTGAAGAAAATCATCCAGAAGGATGATGGCAATCAAAATTGATCTCTCTAAAGCCTAAGATCGGATGAATTGTCTCTTTGTAGAAGACACTTTGAAGAAAACTGGACTTCCTGAACCTATTATCCATTATATAATGGGATCGATGACTGAAGGAAAAGCATCCATCGCATGGAAGGGCAAGTTGACAGGTAGCTTCAAAGCCAGTAGGGGTCTTAGACAAGGAGACCCACTGCCGCCTTATATCTTTGTGTTGTGCCTAGAAAGATTAAGCCAACATATTGATAGCAAGGTGAAAGCCAAGGAATGGACCCCAATTAAAATTTCAATTAATGGCCCTATGGTTTCACATCTGTGCTTTGTGGACGACATGATACTTTTTACTAAAGCAGACATAAAATAGTTGAGAACTATCCAACAATGCTTCAAGGAGTTTGGTGTTGTTTCAGGATAGGCTATCTCTGTGAAGAAATCAAACATCCACTTTGCGAGCAGCGTACCTAGAGCAACCAGACGTTTGCTTTGTACGAAAAGTGGCTTTACAGAAACTACTGACCTTGGAAAATATCTTGGGGTGCCCCTCATTCACAAGAAGGTATTAACTAGTACGTATGGTTAAATCATAAAGAGGGTGATAAATAACATCAACTCCTGGTCTGCACAAAGCCTGTCCCTTACTGGTAGGGTCTGCATGGAAAAATCCACATTAAGTGCCATCCCTACTTATACTATGCAGTCATCAATCATCCCCCTCAAGGTTTGCGACAGGATTAATGCTAACGTGCGATTGTTCATCTGGGGAGAGGGGCACAAATCCAATCCCCTCTTTTTATTCGCTTGGAATAAGGTGATGAACAATAAAGACAATGGTGGCCTGGGCATCAAGTCGATGAGAGAATGGAACCAGACGTTGATCAGTAGACATGCTTGGGAAATAGAGTCAGATAGGAACTCCTATTAGTGCCAAGACCTAAAGAAAAAATACATCAAACATGTTAGTAGCATAAATAGAAATTTGTCCAGGCTGGGATGAGTAGTTCTAAAATGCAAGGAGTTTCTTGATGAGAACTCAATATGGAACCCCATTAGTGGCAACAATATCAACGTGTGGTATGATAAATGGTGGATCCACAACACACGCTTGTACAATCACACTAGAAGGTCGATCCCCACTGATATGAAGGATTTATAGGTAGCCAACATTGTCAACTTCAACAACAAATGGGACCTCGAGTTCCTCAAGGAATGGATATCAGACGATGATATCAAGGAAATCTTAAAGATACCTATTCCTTTGGAGCCGCAACTGAATGACATGCGGGTATGGATACACACTGACAATGGGAAATTCTCCACGAAGAGTGCCTACAATGTTCTCAGATCCCAAAAAGAAGTCCAATGCCCAGGCAAATGGAACTTGATCTGGAAGCTCAAGACCTCAGCTAAAGTGAAGCAATTTATGTGGCTCGTTGGTCATAGCACCATTCTTATGAACAGTCAAAGATTTAGAAGAAAAATGACCAACGATGAGAATTGCCCTAGATGCGAAAGATATGAAGAATCTGTGCTCCATGCACTAGTGACTGCACCAAAGCTCAGGAAATATGCAGAAAGTACTTAATCCCAGAGACTGACGACTCTCAACTCAGTGAATGGCATATGGAAATGGTTGAGAACAAATCTATCAGGGGAGAGTAAACATGCTGCCATCTTTTCAATTACTTGCTGGATGATTTGGAAAGATAGAAATGAAGAAACCTTCGAGAAGAAAAATATACCATCTTGTTACCTTGTTAGAAAGATAACTGAGGAAGTTAAGTCGATGGAGATTGCCTGGCATAGAAAAGAGAAACCTTGTAGCTTGAACCAAGAAGAATGCTAGAAAAGACCTAAGCACCCTGCCTATAAACTCAATGTTGATGCATCCTATAAGAAAAAGAACACAAGAGTTGTGGTGATATGCAAAGTTCAACTCAGAAACTGGTAGGGAGGGATCACACACAAATGCAAGGCAGAGAACTCCCTTGAGGCTGAACTGTTAGCACTTGACTTAGCTATGGATCTCGCTAAGGATTTGTCAATTGATCATGCTATTCTAGAAACTGACTCCCGTCTAGCCTGCAATGCAGTGGAGATGGACCACGAAGAGAACCGAGGTTGGCGAGATGGATTATAAAAATCAAGAAGAAGAAGAAGAAGACCAATTGGTCCATTAGCTTTGTCCATAGGGAATCAAACAATTCTACGGACCCTCTGGCAAAATTCCACCAAAAATCTGGGAATAGATTCTGTCATTACAGAATACCACCCAAAACATGTTGAAGGCATCATTAATATAGAATCCTGTAATGGTAGTAGTACTACCATATTTAATTCGTGCAATTCAAATAATGTAAATACCCCTTTCATTGATTTAACTTGCATGAGGAGGGCAAGATGAATAAGATAGCCTCCTGACTTTAAAAAAAAAGGAACAAGACCTATGAGATAGTTCTCAAATGTTTGACATTGGAAGTATAAACACTACAATAGCAATTTGTTGAAAGAGTTCAACATAGAATGATTCAATGAGGGAGAATATAGATTTATCTCTCATGAACCATATGTTCCAATTATTGTGAAGAATGGAAATGACATAATGCCATAGGATGAAGTAATGGATCCATCATGAATGCTATAAGTGTACTTATCCCATATAATGTTGTATGTATTGGACATGACAAGATAATTCCAATAAGGGTTATTGGAAAGATCCATTAGTACTTGTGATTTACTTAATGATAGAATGCTAGTCAATAGAGATAGCAATAAAAGGAAGAGTTGGATGTAAAGGGTTACATCGACGAAAGCTTCCATAATGACAAAAGTGATTAGAAAATAAAATATGTTTGATTTAAAAGGAGAAATGTTGTTAGTTGGAAGGGTTCCAAACTAATGGCCATTAATTCTATTCTACAATACATGCCGAGTATACTTGTGTCATGAACACATAGTGATGCTATATAGATATAGTAGTTCATGTGTTGAACTTATAGATGTTCCAACCATTGATGACTCAGTAGTGATACTGTGACAACAATAGAGCTAATTGTTAGGCAAGGAATATCAAATACCGTATTATGACATTCTGTTTCATATATGAAATCATAGAACAAAGAGAGAAGAAAACATGAAATATACTGACTAATAGCAAACTATTGCTAACCAACCAGATTAAGAACCTATGCAACAGAAGCATGATGGTCATGTTTAGATCACCAAGAATATGATTCATGGGTGATTGGCTCTTAATGCAAGTGGGATTATGTTGGTAAGATGCACGTAGAGACAATTATGTGATTATTGACATGGCATATAGCATAAATGATTTGATTAATACTTGTAAAGGCAAGCTTCCAATTCATTATGTTTCACCTAGTTATGAGATAATAGGAAATATTATGAATGTCTAAGGAATGACAATACTCAATGACGTATGTCTTCAAGTATCTGACTTGGAAGGATGAAATCATATGAATATTAAGAGTATGTACATTCTTATTATGTCCCTAATTGGTTGTTACAATGGAAGGTAGATAGACACCAGTAAGACTAAATACTAGAATGTGGGTTGGCTGATGACATAATCTCATTAGTCATGATATAGCAATATCAAACACAAGTACATAGATACATGTTAGAGAATAGTGTATGAGACAGACACTCCTTGAGAGTGACCCATGGAAACCATCATATGGAAGTCATAATCAGCTTTCACAGTGAAGGTGGTGATTGTCATTCTTAGACCTGAAATCACTACACTCGTCGCATGTCATTGGGTACACTTGGACATCATCAAACACAATCTTGAAACATGGATTGTTATAATGATGATGATTGGGTGACTTTGACACATGAGGATAGACGATGAGTGATAGATATGGGATTTTCCCCTACTACTGGAGTATGATATCCTGGCAACTTGATTAGCGAGACTGAGAAACACATGAGCATGCACATGTAAATCAATATATGATATTGAGATCACATTATCTCAGACAGTTTGCTCTTAGTTTAAGAAAATGAGATGAATGTTGAGAGGATGATGAGTCCATGCCTCAAGTTTACTCTGGATATCAGTGAAAAAGGAATTTTACAATCAATGCAGCACTTTACACATATTGTATGTTTAAGTTGTTATCCAACTTTCAATTCACTTGGGTAGCACAGATGTGTGACTAGGCACTTCTCCTTGCTTGTGATGTCATAAGCTAGTTATGGACATTCTCTATCAACATGATACGGGACCTATAGGGTCACACACAAAGGAACTCATCAAGAAGAGGAGTTTATCTTGAATGATGATTGGATTCATTACTAAAGCATTTAGGTATTCAATTCACCAATAGATCAACAGATTGGTTGACTAAACTTCCAAACAACCATTTCAAGTGTTGATATAACCATTTGGACATACCAAACAGGCATCTCAAGTGTTGAGATGGCTATTTGGGTCATCAAGCTGATTGGAAATCGAATTAGCTTAGTTCTGCCATGTGAACCAACCGATTCAATCTATTGAACTGATTGGCTCGACTCAGGCTCACTAGACGATAGTCTAGGTGAGTGAGATAGGGTTCTCACATGGGTGAGATGGCTCAGTTGGAGCTGAACAAAGAATCTAGATGTTTTCTGAACTTGTTTGATTGCACATTACTTGTGGTGCAAGAAATTAATATGTAATATTAATTGGAATTGAATTTCCAAATTCGTATGTGATTGGGAAACTGCCAGACGACCATTTTGTAGTGCTAGAGGACCATCTCACACACCAAATGATCATCTGGGTGTGCCAGATGACCATCTGTAATGTTTTAGGTTGCAAAAATTCAAGATCTTCCCGTCCCTTCCACTCCTTCACAATCTCGTATAGACTGGGAACCCTGGATCAAAACCCGCCTATAAATAGAGGGGTATTGGGGGCTTTCCAGAGCACAAAAATACTTACAACTGAGAATTTGTTCCTCTGACAACTGAAATGCTCTCTAGTTGTGGTATCCAAGAGAGCCTAAGCAAGTCCTACCCTATAAGGGAGGGATAGCTATGGGAGAGAACAACTGAGAGTTGTCATTGTGGGAGAGCAAGTTAGTGACTAGTAAACCAACGGGAGGGACAACTCCTTCCTATATGTTCTAGTTGAATGACAATAGTTCTAGTTGGTCCATGTGGACTAATCTAGAGGCATGAGCCTTTTAGCTTCTGCTTAGAGAGAAAAGTCAACATGTAGCCCATGGCGAGACCATAAGAGTCGTTGTAGTAGCTCTCGTGTTTGTTGTTCATGGTGAAGACCAGGAGCTGCACAACCGTCATCCAAGACCAACTAGTTCATAGTTGCATTGAAGTGATTTGTTGTCACTGGACTTGCTCCAGGACCAAGTATAACTCGTTAAACCATCCTTCCTATTTCATAGAAGTTGACGCAATCTTGATGTTATGGGAATACAAATAGATAAATTTTTAGTTTACATTACTATATTTTATGCCCATATTTCCCAAAAATCTATATGTCCTAGTTTCTTTTATTCTTTTTGCAATTGTCTTTTCATATCATTTTATATCTTTAGGATATATTTCCAGTGTGCTGACACTCTTTCCAAGTCTTGACATTAACATGTGCATCCTTAAATAGAGTTGGCCAATAGAAGATAGGTTGCAGTACCTTGGATATGGTCATGTCTCTGCTTAAATGACCACCATAAGGTGAACGATGACATTCATGGAGGATCTTAGGTATATTTTCCTCTGGGATACATCTACAATACAAATTATCGATGCATCTCTTAAAGAGAAGAGGATCGTGCCGGTAATATTTTTCAAATAAGAGAAGAGTTTCTTCTTCTGATTGTATGTGATGTCAGGAGGTAGCTACTCACATGCCAAGTAATTCCAAATATCAGTGAACATGAACTTGTCAAAGGAAAACACTATTGCGAGCATTTCTATATCTGTGGTGGTGTAATTAACATGAACTTTGTTTAGCATTTTTCTTGCATAATAAATCACATGGTGCTTCTTGTCTTTCTTCTATGCAAGAATAGCTCCTATGGCATAGTCACTTGCATCACACATTATCTCAAAAGAAACTCCCAATCTAGAGCTTCAAGAATATGTGCGGTCGTTAAAACACTTTTCAGGGTTTCAAAAGCCTTTAGGCATTCGTTTGTGATATTGAACACAACATATTTAACTAGCATATTAGACATCAGTTTTGGAGATCTTAGAAAAGTCTTTGATGAACCTTTTGTAATAGCTTGTGTGGCCTAGAAAACTTCTCATCCGTGTCATAAATGTAGGGGCTGGCAGTTTGGATATGGTTTCCATTTTGCTGAAATCTACCTCAATTCCCTTCTCAAAGAGTTTATGCCCAAGCACTATACCATCTTAGACCATAAAATGATATTTCTCTTAATTTAGAACTAAATTTTTGTATTCTCATATTTTTAAAACTTGAGGTAGGTTCTTCAAAAAACTATCAAAATCATTACCATACACTGAGAAATTATCCATGAATACTTCCATGATATCTTCTAGGAAGTCTGCAAACACCACAATCATACACCTTTGAAAGGTTGTTGGTGCATTGTAGAGGCCGAATGGAATCCTTCAAAAGGCATATTTTCGATAGATACATGTGAAGGTGGTCTTCTCTTGGTTGTATGGTTGAATGGAAACTTGGTAAAATCCCAACCATCTAAAAAGAAGAAGTATGAATGATGGGTTAATAATTCTAGGACTTGAACTATTAATGGAAATGAGAAGTGATCTTTCTTCGTAGAAGAATTGGGCTTTCTATACTCGACACACATGCACCACCTAGTTACTATTTGTGTTGCCACTTCACTACCCTTTTCTCCCTTCACTACTATTGTGCCTGCCTTCTTAGGGACTATGTGAATTGGGCTAACCCAATTGCTGTTGCTTATTGGAAATATTATACCCACATTTCATAGTTTTATGACCTATTTTTTACTAAGTCTCTCAGGTTCTTATTCAACTTTCTTTAAGGTTGAGCCAAAGGTTTGGAATTCTCTTCCAGATTTATTCTATGCATGCAAATGACCAGGCTTAGCACTTTTATATCTTTGATAGAGTCTCCTATTGCTTTCCTTCTCAACTTGACCTCATTCAAAAGCTTCTCTTTCTTTCCATCTGTCAAAGTATAATTTATACTAACTGAGTTCCTTTCTTCAGTGTCTAGAAATTCAAAAATTGATCCTTTAGGGTGCTGCTTCAACTCCAGTTTAGGCTTATGTGGTTTCTTCTTGTCTAGAGTTGGCTCCATAGATGTGTACTTCACAGTCTCAACATCGACATCTTCTTCATCACTACAGTCATCTTCATGTTGATTTTGATAATCTAGGATTTTTAATACCTCTAGATCTTCAGTTTCTAGGTCAGGATTGTTCAAATCCCTCATGAACGGATCAACTATAGAAATTTTTTCTTGGATCTCCTCATAAAAGTGATTGTACCTATCCATGGAATAGACTGACTCACAAATAGATGGCCCTCTCACACACTCTTGAACATAGAAATCAATATGACCATTCTGCACCCTGACAGTGATAATTCCAACTTCAAGTCTATTAAAGCTCTCCTAGTGGAGAGGAATGGTCTTATGAACATCATTGGGCATGTAGGATCTTCCACTCTATAAATTATGACTATATCACATGGTATGAAAAATCATCACACTCGAATAGGGACGTCTATTACAATCCCTACTGGTCTTGTAAAAGAATGATCTGCTAATTGAATTCACATTCCTATTTTACAATGTTTTTAATGACACCTCCCCATATTATCCCAACTAAGGTGAATCGAGAGGGCAATGGCCATTATCATAATTACATGATCAAGGTTTAGCAATTAACAAAAAATAATTATAAATTTCATTTCTAAGGAAAAGAGTTTGATACATTATGAAAGATAAACTCTCCAAAATGAGGTTACATTATATGGGAATCTATTATTAGCAACATGAATTAAAAACTATCTAACTAAATCCTCCAGGGTAACTTTTAAGCATTTTTCCTTTTGATGCCTTCTTCATTGGATGTCTATTTGCAAATGAATAGCAATTTAATCTAAAACACCTTGAAACAATACATTGATCAGTATAACAAGTTATAGTGGTATATGAGGGAAACAAAATGTTTACATGTAGGTGTAATAATATACTCAGCCATAGCAGCAATTATGATTATAAAATGGAACAAGCATTTTCTAATTTTAACCTCGCCAACCTTATCCTGTTTTTTTTCAATGGTGTGCCCTCTCTTTAGGGGGAGATTCTTTATGGGGAACCCTCTTTAAGGGTTTTGGTCCCTACAATGGATATTCCTTAACATTCCCTCAGCCAAGCTTCGTTTCATACTTAGGCCTTCTGTTCTGGGCTTGGCCTAAGGTGATCTTCCTTTCAGGTCTTGATCACTAGTCATCACCATGTTGAATTTATTCACACCATGCTCTTTAAGTCACCACAGATGATACATGTTTGAGAAGGTTGCATTTATATACGATGATATCTACAATGACTTTATAGTTCTCAAAAAGTAAATAAACATGCAAGCATTTAATTGCAATCCACTCGAGAAAACTTTGAGAAACTACGTAAGTCGGTTAAGGAAATAGTCATAGGTGTAACCACATACCTTTCTCAGAAGTGATCAAAGTTCAAGTAAACGAATACAGTTGAGATTAAGAAAGAGTCACCCTAAAATTGATGCATAGTACCCAAGTATTACTATTTTATTCAAAATCTACCATTAAGACTGCCTTGGGTTCCAAGTTAGAGTTTTGGGGTCAGATTAGGGTTTCATTAGGGTTTTGCCTTTCCAAACCCTAATTATCAATTTTCATTCCTTTTTAACTCACAAACTATAAATTTTATGTCATAGGCATTAAACTCAAATTAAGTCAAAGATGTCCTTTTTATCCAAAAAGACTAAAATTTATCCATTTAAGTTATTTAAGCATATTATTATCATTAAACTTAAGAAATTAGGGTTTCATGTTTTAATACATTGATGTTAGAAAACTTAGGCACTTTTAGAATTTGGTGCAAATCTAGGTCTTGAAACTATTTCTATTGGAATCCTTGCATTTTTATGATCGACTTTCATGTATAAATTATCATCATCGGACATTCCTATGATTTTAGCCAATTACTTGTTTCTGACCAATAGGAGCTCACCACATAGGGAATAAGCCAGGGCCCAGCCTTGTCAACTATGTTGGTCCGAACCAATGGTTTCATGCCATATAGGCTCAGCACAGTTGTGTGGAAACATTATAGTCAGGGCGAGAAATGAGAAAAAGGTAGAAAGGTCCTTACGTGAAAAGAGGAGGAGTTTGGGGTAGACTGGTCTTTTCCCTCCCTATATTCTTCCTCCCATATGCTCTTGAGTAGACTCTAGAAAGTCATAGGAAGGTTGACTCTACGCGGTGATGGCTCAAAGAAGTGGGCGAGTGTGCATCCTCTTTGCTTGGTTCTTCCAAACATGTTGACAATCACAATTGGCCGGAGGAGGTCGGGGGAAAGAAGGAAGCGAGATGAGTTTCTCTAGAAGTGAGGATAAGGGAAGGAAGAAGAGAAAACAGAGTGCAATACTCTAATTTGGTGAAGGAAAAAGTCCCTAACGCCTAGCAGAGTCTTACCCAAGAGTTGATGGTTCCACGGAGGGGTACTACCCCTTATATAGCCCTGGACAATGGGCGATGGATGTTGGCCAAGAATAGAAATTGGAAAAAGTAGTAATTGCCTTCCAAAATGGATGCAACTAGGGTTTAATTGGTTCAAAATCATCTCCTGATCAAAAAGGGAAATTTTTTAGGTATGTACTTGGATTAGAGAGAGAGAGGAGAGTTTGAGTGAAGCAATAAAAAACATTATTGTCTATTTCTTTTTCCTTTTTGGGGTAGAAGACAATCTGAGTGTTGTCAGATTATCATCCAATGACCATCAAGGCATGCAAAGAACCAAACGAGTGGTTATTGTTTCCTTTTTAAATCAACACCTTAGTAAATTCCATATCTCTCTCTCCTTTAATCCTTTTAATCCCAAATTTTGAGGGAAAGTCTTAATTACTTTTATCTAAGTATGGGTGAGATTGGAGACCAAAATACAAAACTTAAAGACACATTTCTTTGTATCCAAGTTTCCCCTTTATATGATTTATTTAAATCATCATATTAAGTCTTTTCTTTTCCCAACTTTCCCATATCTCTTAATTTGATTATTTTTCTCATTGAAAACAAAGTTGAAACGAAATAGAACCATGAGTTGCCTTTACTACCAGTTTTCTAGAAAACTCCGCATAATTCCATATGTAAAGTACTAACTATCCATTACCTTTAGTAATTCATTGTATTATTGGTTTTTCTCTCTTTCTTTTCCTCATATCTATTATTGAATTATTGAAAACAACAAAATCAAGAAAACCATGGAAAAAAGGAAAATTTGCATATTAGATCAAGACTTCTAAAACAAGGCACATCAGGTTCTTAATATATCCTTGTTATTCAAATATTTGCATTTCAAATATGTAAACATATGTGACAAACCATGTTATAACAATGTCAGTAAGTCCTAGCCTTTGAGCTTGCATTAGAGGCATAAAGATAATGCTTGCCTCGAGATCTGCTAGACCCTATCTTACTTTGTTATCTCCCACATTGAATGGGATAGTGAACGCTCTTGGATCCTTTTTCTTTGCAGCCATATTTGTTAGGATGAAGACTCCGGAATTTTTTTCTTGCCTAACAGTTTCAACATTGTCTCCCTATCTTCTTTTCATAATCAAGTCCTTGAAGAACTTTGTGTGCATTGTCATATCTTCGATAACATCAAGTAAAGGAACATCAAGGTGCAGTTTCTTAATAGCCTCTACAAAAATTTCATACCTCTTCTTCAAGTGAGCCTTGATCAGCTTATAATTAGCAATGATCCTTGGTGAATAAGGGTCCCTACCTACTAGAACTTCTTGAACTATTTCTTGTTCCTTCTCCTTTAATGTCTTCTTTCCCTTACCTTTTTCCTTTGCATTGGACTTTTTGGTGGAAACTTCTGCTTCAGGTTATTCTTCTACTATGATGGCTTCAGGTTGGGACTCAGTAACAAGAGTGTTCTTCTATATAATCTTAGCATTCAATTCTTCTAACACCTTACCTGACCTAAGAGTGGATATCTTTGCACTTTTATTATTCAAAGGTATCCTTTCATGTGGGTTCTTTATCAACTCTAATAGATATTCTAGCTATTGATCTATTTGCTTGGCATGGGTTTACATGTCAGCAATTTGAGCTGTCACACACCACGAACGGGTCTGCATTGTGTTCAATACACCTATTTTGGTTATGGCTCTTTGAGTTAGTTTCTCATTTACATATGATTGTCTTTTTGCGAATTCAAAAAATTCATAAACTAGATGTGGTTGGTTGGTGTTCTTGTTATGACCTTGATCTTGACTTGGACGGCTCAAATTTCTATTTTTGTTTTGAATTTGTCCTTAGTATTTGTTCCTATCTTGTTGGTAAGTCATGCTACAAGTGAATACATATGGTCCTTGGCCTTTTCTAAAATTTGGCGGTCTCTTAGGAGGGCTGTTTAGCTGGTGAGAATTTTCAGCTGCATCTTTATTTCCGTATGAGAAACTGACATGATCTGGATTCTTGAAGTTGGCATAAGAGACATTTTCAATATTTTATTCCTCACTATCGTCTTTGGGTTGGGCATAGATGTAGTTGTATATTGCTTGTCCCCCTTCCCAGAGGTAACACATTTCATTACTTTTTTAGCTTTGTTCTTTCCTTTTCTTTAGGAATCCTTTAGTTGTTTCACATCTGAACTAATCTTCTGAATCTAGGCAGTTATAGCTTCTAAAGCCTTGAACTCAAAAGTTGTACTTTCAGAAGATACCTTATTGGCTGTTCCCCTATCATAATCACGACTGGATTGTAGGGAAGCCATGTTTTCAATTATCTTCATTGTTTTCTTCGGGCTCTTACCTAAGAAATCACTTCATGTATTAGCATTCAATGAAGTCCTTTCAACCGAGTTAAAGACCATTTTAGAAGGCTGTGACTAGAAAACCCTTGTCATATTTGTGGTGAGGGTAGTCCCTCTGGTATTCTCAGAATGTTTCCCATGATTCATACAAATTTTCACCAGGCTTCTAGACGAAGCCACTGATCTTGTGCATGTTTCTAAGAGTTTTCTCTACTAGATAGAACATGGTGACAAAAGTGTCATCTACGGTGCCCATACATTGATTGTTTTGTCAGGAAGAGCAAGGTAGAGATAGAACATGGTGATAAAAGAATTATCTACGATGCCCATTCATTGATTGTTTTGTCAGGAAGAGCAAGGTACAATGATAGGGCCTTATCCCTTAGAGAAAAGTTGAATCCCTTGTAGTGAATTACCACATGAGGTACCCTATTTTTCTTAATAGTGTTAGAGATATTTTTAAAGGCATCCAGGTGATGGTATGGGTTTTTTGTATCTCGAGAATTTCCTCCAAAGGTCTTGTTCTAGATCATGGAAATAATCATTGGTGTAAGTTCAAAGTTTTGAGCATTGAACCGAGGAACGATGATTGGACATGTGGATTCATTGGCTCAGGTAGCAACCAACTCACAAAGGGATGGGTCCCTATCATCTTCATCATCATCTTTGTTTTGGTTTCTCCTATTTCTTCTATTTCTATCATGACATTCTTCATCATGGCACTCTTCCTCACATTCCCCATCATGATGATCTTCTTCACACTCTTCTTCATGTTCCTCCTCATGATGCCCTTCCTCATGATGTTCTTCTTCATTCTCAGAGTTATGGTCATTGTGAAGGTCTTCCACTCTTGGGTTGTAGTGGATTGACCTATGAGGAGCCATACTCTCTACAGTCGGTAGTGGCAATGGTCCCGTTCACTTAAACTACCAGAAACAGTTCACACAACCAAGTTAGAGATTGGATGTGTAACATAGGGTTTTTAAGATACTTAGAGTGAACATATTTAAAACATGCAGTCAAATCTATTGCTAGACTTGAGACACATGTGTATGCTAAGTAGACCCAATTTCTCAACAGTACCAGTTGCCTTGTCCCTGACTAGTGTGAAAAAGTTTACCGACATAAATCACACGTCCATAAGAAGATCTTGAGTAATCATACTTTTAAATTTATATTCCAACACTCACCCCGCACAATGATAACATGGGGCCCAATGTAGTAAATCGGGGTCGATCCATAGGGACAAGGGTAGTATGTGCTAAGAATTTAGAGTCTTAGCTTCGTTACACCAACCAAAATGTGAGATAAAGTGTTGTGTTCCTTATGGAACAATGGTACTTGAATGAACTAGAAAGTAAATAAGTAAACCAAACTAAAAAGGAAAGAAAATGAGAATGAAATTCAAAAGATGAGGTATCAAGTATGGATGGGAAACTTGAATTGGGCTTCACCATCCAAGGTCTCACCAACATGAAATACTCACACCCATCATATACCCTTAGCAAGTTTACAAGCAATCATCATAAGTGTCTATTCACTCCTCTCTCGATCTTATGATAGATCTAGATTATAAGGTTGTCTATATATATATATATATATATATATATATATATATATATATATATATATATATGGAAAATAATCAATCATAATAAAATCATATGATCCCTACCTTAAGAATTCCTACATTATCATGCATTGATGCAACTCCATAACACTTAAATATGGCCAATACTACTCTATTGAGGTATTAACAATCCAACAACATGAGATCATAAATAATCATACACGTGAAGTATTACAATTAAGAGTATGGATATAAACATTTCTAAGAGCATATATTCAATGTATATAAGTATGTACATGTTGGGAGAGCCATACTGGCTACTCCCAACCCATGCTATATGTTTATCCACTCATTGAGGTGAGTAGCACTACAGATACAAGTATAATGAGACATGGAGGTGGAAGACAAAATGGAATGAAAGGGGTGTAGAAAGGAAGACAAGTTTAGAGAAGAAGAAGGGGGATACACCAATAGTGGCCATAGGTGGTCAAGGTTAACGGAAGGGTTCTCCAATCTGAATCTGATGTTGGCTTCAAAGATGGCTACTCCTTCTACCCCTCTAGAATAAGAAGAAGTCCGGAGGTGCTTGGTGATGATGGAGGTGTACTATCCCCTCATACTTTTGTCCTTGGAGTTCTCAAACTGATGGTAGAATGGCACAATGGAAGTTGAAGGCACAGTGGCTATTCAACAACACTTTGTCATCCCCCTCACCCTGTGACCCCCTTCAATGACTAAGGTGGTCTACTATTTATAGTCATGGTCTATGCGGCAATAGTCCCATCAATTGCAAGCTCGTCGATCTCTGAGATGAGAATTCAGGCACTGACAGTGAGGAGCTATCAATCATTGAAGAGGTGGGCCCATTAGGCATCGAATGTGCAGGCTCATCGACTGTCGAGGATGCAGGCCGATCGATCACTGAGGATGTAGGCCCTATCGTTTGCTGAGGATTTTAGCCCCGTCGATCATTGGGGAAGGTGGTTCCATTGGTCACTAAACTTTCTATGCTGCATCATTGGTGATTTTTTGTGTAAATAGGGTAAGGAAACGAAATTAGGTAAGTTACCACAGAAGTGCCAAAACAAGTGAATTTATTGGAAAAAAGCATTGTTAATTCGATTTTTGAAGGTAAAACAAACACTTGAAATCCACAAAGTTGGATGTTATCACTCCCTCTCCCCCTTTCATTTTTTTGCTACCATCCTTTCTTTGTTTGGAGTCTAGTGTAGGACAGTTTGTCTTCCAATTGAGTGCCTTGGACTGGAATTCCTAGTTCTTAGACTGTCTAAGATTTTGTATACCTTCCTTTTTTGGAGGTGGTAGTTTTTTTGGTTTCCCCAATTTTATGAATCTTTATTGGGTTTCCCCTATTATCTTGCTTACCGTGGCCTATTGCTTGATGCACAGTTATTGTGCTATGCTACAAATTTTAAATATGGTTTAGGTACCAATGACAAATGTATTTCTTGCTTTGGTCATGATAGGAAATCTTTCAACATTGAAGATGCTACTTGAGATTGTGGTTTGATTTTGGTCAAAATCTCCTTGATTTATGCATTTTAGGGAGGAATCCAGGTTGAAGTGTTTACCATGTATCTAATCTTGTATGCATACATTTGTTATATCTCTCTTTTCTTGTATTTTGTGTATGATTGATGTCTCCTTTGTATATGACATATGGATTTTATCTAAATTAATGATAACAATTTACCATTCAAAAAATGTGATCATAGTCAAAAATTGGTTTAAAAATTATCAAATGTTATTGATCTAGAATTTCAATGTAGCATGGTGTTATTATTAGATCATGTTTTGGATAAATTTTAAGACTAGTCATTATAAGGTCAATATATGTCACATTCATAGTATATACTCATCGAAAAGTACATAAGTGGGGTCAAGGTTGGATCTTTCTTATGTAGATGCATAAGTTACTGATCTTAGTCCATCATAAAGATTTTTAAGTATTATAAATCATTTTTGAGAGAAATATCATTATCCATATAAACCAAATCAAAAGTAGTCATTATTAGGAGATCAATAGAATTACGAGTACATCAAGGACTTGAAAGCATCTTTAATGGATATCTTTCATTTTTATTATCAAAATTGTATATCATACTTGTACTTTTAGTGGAAGGTTTAGTTTAGTTTCATTTTTGAAAAATATAGTAATTTTGAGTGAGATAAATGGAAAGAGAGGAAGAATTTTACTAAAAAGACAAAAATAAGCAGGGTATTGATGAAGGGACCATGGTGATCTATTGAGATATATATATCGACCTAGTGGGATCTATCCTACTCATGATAGTTTCTAGGATTGGGTTGAATTCTGAGCCATGAATCTTCATCCCATAGTTGACTGACCATGATCGAAGGGCATAAGATGGTCCTCCACTATGCCATTTGTAGGAGAGGGAGAGATTGACTTGCATCTCAATCATTTGACTGATGTCAGCCATGTACCTCTACTGGATTCAACAACTGTGTCTTATCTCTCTTGCACAAAACATGTAACATTCTCGCTTTGGATCTTTGGTTGTACTCCATCTATTTAAAAAGGGCAAAGTGTGGAAAGAGATCAAGGGTGAGCGAAAAGTGGTCACCTAGACTCAAAACATCCTCACAAGGTCGATGGAGATGGCAAAGTTGGCTGGCATAGCTCAGGGGAAAAGTCCAAACCAGCTCCAAAGTGTCATTAAGAGTTCAAGGAAGATTAGGATGGAGAGAGGGGGAGCGAATTGGGGCAATATTGGCCACAAAATAGGGGGGAAAATATAGTAAGAAGGGAAAAGAAATGTATCCATAAATCAAGTTTTGGGGATGGTAGGCATGGTTGGCATGGCCGCCTACCTTGCGCCATGTCCCTAGATTGCATGCAACCTGGAGAGGGGAAGAGGACGATTGTACTACTATTAGATCAAGGGGAAATTTGTGGCCTCTTATTCTAAGGATAACCATTGGCCGAGATGGTTAAAAGATGGATCTCTGAAGTGGAAAATACTAGAAGAAGGGAATAAAAAGGCTAGAAATTAGTATTTTCTTACAAAATTATTGACTTTTAAACCATAGGTTCCATAGAGGTGAAATTTTCACCATTCCTTAGCCAACTATCTATTCCTCTTATAGAATTTTTTTGGATTAATATGATGATGTTTAAGGGTTTCAATAATAAAAATGCATCCAGTAGTTAGCTAATGCACTCAACATTATACAGTTGAGTCTAATATGAAAATTCAGCAATCACCAATCAACGTTGGGTAACATCTGATAAAAAATAATCAAATATTTGGAAAGAGAAATTATTGAGGTAAGATGAGTATATTATGGGTGATAGTTTGCATTATTAAGGAGAGAGTAAATCCAATTTGTCACATAATCTCCACATTAAAAGGAATGTGTTCCCAAAATTTAAACAAATCCTTACAAGTGATTTGGAATTCATATTTAATAAGGTACTCAAAGTTTAGTATCATCATTAAAACAATATCAACATCATCTCAATTAAAAAACCAAACATCAAACTGTTGTTGCAATTTGAGGTTAGAATCATATTTTGATATCATGTTTTGTTATCAAAATAAATGAAAAATCCTACCCTAGTATACGTGTTAGCCCTAAGTAATACTTCAAGACGTCAACATAATCATAATTTTGAGTTTAAAATATTGCGAGTATGAAAGTCATAAATCATATATATTAAGGGTGATCTCAAGATCCAAATTGTGTGATCATAGGAGTCAAATAGATATCAACATCAATAATTGAGAGTCCAGACAATGAAAATCAACTTCAAGAGTGAAGACTTAGAAAAAAGATATTATGGGTTCAATAATTTCAAACCTAGCATGCATATTCCTTTTTACATAATAAGTGTTGTCATTCATCCAAAAACAACAATCTAGAAATATTTTGTGACATGGATATAAATTGCATTAACATGGTATTCAATGTTGATGAATGATCTAGATCTAGGTACTTTTATGAGCTTTAACCTTAACCTTATAATCCACATCATCACATTTAAGATTATCATCAAACACAAGGTTCAAATTTGGGTTTCAACAACATTATGATGTGTAACTTATTAGAGAATAAACTAAGAAAGGGGTTACCTCTCCAAAGTCTATATAACTATGAGATGAAAATATATAGAAATTCATAATATGGATGTGACATATGTTAGGAGAATAATGAACCAATCTAGTATTCTAACGTAGAACATATTTCCTCATTAACATGAAATATCAAGCATTTATAAATAGCTAGAGTAGCGATTATCAATTTGTATTTCATGAAGTCATGGGATATAAGATTAATTCTCATCATAGAGTAACCATAGTTCAAGATTTTAGCATATTTGAATTGTGATTTTATTCCCTTCCCTTCATAGGTAAGATTTAGGGGCATACTTAGAAAAAGAAGTTAGTTTAGGATCTTCAAATAGTTAGATAATCATAGGACATGACTGTGATTTGAAGCTATTCATATTATTAAAACTTTAGTTTTACAAAAAGGCATACCAATATATATGGGTTTCCTCTTGCAACAAGTCCTTTCACCATGAATTGAATGTCGAAACACATAGTCATATGAAGTATGATACATAAAAATAGGATAATATATGGTTAGTCATGTTTGAAGTTTGATAAAAAAGTATAGGGGTACCATGATATTAAACAATAGGGACATTATCAACTTCGAGGTACAACAAATGAATTCCACTTATTTCATCATATGCAATATTCTTATGATTTATCTCATATGTAGAAAGCACATATACTATATTTAGAAAAAATAGTTTGGAGTATTTGACAAATTCTTATGTGTCCATAGTCAAGGGTACTTCCATTTATTATAATTGAGTATCCATGTCAAGTTTAGGTCATGGAACCATCATCACTAGTTTAGGCAATATTTTATGAATTCATTCAAATTTTAATTTCCCCCCATTCATAGGCTAACCATAATCAAGAGATCAAATGCATCATAGTCATGAGAGGCACAACAGGAGATGACTAAGTAAATATCAGATATTGGGTGACTTGGATTAATCGTTAAATAAGATATGATATGATAGAAGACTCTAAGGTTTTGAGGGAAAGGTCCTAAATCCAATCATAGATTCAGTTTGTTCAGGTAGGCATACTGAACAAACTTGATCTACCACCAATGTAGTGACATCTAAGTGGTAAAGTTGATGTTGTATGACCAAGAGGTCGCAAGTTAAAAAGCCCCCAAGAATTAGGATGAATGAATTGCTTTAAAAAAAGAGTTGATCAACCTTAGCTAGACGGATAAGATGTAAGCCACCCTCCCTACATTTTGCACCAATCATAGACACCTCAATTTCACCATAATGGACATATGACTTACCAAGGTTCATAATCTAGGATCATATGAGATACTGTAATTGTATTCTAAACATACATAGAGACTATGCGTTTATCATTGATACCATCTGTCACAAAATTGTTTATTACCCAAATATCAATTCCAAATGAGTAGAAAAACAATAGAGAAAAAATGGAGTACGCATTCCTAAAATATCTCAAACCATATAACATACATATGAATAAAACAACAATCACCATTTTGTATAAGCACAAAAAATAAGATCAACTAACATAAGGGATATGCATGCACAAAGGAATCTAACTAGTACATGAAAATCAAGATCATAGTCCCATATAGAACTCAAACCATATGGAGATTACATTTTTGGTACATGATAGTCCAAGTAGAATTACATATAATAGTACAACATAAGAACAACCATAGAAAGGGTCATAACCACTTACTATACCGAAAATCCTAAAACCAGACACAATCAATGCAAATGTATCAGTATAATATAAAAGATATTAAAATTTGAAGGTATAACGGAAATATTATTCTTGTGTATAACTTATATAAAGTAAAGCAATAAAACAAGATGAATGACAATATAAGAGTCTTTTTTTATCAACACAAAGCATATTTTAAGTGCATTTCCATTATACCATGCAACATCATCATAAGGACTTTTACCAACTTTCTAAAGGAAGGGTCCATTAAGGACATCCAAAGACAATGATATGATTTAACTCTATTTCTAGGTGAGGAGCCAAAAGGCTAAATTCAAGGGATTAACCCTAATTTCAAGTGGTGTAACCTTATTTGATTAAGGTCAAATAGCTGCATCGTGCCTTGTTCCCTTACTAGGAAAACAACGGCTCTATAATGGGATTATATGATTATATTTTCATGTTTGTCAATGTAGTATATTCATAAAGAAACATAGTAGTCTTAGGGAACAAGTAGCTCAACCATGTGTACATAGCCAAGAATAGGGTCTCATAAATATACATAGAAGCATTGATATCATGATTAAGTTCAATAAGAGGTAAAGTGTTCCTTGCAATGAGTAAACTAGATTACAAAAGGTGAGTAGATCATGGAAAAACAATCCAACATAGTCATCCTAACATACAAGCAAGGGAGATATGATTAAAAATAGCTAGATTTAGTCATATTAATAATTTTCATGAGGGTTGGATGTTTCGCCTAAGTCTATGTATCATTTCTTACAACATTGATTTCAACATCTTTAGAAATTTTCGTAGTGCCATCATTACCATTTCTACAACATACATAATTCCTTAATTAAGATGCAACATCACAACTAGATCATGGATTTCCAAGATTCGATTTCATCATGTTAATAGGTAAAACCTTATATTCGAATATAGTTTAATGACTTAGGCATAAACATAAGAATATTATGTCATTTCCATCTCACATGATCACTATTATAGTAGAATAGTGGTCAACATTAGATTTATTGTCTCTAGTCATCAAATTTACTGATTTTGAGTGCCAATAGTTTTGGACACCTTAAAAAAGTAGTTTTGGACAACATTGGATCAAGATTTGCCCATGTTTAATGATCTAGCATCAAAAGTCCATATTAAGTATCATTTAAAGGCCATATTAAGTATCATTTAATGTAAAAAGATAATATTAGGTATTGTCACACAATCAAAGTCGAAACTTGGTTTAAAAATTATAAAATTTTACTAAAGTAGAGTTTAAATATAGAATAAACTCATTATTAGGTGATGTTTTGCATAAAGCTTAAGATCCATCTTTAAAAGGTCCAAATATGTCATGTTCTTTGTATATAGTCAAAAATAAGCAAATAAATGGGGTCAAAGTTGGATGTTGGTTTACAAGATTCCATAAATGACTAATTTTAAGGCATCACAAACATCTAAAGAATTATTGATTATGCTAGAGCAAAGAATAGCAATGTTCATGTAAACACAATCAAAAGTAGTCATTTTTAGAAGGACGATACAACTACAAGTTGAACAAGTTCTTTTATGAAATTTTAATTAATAGCTTGCATTTCTGTGATCAAAATTGTATATAATAGTTGAACTTTTGGGCAAGGGATGAATTTAATACCATTTTAAGAAAATCTAGTCACTTCTTGAGAATAATGGGTAGAGAGAAAGAACTTTTCCAAAAAAAAAAACGAACAAGTCATTGATGAAGGGACTACTATGGTCTTCTAGGAGATCCCACAGACCAAGTGGATCCATCCTACTCTAAGACTTGTAAGGATTGGGTTGAGTTCTGGGAAACCAATCTTTGGCCCACCGTGGACTCACCATATTGGAGGGAACAAGTGATAACCTCCACTAATTGATTTTTGGGAGAGATAGACCATCTTGGATCTTAGCCATTGATCTAGTGGCACCTACGACCCTCTCGATCTAGTAGGTGTGTCTCATCTCCCTCACACAACACCTGCGATGTTTTGGGGGCACTATGTTGGAAAAAAATGGGAAACGAGTGGGGAGATCTTGATGGAGCATGAAAAGTGGCCGAACAGAATCTGAGTTTCCTCGTGAGGTCAAGGGAGGTTGCAGATGTGATGACATAGATCATGGAAAATATGCTCAAACTAGCTCCCTGTCAGAGTTGTAAATTGGAGGAAGATAAGGAAGGAGTGAATCTAGGTGAGATTAAACATATAATATGGGAAGAGAGAGAGAAAGGGTAAGGGAAAAGTGATTTAATTATCCCAAAATCAAGTCGGGGGGATGGCACACATGGATAGAACGGTTGTCTGCTGTGCACCATGTCCCTAGTCAGTGTGCAACACTGGAAGGTGAAGAGGTTGTCCATGTTACCATTGGATCAAGGGGTGAATCATGCCTCTCAATCCAATGTTCCCTAGAGAGGAGTAAAACATGGATCAATAATGTGAAAAAAAATAGAAAAATGAAATAAAAAGGCTAGAAAAGGGTATTTTCATGCTAAACTAATAACTTTCGTACCATAGGTTCGATTGAGATGACAGTTTCACCTTTAGTCCATACATGTGATGATATTATTACAAAAGAACATTGGGATCAAGATGACTATGTTTAGGCATTTCAATAATACAAATTCATTCAAAAGATAACTAATACAATCAACATTTTACAACAAAGTTTAATATGATAATTCATCAATCACCAATCAACAATAGTGTAACAGATGATCCAAAATTATCCAAAATAGGGAGATAGAAATTATTGAGGGAAATGAAAATTTTAAGAGTGAGGATGTGAATATATGAAGGAGAGAGAAAATCCACTTTGTTACATATTCCCCACCATAAAAGGAATTTGTCCTCCAAATTATAGCAAATCCTTAAAAGAAATTGGGAATTCATATTCCATATCATAACCATCTTGGTACTCATCATTTAGTATCATTATCACTCAATACGAACATCATCCCGAAACAAGAAACCAAGCATCAAACTCAAATATGTATCCACACCAATTATCCATTAATCACACATTAGAGAGATAACCACGTGGTTCAAAAACATAGAAATCTTTAATTCAAGAGTGACACATGCCGTTAAATTCCAAAGTTATAATTTGAAGATTCTACATTGGTTCTAGGTGGGGTTATAAATCCATGATTGGGATTTCATGTTTCAACAATTTGAGGCTAGAATCATATTTCAATATCATGTGTTTGTATCAAAACCAATGGATGATCCCACAATAGTCCACATGAAAGATTATCCCTAATTCATATATCTATAGGTAAACATAATCCTCATTCTAAGTTTTAAATATTGGGGGTATGAATGTCATCAATTGTATATATCAAGGGTGATATCAAGATCAAAATATGGTGTTTATATGATTGAATATACATCAATATCAATATTTGAGATTTTAGACTAAGAAAATCAACTTCAAGAGACAAGATTTGGTCATCAAACATCATGGGTTCAACAATTTTGATGCTATAGTAGAAATTCCAATTTATGCCATAGTTGTGATGTTTCATACATACACAACAATATACAAACATCTCATGATATTGATATTAATTTCATTTTCATGGTATTTGACATTGATGAATGATCTGGATCTAGTGTTATGCCTAGGCCCACTGCCCAAGTCTCTAGTAGAGTTTTTGGAATGATGACTAGCCCCACAAAAAACCACTACCCCCATTTGCATGGGTAGTCCAATCATTCATTTTAAGGTCATTTTATCTAAGTCCAAAAAGCCCAGGATGTTAAAATTTTCCTAACTTAGACTCTTGATTTCCTATCAATGCTCAACTATATGGACTCATTACCACTTTCACATTTTAGTTTAGACCTAGAATAACCCATGTACGCCCAACTTCTATTCATGGCTATCAATAAAAGGCGGGTCCATCTCATATCAGTGTGTATCCATTTCCAACATGCCTAGACTACATGGCTGAAGATTGGAATGCCACATGCCTATGTGGGATCCACAAACTCTAGGGGAACTATATATCAAACCAATTGTAATGCTCATACCCATACCAAAGGATCTCATATAGTTTCATGAATAACAACTTGCCCCATAGAGCACCACTAAACTCATTACATGATTTTGAAAGATCTAGAGGGGGATCAATAAAGCTTTTGGTACTTTAAAATTCAATTAAAAACTCAAACCAAAGAAGGAGGAGGAAACAAGGAAGACACTTAAATTTAGAGTGGTTCCAACCTTTGAATCAATGGTTATGAGTCCATTACAAAGTGATTTATTTTATTTACCTCGCAAGTATGTTACAACAAAATACAATCACCATCCTTAATGTAGCCTTCACCTTATAGTAGCCTCAACCTCCTTGAAGCATCCTTCTTGAAGTAACCTCAAGCCCTTGGAGAAACCTTTCACCTCCTTGAAGTAGCTCCACCACCTTGAGGTAGCCTTCACCTAGTAGTACATCCAACCTCCTTTGAAGCATCCTTCTTGAAGTAATCTCAAACACACCTTGGAGCAGCCTTCTGCAACAAGAAGTAGCTCCGATCACCTGATTCAAAATAGCCTCCAACCCTTGGAGTAGTTAAGGAGTACAAAGTACACTACAAAGGAAATATATTGGAAGAAAGAAAAACTTAACTAATGAAGTGCAACGTCTTGATTCCTATATCAAGCGTATAGATCTCCTATCCACTTAATATGAAAGTTTCTATGTGGTGTCTATGAGTTTGTAGCTATAGGAGACAACTTTGGAACTCAAGGAAGAAACTAGCAAGTGATTATCATCTTTGTTGCTCTCTAGAATGGATGCTCAAGTGTAGCTTGGGTGTTTTGGTTGTCCTAAGACCTCTCCTATTTATAGGAATGGTTTGCAAGTGATTAGGGTTGTTTTAAGAAGTCTATAGAGTGTTCTTAGTTCTTAACTAGCAGTTAGGTATAAAGTAGTTGGGGTGCAATGGCCAAAATGTTTGAGTTTGGAAGAACAATCCTACACCCAGCTTGATCGACAAGTTTCTCAACTGAACATGTCTTGCTTGAGAATTTATTCGACTGAACCTGAGTTGAATGCAAGTGTATTCTAAAGGCTATCCTCAACTACCAACCACTCAATCTAACAGTCATATGATTTGGATAGAAGATGTGTCGCTCAACCATATATTTGACCAAAAAATGACTTAGAGCAAATTATGTGTAAGTTTTCGACCAGTGCTCTAAATGCTCGATCGAGGTGGTTCTTGGTCGACAACAACATTGACCGAGGGTGTCTCGGTCGACTAGTTTCTCGACCAGGAGTGTTACTATTTCAAGTGTTTGAACCACCAATCAAATATTTGTTCTAATGGAGGATAATGACTCAAATCTCTAGGGGGATCCTAACTAAGGGTTATGAGTGGATACAGAAGATCTAACTCTTGATTTACATGATATCAAAGTACTTGTACATTATATACTTGTACAAGTTTTTACATTGAGTACAATCAAGAGAATATTAAGAATTTAATCACATTGATCTTTAATTATCCACATGATATGATCTCCTCATCTTCTTGAACCCTGAAATAGTCAAGTAGCACGTTAGATCCAAAAGAATGAAATTTTTATCATCATCAAAACAAAAGGTATGATAATGTCCAATTTTTCCAACAACTTTGTCCTTATTCACACACAACCCAAGATCAACTTCTCTATAGGCCACCCTCCTAGTACTATGCTGGGCCTAAGCATGCTTAAGCACACAGTTCTTCGTGATGAGCTCCCTAAAAAGGAGGTGCACCTTGGTGATATTGGTATTCCAATTATTCAATTTAAGATCATTTTATATAAGGCCTCAAATCCTAGGATGTTAAACCTAGGTGCTTCTAGGAACTTTAATTTTAACCTTATAATCAACACCACCATGTTTAAGATTATCATTAGCTTGAGATTTGACATTGAGTTTCAACAACACTATCAAGGTCTGACATATTAGAGATTTAGGTAAAGGAGATTAAAAGAAAGGGATTAGCTTTACAAACTATAAATAATCAATAAATTTAAATTTATAGAAAGTCATAATAGGGATATGACCTAGGCTAGGAGAATCATGGATCAAAATACCACCCTAAACTAGGATATTTTTTTATTTGAAACATAAAGAATAGAAAATTAGAGGAGTAGAAACTATCAATTTGTATCTCAAAAAGTCATGGGATCAAAGATCATAGAGTAACCATAGTTCAAGATTTTATTATATTTGAGATCATGATATCATTCCTTTACCTTCATAGATAAGAGTAAGGAGTATTCATGGAAATAAAGAAGTCAAGTTAGGATCTAGAAATAGTTAGATAACATATGACATGATCGATATCTCAAGCCAATCATATTATTCAGTTTACAAAAAGGGCATACTAATCAATAGAGATTTCTGCTTGTAACAAGTACTTCCACCAAGATTTGACTATCAGGAAACATAATCATATGCAGCATGATACATAACAATAGGTAAATATTTTCTTAGTCATGTTTGTGGTTGGATTAAAAATATAAGGGCATATGATCTTAAAAAATATGGAACTCATCAACCTTGAAGTATAAAGCACACATTCCATTTATTTCGTCATATACACCATCCTTATGATTTGTCTCAAATATGGAAAGCACATATATTGGATTTGGAAAACAAAGTTTGCATGAAATGAGAAATACTTATGAGTAAATAATAAATGGTACTTTTATTTTTATTGTTTGATTTTTTGTGTAAAGATTAGTTCATGGAACTATCGTCATTACATTAGTCCACAATTTATCATTTCATTCAAATTTAGTTCCCCCCTCCATACATAGGGTACCCATAACTGAGAGATCATACTAGTCATAGTCATGAGAGAAATAAGATGAGATGGATAACTAAATATCATCTACTGGGTGGCTTGGGTTAATTCTTAAATAATAGATGGGATTCTAAAAGACTCTTTATGGTGTTGAAGGAAAGATGCTTATTCTTGTCTTGGATCCACTTTGGGCATGTAGGTGTTCCGAAGAGACCCTAGCCACTGTATCTAGGCAAATAGGATGTTAGCCAACGTCTTGCATTTTGCACCAATCCTAGACACTTCAGGTTCAACATTTTGGACTTATGTTTTCCCTAGGTTCAGACCCTTGGTTCATATGAGATATCATAATTATGTTATAAATATAATTAGAGGTTGTGTGTTAAGCTCTGATACCATATGTCTTGGAACCATGTTTACCAAAATCCCAACTCCAAATAACTAAAAATGAATAGACAAAAGGAGTTGAGCATCTATTCTTTGAGTGTCTCAAACTAGATAACATACACATGATTAAAACAACAATATCAATTCTTTATAAGCATGAACCATAAGGTTAACTGACATAAGGGAGATAAATGTATAAAGGAAACTAGCTTCATACCTAAACATGAATATCATGGTCCCTTTTATATTTAGATATTATATTTCTATTTCATGATAGTCCAATAGAGATATAGCAGTGGAAAATATAATTCAATATTTTAAGCACAATCATAGAAAGAGTCACATAGTACCTTTAGGATCTAAAATCCTAAAATTGGGCACAATCAATGCAAACATATTGGTAAGTTATAAAAGATATTAAACTTGTTGTCCAAAGGAACATATTAGCTCAATGAAGACTTATATTAAGGAAAAAAATAAATTGAAAAAAGTCAAATGAAAACTCTAAAGGCTCTATTGTTAACACAAAGCGTGTCTTAAGAGCACTTCCATTTTACCAATCAATATCATCACAAGGCCATTGACCAGATTCCTAAAGGAAGGGTTCATGAGGGACATTCAAAGTCAAAGCCAAGAATTAACTATGGTTGTACATGAGGATACACATGGAAAAAGGACAAGGGATTAATTCTATTTCAAGTGTTGTGCACTTGCTTGATTAATATCTAGTAGGAACACTAAGCCTTGTGCCCTTATAGGTACACCAAGGGTTGTATAGTAGACAAAAAATGAGATATAGACATAATTTCATGACTTTTGCATCAACATAGTCATGTTAATTCATTTTCATGTCACATGGTCACTATTAACAATACTGTATTGATCAAAATTAGATTTCATGTCACATGTAATCAAATTTACTGATTTGGTGTATATAAGGTAGTTCAAGACAAGTCTAGATCAATGTTTGCACAAGATTAAGGATCTAGATTCAAAAGTCCATATTAAGTATCATTTAGTGTCAAAAGATCATTTGAGGTATATTTATATTCTGATAGTCAAAAGTTCATTTAAAAAGTATCAATTGTTACTGATCTAGAGTTTCAATATAGCATGGAGTCATTATTAGGCCATATTTTGCATAATGTTCAATATTCATCATTAAAGGTCTGTATTTGTCACAGTCATATTATATAGTCATAGATAAACACATAAGTGGGGTCAGTGTTTGGTTTAGGTTTGGTAGTTTCCATTGTTACTGGTCTTCTGAAATTGTAAATATTTGATGCATCCAGATCAAAAGTAGTAATTTTTAGGATATCAAACAAAATTTGAGGTAATCTATATCTTGGAAGCATTTTTAGTGTATGTGTTATAGTTCTAATATCAAAATGGTATTCAGTTGTTGAGAATAATTGATAGAGAGTAAGAATCTAACCAAAAAGACAAAAAATAATATGCCATTGATCAAGCAACTGTAATGGTCCACTGATAGAACCCATGGCTTAGGAGGTTCCATCCCGCTTATGAGAGTTGTAGGGTTTGGGTGGAGTTGTGGGCCACTGATCTTCATCCCACTGTGAACTCACCATGCTAAGTGGGCACAATATAATCACCTCCACTAAGAAATTTGTGTGTGTGTCAGAGAGAGAGAATGGCTTGGATCTCATCCATTGGGCCAAGATATCTCATGGACCTCTAGTGGATCCAGTGGTTGTAGCTCATCTCCATTGCACATCACAACCAACATGCTCACACTAGAGTTGTGATGACACTTTGCTAAAGTAAAAATGAGAAAGAGAGGAGAGGGCTTGAGGGATCACTAAAAGTGGTTGCCAAGACTAAACACTTCCTCATGAGGCCGAGGGAGGTTGGAAAGTGGGCTGGAATGTCCAGGGAAAAAATGCTGAAACCAACTCCGTAGTGAAATAGTGAACTAGATTGAAATTGAGGAAGGAGAAAGGGGGAACATATTTGGGCGTGTGATTGGCCACACAACATGGGAAAAGAGAGAGAGAGAGAGAGGATGATGTGATTTATCCCAAAATCAAGTTCTGGGGAAGGTAGGTGTGGTCAACATAGTCGCCCGCCTTGGACCATGTCCCCAGTAAGCACACATTATGGTAGTGGAAGAGGAACAACACACTGCCATTTGATCAAGGGGAAATATGTGGCCTCTCAATCCATGGTTCCCCATTAAACAAGAGAGGTACATGATGGATTGTTGAAGTGCAAAATACTAAAAAGGGAATAAAAAGGCTTAAAGGGTTTGTTGAAAAATTGATAACTTCCAAGTTATAGGTCCAATGATGCGAAACTTTGACCCTTATGTGTAAACTCTCTGTCTTTTAGAAAAATGTCACAATCAATAGATGATGTTGAGGGGTCTCAATAATCCAAATGCATTCAAGAGTTAATTTACACACTCAACATTATAAAATTGTGTTTAATATGATAATAAATCAATAACCAATTAAAATTGGTAATTTATGATCTAAAATCTTGCAAGATTTAAAGAGAGGCATCATTGAGGGAATTGAGTAACTTATTAGTGAGGATGTGCATATGTAGAGGAGATAGAAAATCCAATTTGTCACATCCTCCCCACATTAAAAGGAATTTTCCCCCAAAATTTAAATAAATCCTCCAAAGAGATTTGGACTTCATATTCCATATCATAACCATCTTGGTACTACTCATTTAGTATCATAAGAACCTCAACATAAAACCATGCTATATCAAGAAACCATTCACCAAACTCAAATATATAGTTGCACTGATTATTCATGGAACACATGCCACCATGTCGGTCAAAAGCTTATATATATTTAAATCAGAATTAAGGTGTGATTGTCAATACTAGCTTATACATTTGTAATAGGTGGTGTTATGAATCCATGATTGCGTTTTCACATTTCAAAATTCAAGGCTAAAATATCATGTTTTGTAAAAAAATTAATTGATGGTCCCACCCTAGTCCTCATGAGAGTTTATCCCTAATTCATAAATCAAGCGATCACTATAATAATCACTCCAAGTGTTTAAGATTGGTGGTATGAAAATCATAAATCCCATATATTAAGGGTGATCTCATAATCTAAATAGGGTGATCAAAGGAGTAAAATAAATATGAAGATCCATAACCCATAAACTAGATTTAGAAAATCAACTTTAAAAGTCACAACATGGAAATCAAATGTCATGGGTTCAACAATTTCAAAGCTAGGGCATAAATTCCTATTTAGACCATATGTGTGATCATTTTCATTCATATAGAAATCTAGCAACATTTGGTGATATTGATATCAATTTCATTATCTTGGTATTTTAATATGATGTATGGTCTTGACCTTGGTCCTTCTAGAAGTTATAGCTTTAATATTATAATTAACATAATCTTGTTTAATATTATTATCAAACATAAAGTTCAGTGATGAGTTCAAACAACATTATCAAGGTCTGACCTATTAGGGATTTATGTCAAGGGGATGAAAAGAATATGGAAGGGGTTACCTTTCCAACTATATATAGTGAAGTGACGTAAATTTATAGAAAGTCATAATAGGGATGTGGCCTAGGTTAGGATAAGAATGGATCAAACTACCACCCTGACTTAGCACATATTTTCCCATTGAAATGAAATATCAACCATAGAAAAATAGGTGGAGTAGCAATTTAAATTTGTATTTCAAAAAATCATGGGATATAAGACCAGTTCTCACCATAGAGTAACCATAGTTCAAGATTTTAACATATTAAAAATCGTGATTCCCTTCCCTTACCTTCATACATAATATTAAGGGGATACATTTGGAAATAGAGAAGTCAGTTTAGGGTCTTCAAATAGTTACATAATCATTGTATCTGACTGCGATCTCAAGGTTGTCATATTATTCAAAATTGAGGTTTACAAGATGGCATAATCATCCATAGGGACTGCCTCCTATACAAAGTTCATCCACCATGATTTGAGTGTCCAAAGATTCAGTCATATGAATCATAATACATTAAAATAGGGAAATATTTGGTTATTCATGTTTGAGGTTTGACCAGAAAGATTAGGGCACAACAATCTTAAGTAATAGGTACCTCATCAACTGTGAGGTATAATTAGTGAGTTCCACATATTTCATCATACACAAGATCATTGTCATTTGTCTAAAACATAGAAATCACATGTACTAGATCAGGAAATTTTGCATGATTTGAGAAATTCATATGAGTGCATAATCAAGGGTATTTTCATTTATTATGATAGAGTATTTGTGTCAAGATTACATCAACCATCACGATTAGTTTAGTCAAAATTTTATGAATTTGTTTGAGCTCTAATTTTTCCCCATATATTGGCTATCCATAATTGAGAAATCAAATAACTCATAGTTATTAGAGATACAAGATGAGATGACTAAATAAAGATCATCTATTGGGTGGTTTGGATTGATCCTTAAATAAGAGATGATATGCTAGAAGATTCTAGAGTTTTGAGAGAAAGGTCAATAATCCAATCTTTGATTTACTTTAGCCAAGTAGGTAGGTGTAATGAAGAGACCTTAACCACTGTATCAAGTTGGATAGGAAGTAAGCTAGTGTTTCTACATTTTGCACTAGTCCTACACACCCAATATTCACCATTATGGACTTAGGTTTTTCTCTAGGCTATTAGTAATTGTGTTCAATACATACATAGAGGCTTTATTTAGCTTTGATGCCATCTGTCATAGAATAACAATTGGCCCCACTGACCATCACTAGCCTTAACTACACACTTTGTCTTCACTCATGAGCAAGCCCAGATAAACTTCCCAACTGGTCACCCAACATATATGTTGCATATAGAAATGGCTTATAACATCACATTTACAAGAGTCGGCTGCATACAGGAAACTGATGCTGAAACCATACATCATCGATTGAATACACAAACTAACATCTATCTATGAAGAGTGGCCAGACACGGGTATCACTTTTTATTTAGCGTCAGTTCCTCAATAACCAACCGATGCCTAAAATTGACCGCCAAATCCAAATTTTCCAGCAAAAAAAATTACCTCAAAAATTTATCATACGACATCGGTTTTTAGCTAATCAACTGACGACTAATGGTTGTTTGTGAGACAGAAATTGGGCCCATTGTTATCGTCGATTTTCTTGCAATAACCGATGTCGATGTATTTTCACGTGTTGTCCCCACGAAAATTTTCACCCCCTTGGACATCACTTTTTTACGGCAGCCGACGTTGATTGTTTTAAGTGTCGGCTGTTTTGAATAACCAATGCCTATTGTTAACTTAATACACTCGTGTGACCCAGGATCTTCCCCCTTTCTCTATTTCATCGACTCTGCGCTTAGGTCTGGCGATTGATTCCCTGCTCCGGCGATCGATTCCCTGCTCTGGCCGCCGCTCACTGCTCCTTTGCTCGCTACTGCCGCCGCCGTTTGTTGCTCCAGCCACCGCTGTTAGTTGCTCCGGCCACCGCCGTTTGTTGCTCCAGATTTTCCTCTGCTCACCACCGTCTACTTCTGCTTGCCTTCTCTTGCTCTCCGCTGGCCACCTGCTTGCTGCTCCAGGTCGCCACTGCCGCCACAAAGATACTGTACTTCCTCCTCTTCTTCCTCCACTACCGCAGAGGTACCCTTCTTCCTCTTCTTATTCCTCTAGGGTATTCCTACATATGGCAGTAGTAGCATCTGCTAGCTAGGCTTTCCTTCTCTCTACTGGTTAAACCCTTGATGACAACTTCAGATAGGTGTTTTATATGTTTTAACCCTAATATAATTAACACCAAAAGTGGATGAACACATATGTTCATGCTTAATATGATGCAATAAGACATTGAATGATAGGTAGAGATGGTGAAATTCATTCCACCCTGTGTTACTTTCATATGATAATTTAGTTCAACCCTTTTATTAATCACAACTTTAGAATAATCAATATTTAATTCAACCCTTTTATTAATCACAACCATAGAATAATCAATCAATCTAGCTTTTATCTTAAATATTAGTTATTGTTTTTTACCTTGATAAGTCGATTCTTAGATACATTGTCCTTTGGGATTGATTTTCAACTATAAGATCCATCCACTTTTAGGTAGTGATTATTGTACGTTGGTTAAGGTAGACTCTAGTGATTTCACCCCTAGTAAATTTGCATGTGCAATATCACACATGTGACTATTATATGACTATATATTATTGCATAACTATATGGGAAATTACATGTGAATCCTCTTTGTTAACCTAATTGAGACATATTACCCTACAAACCCTATCTTATATAATTTGTTGATTTATTTGAGTGTTTCATCCTAAACTTGATCTGAGGGCGATTCGAAACCCAGACCATGGTTACCCAGAAGCTGATGGGTGATAGGTTGTGGATATGGTGGGGGGATGCAACGCAGGGCCGCAGAAAGAGCCAAAGAGGACGGGAAACATATCAGTTTGTCCCCTAGTCAAATCACATCCAAACCTGCACAAAGATTAGACCAAGATTTTAAACCATCGCTCAGCCATCTGTCACCATCCATCATGGAGTTTGTGAAATCTAAGGAAGAGAATGAAGCCTACCAATGTTTCCTCCACTACATATGTTGTTATGAATAACCTTTGCTCATGCTAGTTGTAGGTTTGGATAAGGGTAAATGGTGATAAGGCTATTATAATGGGAAAATGTTAAGAGTTGTTATTGTTATAACAATATGGAAAAATGTTGCTTTTTTATATATTAGGCATGTCACTTAATTTTCTATGGTATATCTACCATGAGTTTTTTTACAAATATTTGTATATTTGGTTAAGGACATGTTTCTATTGTGATATTTTGTGTTTTTTGCTATGTTATACCCACCACGATTTGTGTTATAAAATAATACATTGATTAATTTAGGAAGCATTGATATGTTGTTATGGCTGTCCACAAGTGTTTTTATAAGAAAATTTTGTGTTGAATGGGGTTGTAAACAAGGGAATGGTGTTATGTTATGTTGGCCTAGAAACCCATCCAAGATTTACTCAGTAGGAGTAAATCTTGGATAGTCCCCAGTTTGGGACTGTTCTTGAACACTTAATCTCACTTAGGATGTAAGTGTATAATGTGTATTGGGGTTTTAAGAAAATTTTCACAACATTTCCCCATTTGTTCTCTAAGTACATATGTACTTGGAGAACAGCGGGGAAATGCTGCCGAAATTTTCTTGAAAACCCAATACACATTATACACTTACTAGTGAGATTAAGTGTTCAAGAATGGGATAGGTGGTACACATTTATTATATATAAGACCTTAAACCCTAAAGTTTTAACCATAAACACAAATCTTTTAACCCTAGACCCTAATCTTGTTCTAATATATACTTGTTTTCTCTTTGATCATAGAATGGATAGATCATGGATGTCCATTCTAAATTGCTGCACCCTAGAGTTTATTTCTGGTCTTGATTAGTTTATTAGATTTGTCAAGGAACATAGGAAATAACTTAGAGATAGGTTCTACTAACCATGTAGGCATTGCGGTAACAACTTGAAAGTCAACATTGGTGACAAAATCAAAAGTCATGTCATGTGCAACGGGATTGTACAAGGCTATACAAAATGGCACTGGCATGGAGAGATTTCAAACCTAAAATCAGTGGATGTTGATAGCAGTGCTTGTTTGGAAGAAGAAATTACCTCTAATGATGTAGATGGGAACAAACCAGTTCTAGTAGACATCGTTGATGTGATGCTGGATAGTTGTGGGGTAGAGCACACCGATCCACCTCCCATGTTTAGAAACATTGTGCATGATGTTGAGATACCGTTATACATAGGTTGTAAGTTGACAAAACTTAGCATTGTGTTGAGATTGTATAAGCTGAAAGCTAACAATAGATGGAGCGACAAAAGCTTCATGTCATTGTTGTCTTTGGTGAAAGAAATTCTTCCTGAAGGAAACGAGCTTCCAATCTCAACATACCGGTTAAAGAAATTGTTGTGCCCAATGGGAATGGAGGCCAAGAAGATACATGCATGCCTGAATGATTGTGTATTATTTCAAAAGGACTATGTGGATTTGAAAGATTGTCCCAAATGTGGCGTGTCAAGGTATAAATTGACAACTTTGGGGGAGTCCAAAACTGGTTCTCCTGCCAAGGTGATGTGGTATCTACCTATAATACCACAGTTTCAATGCTTGTTTGTCAATCCGATAGACGTGAATAATTTGAGGTGACATGCAGATGTTAAGAAAAATAATGATGGGATCCTACGACATGCGTCTGATTCCCCATAGTGGAAGAAGATTGATTTATTGTACCCTAAATTCGGTGAAGAAGTTAGGAATCTAAGACTTGGGCTTTGCACAGATGGGATGAATCCGTAAGGGACATTGAGCAGCCAACATAGCACTTGGCTAGTTATGCTTGTTATATACAATCTTCCTCCCTGGTTGTGTATGAAAAATAAGTACATTATGCTATCATTGTTGATATCAGGCCCTAAACAACCTGGAAATGATATCGACATTTATCTTGAACCTCTGATTGATGACTTGAAGAAACTCTGGGGTGAAGGTGTGATGACCTATGATGATTCACAAAGAGAGACATTTTGTTTGCACGCTATGTTATTTTGCACTATGAATGACTTTCCAGCATATGGCAATTTGTCTGGATATAGTGTCAAAGGATCTAAAGTGTGTCGTATATGTGAAGAGAACACTGATTCAATATGACTAAAACACGATGGCAAGACTTTATATCTTGGTCATCAAAGGTTTCTTCCAAAATTCCATCCACATTGTAGGTTGTGCAAAGCATTCATTGGATTGAATGAGGAACATAGCGCACCTAAACCTATATCACGGGAGGATGTTTATGAAAGATTAAAAGACTTTGCTAATGAATTTGGTAAGAGATCACAATGTACGATGGCCACACTGAGTGAAAAATCTTTATTCAAGAAGAAGTCAATATTTTGGGATCTTCCTTATTGGAGTTCTTTGGTATTCAGGAATTGTATCAATGTCATGCACGTTGAGAAAAATGTTTGTGATAGAGTCATCGGTACTTTGTTGAATATACCAGGTAAGATTAAAGATGGGATGAAATCCATAATGGACCTACGTGAAATGGGAATAAGGACATAATTAACAGAAGAGTTACTAGTGATCGTAGAACATACTTACCTCCCGCTTGTTACACGTTATCGAGAAAGGAGAAGAAAGCTTTTTGTGAATGCTTGGTAAATGTTAAGGTGCCACATGGTTACTCATCCAACATTCATACATTGGTATCAATGAAAGATCTGAATTTGATAGGTCATAAATATCATGATTGTCACACTCTAATGCGACAAATATTGCCTGTGGCAATTCGATCTATATTACTAAAGCATGTAAGGTTTGCAATCACCAGACTTTGTTTATTTTTTAACAGTCTGTGCATCAAAGTTATTGAACCTGATACTCTCGATAAATTAGAAAGAGAAGTGGTTGTTACCCTATGTCAGCTTGAGATGTATTTTCCTCCTTTGTTCTTTGATATCATGGTACATCTTGTTGTCCACTTGACTAGGGAAGTGAAAATGTTGGGACCAATTTTATTGCATTGGATGTATCCCTTTGAATGATACATGAGCATTTTTAAAGGTGATGTTCAAAATTGTTATCAGCCTGAAGGGAGTATTATTGAGGGTTATGTGGCAAGAGAGGTTATGGATTTTTGTAATGACTTTCTGAGTGCTAGTGACACTCCTATTAATGACAAGAATATTGAGGAGCATTTTGGCAAAGGAATTTTGGGATCACGGATGAAAGTAATCAATTGTGAGTAGTTGGAACAAGGTCACTTGTATATTTTACACAACATTGACGAAGTGAGTGTTTATATCGAGGAACATACCAATTTCATCAAGAGACAATATCCTCGATCCAATTCAATGTGTCTTGCTAGAGAGCATAACAAGACATTTATTAAGTGGTTTGAAGATAAACTCTTACATGAACTATCTCAAACACCAAATAATCTTACTGAAACTATCAAAAGCCTCGCCTTTAAACCAAAATTGAATGTTATGTCTTATGAAGGATTTGACATAAATGGATTCCCGTATTACACAAAGCGACAAGATGATAAAAGTGTCATCCAAAACAGTGGGGTCACCATTCAAGCGTCTTCATTATTTTTTGCAAGTACAAAGGATAAGAGTCCATGTGAAGCTAAAATGTCATATTACGGTGTCATTGAAGACATATGGGAGTTTGACTATGTAGATTCCAGAATACCTCTCTTTAAATGTAATTGAGTTGATAACACCAAAGGAGTTATAGTGGATGAATTGGGTTTCACATTAGTGAACTTTGAAAAGATTGGCGAGAAGGGTGAACCATATATTGGCATCACAGGCGAAGCAAGTATTTTATATCGATGATCCTGCAAATGATAAATGGTCAGTTGTTCTTCATGGTAAATGACAATTAATTGAAGATCCTATAGATGAGAAGAGTACTATGATAAGTATGATGACTCCAGTCCATTCTCAGTTGGGTTGCCAACACCACCAAATATCAAAGCTAATGATGACTTGTATGTGTGCAATGATCACAATGAAGGATTGTTAATTGATATAAGATCACAATATTAGAGGCATGCATGTTTATATTTTTTCATATGTTTTATTTTTCTAAATGTGAACTTTACAATGTGAATTACTTTACAATGTGAACTTTACCATGTGAATGTGAACTTTTAGATGGCTGAGCATTCTCCTGATGACCGTGCTGATGATTACCGTGAGGGTGAGGACGTCAATGCGCCGCCTCACAATGTAAGTTTTAAAAATATATCCCTGAGGTTTGTATCTATATGTTCATTTATAGTTATATCCTGTACATGTGTTTTTTTGTCAAATTTTAGGTTGGTGATGTACCCCTTGAAAAATTGGGGCACTTGATGAGTAGAAAAAAAAATTGAGAAAGTGAGGGGAATCACAATGATGAACAAGTTACTATAGCAAAGGGGCAATGGACCCAAACTGGCTATGGATTTTGATCATGTAGGAAATCCAGTTGGAGTGAACCGTAACTCATTTATTTCATAGCTTGGGGTTCTTACTCGTAGCCACTGTAGTCCTATTTTTGGATCCTGGCATAATGTTCCAAAGGGGAAGAAAGACTTAATATGGAAGGAACTATGCGTGAGTTATTATTATTTGCAATTCTATTTTTGTAGATTACTAATTTTTAGGATACTAGATAATAGCAATTCCATTTTGCAGAGTATATTTTATCAGGATGAAAAGACGCATCGTAAATACATGATGCAACACTGTGGGAGGGTCCTAAGGAACTATAGGACAAATCTTACCTGAGATTACATACGCGATGCTGAGAAGAGGTTCTTGATTGATTTCTAATTCTAGACATTGATAACTTTTTGACTAACTCTACACTAATAATTTTTGTTTGTATTCTCTTTTAAAAATAAATTTAGGCAAAAGACAACCACTGAGAAATTGAACTACCTGGACACCAAAGATGGGGATGACTTTATTACCCAAAGAAAAATAGATGAATTCAAGGTATTAAGCGCCACTCCCAATTTAATTAATATACGTTCTTATGTATTCACCTATTCAAGATTAACCTTTAGTGTTACTAATCAAATCAATGTGCTTACTAACAAGGCTATCAATGATGCTCAAAGAGCAAGGCGTGCACCGAATGTGCATGACCAAACAATGGGTCCAAGAGGCTATGTAGGTGTTTGCCAAAGACTACATGCTGAGTCTATTACTCAGTCTGCTGCTACTCAGGAGACCTCTACTATTGGTCCCACACCTCTGCCTCTCCATGCTATGTGGATAGCTGGTAGCCAAAACAAGAAGGGAGATATAACGAAGCCCGCAATTGCTGAGGCGGATGTAAAAATGGTAAAATTCAACTCTTAGAGCAATCGATCGATATTGAATTATTGTTAAGTTTACTTACCAATTTCTGTTGATGGCGATTAGTAGGAGTTGCACGAGTAGAGGAAGGAAGGCATGTTCATCCATGAGGGCACAAGGGATGAATTGATAGTTTCTCTAGGTAACCCAGAGCATCCTGGACATGTTAGGGGTGCAAACACTGGTGTGGGCATCAAAGCATTCTTTGGGCCATCCCTGCACAAACCTGTCCCAAAAGAAGGAATTTTACAAGTTGAGGTATGACACAATTTTACTATGCGTATAAACGCAAGTGAACGCATCGAAGTAATACATGCCTTTGTGAGGCCCGAGTCGAACATAGGGATACTCGGAATTGTTGGTGACTCCTACTAACTAATCGCGATCAGCTAAGCCGATTAACAAGTTGAGAGTTGTTGTTAAAACTAAAAGAAAAATAAAAACAAAACACAAGAAGCAATCAATTAAATGTTGGTTTAATCAATTCAAAAGGTATCTTTAGGATTGCGGTTTCACCACGGGTTTTCATTGTATTAAATTTTATATAATGCCTCAATTTTATCTCTCTTTCCGGGTAGTGGCCTGAAAATAGAATTGCCCACTGTCATGGTGCAATTCACTACCTAGGTCTAGGTCGGTTCCACCGTCGTAGTAACCTATAACCTAAACTCGGTGCATTATGAACGATCTCTCAGTATCCACCATTAATTTTACACCACCTTGGTCAAGGGATTTATCGATTAATGTAGATTTCGTCTCTTTTCAGCCGTTAATTCTTCTTTCAAAGTGATTAAGGGCATTAGGTTATTATTATGGTGATCAACCATAACAATATATGGAGAAAACGAAACTATACCATGGATTTAAGAGATAAAATATGAATTACTATTATAAAATTGTCATACAATGAATCCCCGGGCTACTCCCGGTCCTAAAGACAAAGGGGATTAGCCCCGCATGGTCATCTCAATGAAAGACAGAGGAGTAGAGAATAAAAACGTGGGAAACATGGAGCAAACTCGTGTAACCCCTGATACAAAGGTGTTCCCGGAGATCCTCCTCGAGAAACGTGCATTTTGCAGTCTTCCAGCAGCAAAATCGCCCGTCGGAGGTGCCCGGATCGCTCGGTTGACGGCCTTCATCTCTTGTCTCCTCTCTCTCCCTCTCCTTCTTGGATGTTGTGCAATACCATATGAGCTCCCCCCCGGGCCGTCCGTGCTCTTCTTAGGTCATAAGACCACTTTTCGGCTCCGAAAAAGCTCAACCGTCGGATTAAAACACTCCGTTTTAGTGCTGAAAATCGCCAGATCCCGACGTTGTCGATAGTATCGACCCCAAGGTCGATGGTATCGACCATGGCACAGGTTATTCCTTCCAAGATCGCGTTTTGGGGTTGCTTTTTGATGAAATGTAGATATTATCGACCTGGGGGTCGATAGTATCGACTCCGGACAATGCAAAAGTGCCTGAAAAAGTGCCGAAACATGTGTATAAGTTCGGGGATTATATAAAATCATATAAATATTATAAAAGAAGTATAATTTGATGCAAAAAGAGTTTAAAGGCCAACTATAGTGAATTATTCAAATATAATCAAGAAAATGACAAATACATGCATAAAAGAGATATAAAATAAGCTTATAAAAATGACTTAAAACCCATGCATCAAGGTAACCTATTCTTTTTTTAGAATGTTATTGTGAAAGGGAATTCAATAATCAACTATATTTCTTTTATCCATGTATAGGTAGATGAATTAATTGCTAGGAAAGTTCAAGAAGCAATGGTGAAGTGGCAAGCATCTCATACGATCACTCAGACGATACCTATGACGTGCTTCACTTCTATTACTCCTACTGCAGAGGTTGGGAGTAATCCTGTAGACCCACCACCTAGCACATCCTCTGTAAGTATTTTTATGATATAGTAGCTAGTCTTTTCAAGATGACATATTTATGTATATATGTATATAACATTCTTTACGTAAATTTGTAGGGGTTGAAGCCATGCCGTCTAAAAAGTAAAGAATATATCATTGCAGAGGCACATGCTTACCCAAACCTTCTAGGGGAGATGTTTCATGGGACTCCAGTACCATATGGTGCGGTTCGTGTGAGCCCGATACATATACTCCCCAATTGGAAGGATCTTCAACTACCATATGCCCACCCAGATTCTAAAACGCTTGGTGAGGTAGAAGGCGGAGTGATAATGTGGCCCAAAGTGGATGCCGTCTATACTAATATTGTATGGTAAATTTACATTACGTTAATTTGTTAGTATGTATATATGAGTCAATCGATCTAAAATTATATATACATGTCAAAAAGATGACACCCGCTACATCTCGGCCTCCATGTCCACATCCTCAACTACCAAGTTGGATTCTAAGGGACCTACACACCTCATTAGATCCTAATTGTAGGGGTATGGCAGTATGGATCGGCGAACATGATCGAAATTTCCCTATAAATGTTATAATTCTGGAGGAAGCTGCAGGTCAATCATACGATAACAATCTATTTATACAAGTTTTTGCATACATATTAATGCATAGGTATTAATGCAGGTCAATCATATGAAAACAAGCAATTTTTACAAGATATTTTGGAGTTGTTTCGTTATGATTGGCTGAACACATCTATGATAGAGGTGTGGATATGGTGAGATCTTATTTATGCATCCGTACACCTTGTTTTATATATGGTGATCTGGTTTCTTATATATTAATGCATACATATTACATGTTTTGCAACTACTTACACACGATATGTACGTATTTTTCATTTTCCCATGTGGGATTTTTGGTTCCATCTTTGATTAGTCTTGTAGATACATACCCTTTTTCAGTTACTTCATACTACTGTGACGCTTTTGAATATTTTGGTAAAAATAAGAAGACAGTGATAATAACTCCATTCAATGTCGAGTAAGTTTACTTTTCTTATAATTTGGACTTAAGAAAATTACATTTTTATTGTGGATTTTGAGTTATTAATTTTTATCTTTCTTACCTATAGTGGTAGGCATTGGGAGTTACTAGTTATTGTCTTCAAGACGTTCACTATCTATTATATAGATCATGCGGGGAATGAATTGAATACATTATATGGAAACACAATAAAAAGGCCATTATTCTCATGAGAAATATTTCATATTTTTATATCCATTAACATATGTTATTACATTACTATTTAATTATGCAATTTAATGTGTTACATTAACATGTAGGGCTTTACAAGAGTTCAAAAAAGCTAGATGAAAGGTCCCCAGGAAAAAGAATCAACCACTAGTTTGGGAGAATGTGAAAGTAATTTACCGACTCCAAAATCAACTCGGGTAATTCAACTTCACCTCAGAACAAGTCCATGAAGAAATAAAAAATAGAGCTAAATCTTTCGACTGGACCTGAAAATGAAGAACATCAGCATGAGGGAGACAATCAACAACCCTCCAAGCCTAAAGAGACTCAACATAAGAATTTGGAGGAGATGGTCCAAAACAAGAAACCACAACCTCTACACAAAAATACATAAATGCATAAAAACTCCATCCACACACCATTAGTAGCAAAAAATACATTACTGAAGTTTGGGAACCAATTCAACATAATGCATGCGATGGGTTTTACTCTACATTTAATATCTAAAATCTATCTTTGAATATGAATGTAGTAATCATGCATGTTATAGAATTGATGCCACAAATACAACCACCCACATGTTTCTCTCAACAACTTGAATAAATGTCAATCAATCAATGAATAAGGCCAAGATGATCATGGAAAAATAACTTGAAGAGTTATAGAGAGAACACAATGTTCTATGGAGAGCGAAGAACAAGCTACAAAAAAGCTCGAAAAACTGGATAAGTTGAGTCTAAGTAGAGGAAGGAAGCTTCCTTTTTCTCGTCATCACTGACAAAAAAATATAAGATAAAGAACTAAAATTTGAAGAATAACCAAATTGTAAGAGAAGAAAATTTTTAGAAGAGCACCCCCTGTCACCTCCACCGACCAAGAAATGGATTGCAAAATAGTCACAACACTAGAATATGTTTCAATGGTTAATCTATCAGGCCAAGATGAAGGGGAGACATCTATTGGAAACATGGGTGAATCCAAGGAAGGCAGTGAAGCTGAGGTTGATTCTACAACCCTATCGGGAAATAAAAAATACCTACACTAGAAAGGAAAAGAGAGATAAAGTGTCACATAAAATTTATTACTCTCATCCTAGCCTCACTACCTATATATTTAGTGGTAGTAGAATTTGGGCATCCCAATGTTGAGTGGCATATAGTTTCACACAAGCAATATATATGAAAAATCAATAATGCACCTAAAGAGATAACAATATACAAGTATGGAGATAGAGGCATGTACCCATTTCTATTTCAAGAATGTCCAATTGGTGTTTAATTTCATATCTTAGAATCTTGAGTGCATGGGATTTTCATTTGACAACTTAAAACTTGATAAACAAAATGGATTAATGCTAAATCATTAATTAAACTATGAAAAGACATGTAAGCATAGTTTAAGAGTAATACAAAGTTTATTGGCTTGAAACATCATATTAAGAAAGAAGTAGGAACAAGGTGAGAACACCTTAACTACATTATTTTATACAAAGAATGTTTTAGGTTTCTTTGTCCATTATATGAACATAGGCCTTTTGACCACATCCAAAGGAAGGGTCTGTGAGAGGCATTTGAGTCTCATTTCCTATATATCACCATGTTTCTACGTGAGGAATCTCAATATCAAAGTCAATGAGCTAACCCTATTTCAACATACCCTATTCCCTTACCCTAAGAATTCAGGTAGGTATACAACAATATATAATGGATTTCTAAATAATGTTCTAGCTTTGTCAACATAGTATAATAAGATAGTAATATAGTATTTGTAGGAACAATATCTCACTCAAGAAATTAAGTAGCCAATAATTTTTATGAGCATACATAAAAACAACCCAATATCATAGCAGGTTCAAGATATTAATCTTACCTTGTGAGTAGTGAATAATTGTTGATCCTTGAGTAAGTTTCCTAGAGAAGGCCCAAGACAAAGTGTACCTATGATGTAAATAGGTATAACATGGAGTCTTATATCAGTAGGTTTTGGATACCATAAACATGTTTTATATGACATGGATCTTCTCCTACATGTACGTTCAATGGAATTATAACATAGATTGAATCATGTCAACATGTGTACATTTATTCAACATAGTACTAGTATATCAAATGCACGTTAGGTCTAGATAGAACTTCCATATTTATAAGATTTACAAGAAATATTGTTTCTTATTTGATCTCGATAGAGAAAGGGATTTACATAAATGACATGTTTCATCATATGGAAACAACTAGGTCAACTAAGTCATTTTAATGCACAAAATAGGTACTTAGGGTCTCATGAGTCAAACATGGGCCACTTAGCATGCAATTATAGCTCACTATGTCACATGTTATAGAAAAGGTTACTAATTGTCAGATCAAAAGATTAGATGATCACAAATTATGCCAAAGTTCAATACTTTTCAAGTTATAGAATGTAAGAACATAAATGAGTCGCCTTTAGGTCAAGGATAAACATAGAAGGTCAATATGATGCTTAGGGTGCATTTGGGTGGTCCAAGACAACATCATAATAAAAGAGTTAAAAATTTAGTGTTTTAGGAGATTCAAATGTCTAGAGATCATTAAAGATACATATAACGCATGATTTAGAATTATTACCAAACAAAAAATCATAAAGGGACAATAAATACTAAAATAGGGGTTAATTATGCAAAATTAGAAGTAAATATCAATATCACTAGAAAGTTGATGATTATCTTGTCAAAATTGTATAATGCATCAAAAGAATTGATTATGAGTCATAGGAGAAGTAAGCGTTCAAAGATTAACCCTCGAATAGGGTTTTTGGGAGGATTTTACCTTTGTTGGGATGAGAATAGGTTGTGAGGGAGGCAAGCTTCAATTGTTTTGGGCCAGTGTAGGTGAGGGGATCATGGTGGCTGGGATCACATCTATGTTCTAGTCCATGGGTGGTAAATGATGCTTGTGAGTGATAGGTGTCATCTGCTGGCCAGTCGGAGAAACCACTAGCGAGTGGCAGTGATGACACGTGGGTTGGGGAGATCTCAAATGACCTAAGGCTGCATCACCACACAAGCGAGGGATACCAAAGACTCAAGGATTGGTGGAGCGTGATTATTGACTATCTAGTCTCCCGTGTAGATATTAGAGTGCATGTGGAATGAGGCAAGAGGGAAAGAGAGAGAGAGAGAGGAAGTGACACTCACAGGACATGCGATAATGACTGCTAGCCCTCAATTTGAAATCTTATGGGTCATCACCTTCCATGTGATAGGGTTCCCAAACCCTAGTGTAGGGTGAGGTGGTGCCAAAAAGGGGAAGGTGGAGGGCATTTTAGGGCTAGCTATAGAAATGAAAAGCCAAGGGGAATGTCCTATGGGTTGAACGATTGGATTTATATGTGGCATGGGGAAGCATGATGAGTATTAGGTCTTGGACAATTGATTACAACCATTATAGGGGGTAAAATCAGAGTGCAAATCTCTAATGCACCCCTCCTAATGGTTTGGTACATTGTATTGGTTCTTGGTGTGATCCCAATGGGATCAAAAGTGAGTTAGTGACCCCATAGGTGAGAATTTGTGGCACTATAAAGCTATTGCTTGTGGCAATACTTGAGTTGAGTAAAGGGAAGACTTTATTATTATGAGATCTTGATGCGATCCATCACTTGTGAAAATCCAAGGGTCAACGATGGTCTAGAGAGAGCATAAGTGGAAGGAAGGAGGAAGAAGAGACACGCCAACCAGCTTGCAGGTTTAGTCTCAAAATGCAACACAAGATAGAAATTTATATATGAATCGTATAAAAATTGATTACAAGGTTCCAAACTTCATAAGACCATATCCTCCTCGTCCTAGCTCAATTTTTTGCAAAAAAAGTGTTTTGGAAATGGGAGAGAACCCTATACCCTATGAACACAAGACTAGGGTGGAGAGAGGTACATTTGTAAGATTGAAAATAGGTAAAAAGAGGGCGATGTACAACCTAGGTGTTCTTTGTTCTCATGTGAAATTGAAAGTCAAACAAGCATTGAGACATATCCAAAAAAGAATCGAAGGAAGGAGTGAGAGTCTACTACAAGTTGGAGATAGAGGGTACACACATGATGATAGAGAAAGATTCACTGCATTACATCGACCCCTCCTAAAAAAGAAATTTCATCCCCAAAATTTTAACGAGTCCATCTTTTGATATTGATATTTTATATCCCATAATCATTTGGTGTCATTTTAACATCAACACTATATCAAAATTGAGCAATCAAGCATCAACATAAATAGATAGTCACATGGGTTGTCAAATAGGAATGGTCATTACATAGATCACCATACTTGTAGAGATCACCATATAGATCACAAATTTGAAGAGATCAAATTTTCGGTCATAAATCAAGAGAATCAATGTAGTCATCATTTCCAATTTTTCAAACTTTGGGAATGTCTCACTAGTCATTTATCGAGGTTGATATCAGGATCTAAAAGATGTGATCATAGGATTCCTATCAACATCAAGATCAATAATCATGATTCAAGATTTCCTTCTTCAATATTGAGAGTCAAGTTTGGGTATTAAGGTAATAGGTCCAAACATTTCGAAGCTAGTGTTTAGATTCCTATTTATACCTTAGGGGTGATCATTCATCCAAATTCAACAATCAAGCAATAATTGAGAAAACATTGAGCAACATCGGAGTGATAATCAAGCAACATTTTGAGGAATCAATATCGAGTTTATTATCATGGTATTCAAGATTGATGAATTATCTAGATCTAGGTTTTTGTAGGAAGTCAACTACAAGGCATAGTCAACATTATAATATTTTAAGATCACCATTAAATGAAGATTCATGATCAAGTATCAATATCATCATGCATTTCACCTATTGGAGACTTAGGTCTACAACAAAATAATGTTGAATTGGTTACAATTGTAAACTCTAAATACTCAATGAGATGAAAATTTACAGGCAGCCTTGATAGGGATGTAACCTAGGTTTAGGGGAGTCATAAGTCAACTAAGACCATGATGTAACACATCTATGCTCGCTAACCATGAGCCATCAAGTATGTCAAAATAGGGAGATCATGGATTATAAGTTTGTATTTCATAAGGTCATGAAATCAATGATCAAGATCATAATAGGGCAACCACACTTCAATATTTTGCAAGATCAAGGTCATAATCGCATTCCCTTCCTTCCAAAATCAAGGTAATTTTGTCATCTGGAAATCAATAAGTCATATTGGAAAGTCATGTGTTCGAGCATAATAGGATGTAGTCAAGGCTTTACATGATTCATATAATTCAAAATTGATCCTTAAAATGAGGCATACTAATAAATAGGGGATCTTCCTATTGTAAGAATTCTTTTGATCATAATGTAGGGGTCTAAGGACATAGTCATAGAAAGTATGGCATGACTCATATCAATAGGGAGATATTTTCTTAGTTATATTTGAGTTTTAGTAGAAATAGGGACACCATACGTTTGATCAACAAGGACCTCATCAATCATGAGGTATAAAACATGAGTTCCACCTTATCTCACCATATCAAGGATTTACCTCAAACATAGCATGCACACCTGTTGGATTTGGCATCATTGATTTAGCAGGATTTAGGGTATTTATATATGAGTGCATCACTTACAAGATTACCTTCATTAAGAAAAATAGGATCTCCATTTCATTATTTCAAATGAATTTCATGATTTTAAATGAATTTTAGCTTCCCCATGCATAAGCTACCCAGAATAAAAAATCATGTGATTGATAATGGAGAGGGAAGAATCACATGAAGAGATGAGAAAACAAATTAGTCATAACTACTTGGGTGTCTTAGGGTAGTACTTAAAGTAAAGATGAGATTCTAGAATACTCTATAAGCTTGAAGGGAAGAAACCTAATCCAATCTTGGATCCACTTTAGATAGGCAGGTGTATAGAGGAACCTTAGCCGCCACATTAGTCAGATAAGAGGTGATTACTACCTAGAACCTCTGTGTTTAGCACCATACCCATTGCCTTAGTTTCACCATTATGGATTTTAGTTTTCCCTAGGTTCATATGATGTGTTATGCCTTAAACATATGTAGACACCTATAAGTATGGATTTGATACCATTTGTCATGTAATTGTTTGTTACCCCCATCCTTCCCCCACTGACTATGGAGTTAGTGGAATTAGAGTTTGGGGGTCTATTCATAGAATGGCACATAGTTTCACACAAGTAGTGAATATGAAAAGACAATAACAAAAACAAAGAGATAACATGGTATAATTATGGAGATAGGGGTATGTCCCCATTTCTATTCCCAGAATGTCTAATTAGTGTTCTATTTTAGAGCTTATGTTCTTGAAGATAGAGGAGCTGCACATAGCAACTAAAAATTTGATAAACAAAATATATTAATGCCAAAGCATTAAGTACACTGTGAAAGATATATAAGAATGGTTTAAGAGAAATATAAAGTTTCTTGTATGTAAACATGATATTAATAAATAAGTAGAAATAAGGTGAGAACACCTTCAATTACATACTCTTGTACAAAGCATGGTTTAGGTTCCTATATCTATTATATCAACATAGGCCTTTTGAGCATTTTTAAAGGAAGGGTCCATGAGGGGAAATTGAATGTCAAAGCCTAAATGTCATCTTATTTCTATGAGAGGGACCTCAAGACCAAAGTCATTGAGCTAACCTTGTTTCACATGTCTTGCTCGCTTACCATGAGAATTTAGGCAGATAAAGAAGGGTATGTAATGGATTTATAAATTGTTTTTCAAGGTTTGTAAACACAATATAATAAAATAGGAAAGTAGTATTAATAGTAACAATATCTCAATCAATTAATTAAGTATCCAAGAATTCATACGAGAATACATAAAAACAAACCAATATCATAGTAGGCTCGAGATATTAAGCATACATTGTGAATAGTGAACACATTATGATCCTTCTGTAACATTCCTAGAGAAGGCCCAAGCCAAAGTGAACCTATGATGTAAAGAGGTATAATATGGGTTCTTGGATACAATAAAAATGTTTTATATCATATAGATGTTCTCCTAGACCTAGGCTATATAAAATTCAAACATATTTCCAAACATGTCAACATGTGTACATTTAATCAACATAGTACTAGTATCACAAAGGCAACATAGGTATACATAGAACATAAATATTTAGAAGTGTTACAAGAGAGATTATTTCTGATTTTATCTAAATAGAGAAAGAGATTTGCATATATGTCATTTTTCATCATATGGGAACCTTGGCCAACTATGTCCTTGTAATGTACAAAATAGGTGCTTGGGGTTCTCATGAGTCAAACATGGGCCACTTACCTTGTGATCATAGTTCATTATGTCACAACTCATAGCAAGATTTGTTTGCATTGATTTGAAGATGATTCATACATAGTTCTTGACATAAAGGAAAGTACATGATGACCATCTATAAAATCTAATCTTATTGGTACTATGTCTATACATAACATGAATTATCCAATTCTTTGGATCAACTTGGTAAAAGGCACCCCACCAGGAAAAGCTTGTAGATCTCCTAGTCCTGATTTTTCCTTTTTATTTTTCCCTTGCTCCCAGTCCTACGGACATCTCACCCCCAACCATGCAAAATAAACAACACATCAGTAAGCGGTATTTGGCATCTTATATGACATAAAAATAATTATAAGTAGACATGATAAAATTGACTTGACATGACTTGACATAAACTTTAACATGGATTTTCTTAAGCATTCATGATTCATAAATTACATGAGGAGTTGAATAGTAAGTATATACATCCCTCTATGATGCCCCCTTAGGAGCACATGATGGCTAGGAAATTCCTTGATGCTAGGAAATCCCTTGATGACCCATTGAGGTCCATGATTTGGGTATATATAAAAACTAATTCTATTTCATTTAACTTGATCATTAACATGACAATACCATTAACCTTAACATTAATATGATTCTTGAAGATTAACATGATGGGATTTCTCCCCTTGAATCATAATGGGATTTCTCCCTCATAAACCACAATAGGGTTTTCCCCTCTTGATCATGATTCCTTAACCTTAATTCATAATCAATAATCATAATAAGCATTTTTACCATAAAACATAAGCAACGAATCAATCAAACAATAATAAATAAGCATGATATCATGTTGAGAAAACATTCATAATTCATGAAGTATAATAAAGTGCATAATCATAAATAACATGCATTAAACTAATTTACTTTTGTCAAACATGCATGGCACGCTTACCTAGAGTAGACCTTAAGGCCAAGTCCCTTCACTTGATTGAACCTCTAATCATTAGTAATTTGATTAAAATCATAATATGTGCTTAAGTTCATAATCATAAAACCCTAATTTTGTTCATCGGATTATTGATGGATATAGATGTGTAAAAAACCATTTGGAAAAAGACTAGATAGTTAGAAAATCAAAAGATCTTTCCAATGAATATTTTTTCATATTTTTTTGAGGTCGTATGCAAGAGATATGCATTTTACAAAATTGACCAATCAGAGTTCAGGAAACCATATTGTGACATCGATTAAACTCAAAAATGAATCCAATGTAAATTAAAGGTCAAATGATCAGAATACCGAATATGCATGTGACATTTGATGAAAATCAATGAGGGCAAAAGAGTCATTGATCCTATCAGAAAGCCGCACACAAGGAAAAATAAAAACTCGAATACCTAAAATGCCCATGAGGGATCAAAAGTCAATTAAAAAATGTGGGGTCACCGAGGTCATTTGCTGACTTGGTTTCTTCTCCCTTTTCTCACTACTACTAGAGCAGGAAGTCATGGAGGCAAGCTCCATTCATGCTGATGATGAAGGATGCAGGTGATTAAGAAAGGAAATGAGATCTCACGTCGATTTCCTGATGTTCAATCGAAGCCACATGAGTAGGTGGTGAGGGGGCGAGGTGCCCTGAGCCCATCAGGCTCACCAAAAAACCAAGGGAACATGGTAAATCATCGGAGGCTTGGATACATCAAGGCATAGTGCCAAGTGCCAGAAAATCAAACAAATACGCTTGTCAGTGAAAGGCAGAGCAAAAGGGAAAGTCTCCACAGCTGGAGAGGCACAGAGCTTCCACAGACATAGAGTAGAACGACATGGGTAAGCACAGAGTAAAATGATGATCAGGAAACATCAAGCAGGTGTGGTGGATGCTCACCCCATTCTCAATTGAGCCAAAAGAAGCTCCGGTAAACAACTGACTGGGGAGGAGGATAATACAAAGGGCGGCAATGGTCTTGGGGTCCTTAATAATATGGGGGTGGTAGTGATGTGTCCTCTGTAACTCTGGGGAGGAGAGGCCATCCTTGCCCTAAATGGGCATTTTCTCCACAGAGAGTTACATGAGGAGAATAATGTATCGCTAGGTTCCTATTGACTCTGTGGTGTTAATGGAAAAATAAATCAGAGAAATGGTACCTTGTGGAGAGAGAACGAGGTCTATGAAGGAATCACCGTGAAACAGTTTGATTTTGCGGAAAAGGAGGAAGGGGATGATGAATCAACCGTTAGATTGCATGTAATCAAACCCTGAACATTGGATCATACGAAGGGGAAGGAAGGTAAATGAATGTCACGCGTGACACTTAAAACAACCGAACCATAGCTTTAATGTGTGCATTGATTGAATTTCCAATTAAATCCTATTCAAATTATAAGGAAAACTTCCCAAATTAATTTAGAGGGTGAAACATGGGCCAAATAAGTTCAAATTTGGACCATAGCCACTTTAGAAGGTTTAGAATATTCCTATGCAATGATATTTCATTTTGTTGTACATTATAGTCTATAACTCCTATATTGGCTATTACTCTTAATATTAATGCATTTAAATGGTGAGACAATTTGAAAAGGCTTTTTCCTATTACATTCTTGGGTCAATATTCCTGATATACCCTAAATAACATTTAAGAGTCACATGGTCACTTCGTTAACCTCTTCCTTCATTTATGTTCACTTTGTAAGAGAGAGAAAATGAAACAAAACTAATATGAGTTAATTGATATACATAATGCATAATTGAAAGTGAAATATGAAGTTGGGTCTTATTTTGACTTTTCTCATCCCATTTTCATATAAGGACAACCATCATTGGTCTTTTACACTAAAACCCCAAAACATTATTATTTAAGAAAAACTTCATTCTAAGTTTTCAATTGACTATGAAAATTGGGATGTTACACTACTCCTCATCGACCATCATAAACCCTCAGATCTTCACACATTAAGGATCACACCTGAATTAGATAGTTGTAAAGTCTTCCACTTCCCCAGGTTAAGTGTTTCTATGGATAGTATCTTTATAGAGCCACAAGCACTTACCCGAGGGATCCCCAAATCACTTTCTATCTCACTAAACTCATGCAAGCACCAATAAGATGCGAAAAACCCCTAGGAGGGGCATATTAAAGTTTTACACTCCTCTTTTACCCTCTTTAGTGGCCTATGGCCATTTATCAATCCCTAATACTCATCCTACTTCCACAAGACAACTATAAATCTTACCCTTCAACCAGCATGACCTTCCCCTTGGCTTTTCATTTTGGAGCTAGCCCTAAAATTCCCTCCATGTTCCCTTTTTGTCACTCCCCACCCTGCATTAGGGTTTGAGAACCCCCACATAGGGAAGGTGATGATATGTAGGGTATCATATCGAGGGTTACAACCCTGATATCATTTCATGTGAGTGTCACTTCCTCTCTCTCTACTTCTATTTCTCCCTCTCTCACCCTCTTAACTCATTTGAATCACACTCTGGAGGCCAGGAGGGCACTTTAGAAGCTAACAGTCATACACCACCCATCCCTGGGCCTATGGTTTCCCTTGCTTGTGTTGTGATGCTGCCCTAGGTCACAAAAGATCTCCCTCATTTTCTCCCTCATTTGCACACAGTTGCCACCACTCACTAGTGGTCGCCCACTATCACCGGTTGTTACAACCCTAATTTCGGGTTCACTTGGTGAGAAATGTAATTTCTCATATTAAAGATATTTGAACAAATAATGATATAATTTTTTTTAAATACATAGATTTTGTTTAAAATAGCCTTGATGTTTGTGTTGTGGGATTTATTAGCTATTGGGCCCAAATAACAAGAAAATTCAATTAGTGAATGAATAATTGAATATTTGAGGAAAGAAAAATGTGGAAACCTCTAGAAGGAAAATCCAAAGAGGGATTTTGTGCCTCTTGGGTTCCTTGGGTACCAAGGAGTCCAAAGTTGCATAAAGAGTGCAATAAGAAAAGAAAAGATCAATTAAATATTTCTTTATTAAGAAATAAATTGAAAGCAATGGTAAAATGGGGAAAATAAGTAAAAAGAGGTAAAATTGAGTTATCCTTAGTAGAATTTCGTATCCCAAGGATTCCTAATGATAAAAGGAATACCAATGAGTAAAATAAAAGATAAATAAAGAGAAATCCTCAAAAAGAGCTATTTTAATAAGAAATAAACAAGATAATGAAAAATAATAAAGAATAATGCAATTAGATGCATCTAGAAGGATAATGAGTATTCAATAAAAAGGATTTCGAAATAATAGAGTTTCTTGGGATCCAAGGAGTCCCAATAAAGAGGAAAGAAAGAGAAAATACAAAAATTGCAAAATAAAAGGATAATATGATTCATTATTAATAGATTATGTGGTATTGTAGAAGAGGGAAGTATTTTCTATTAAAAGGAAAATAGGATTTCTTGGATAATGGATTACAAGCTAAGCATAAAGAGAATAAGAGAGAAGATATTCATATTTCTAATTATCAATGCCATAAAATATATCAAGAAGGTAAATAGGAGAGAGAGTAATTTCCTCTCCATGAAGGAATTTGATTCCTATTGGGAATAGAACTTGTTGACCCATAGGTGGACGTCTTAGGGCATGGATACTCACCCTATATAAAGGGGTAAAGCCCTAGTTTGAGTCCAAGAGAGAGAGAGAGAAAGATCCCATGCTCTTCACCTTCTTCCTTATGTGTAAACCCTAGTCGAGGATATCAACCTTTCCCGAGGACACCAAGGAGCGGTGTCAAGGTCATAATGGAAGCAGGGCGCTCCAACAACAACCCCAGAGTGATCAGTTGCTAACCCCACATTCATATCATCGTGCCACCCCTGCCACGGGGCTGCAAACTGCTGCAAATGCAACATCGGTGGCAACCTATTTCTCACCCGAGGATAGCCATGGTAGTCACGACTTGGGGGCGCACCAGTTGCACTAGGTCATGGCAGAGGTAGGGGAGCCTATGATGGTGTGGATCGTGGCCCAAAGGGGGAGGAAAGGCTGGTGCAAAGCTATAGATCGCGGCTAGGGCGACGCCGTTGTTGCTGCGTGAGGTTGAAGGAGGCAAAGGTCACTTTGGACCATTTTGCCCTTCGCGGGCTGAAGCAGCGGATGACTTAAATGAGGGTATAACGATAATTCTGTTATATTTTCCAAAACAAGTGAGTGCTTTGCATGGCACCAAGGTGACGTGGCAGCGTTTGATTGGCTCCAGTAAGTGATTTAATGCAAAAAAAATATCTTGCTATTCGTAACTCCGATAACAATAAATAATATATGTATTTTGCTCAAAAAAATGATTGGAATCCAATAAAAATATAGTTAGAAGATAATTCCTCTTACTATTTGAAAAGTAGTGTAAATTATCATCTTTAATGAATTAAAGATTAAGAAACCCTATTTTGAAATGAATAAAGTGTTAATAGGGTTTAATGGATCATTAAAGTTGATAATAACCTATTAATTGTAAAAAGGTACTTCAAGATCGAAAAGGATGATATTTGCATGTAATTAGTTTAATTTAGAGATTATGTGCATAAATATGCTTGAAATTTGAAAAGTACATAAAGCTATCATCTTTAATGATTTAATTAATGAAAAACCCTTAGATTTGATGATATATGGATTTAATGTTGTTCAATGGATAATTCAAGCCAATATTAACCTGTTATTGATAAATGTGAAGATAGAATCTAAAAAGATGATCTTTTTATATAATTGGCTTAATTTAGGGTTTCGTGCATGAATATGCATTAATGAGCTTGAAAACCCTAATTTAGGTGAATATGTATTTTAATTGTGTTAATTTTTCAAATCCATGAATAAATAGGGATATTATGATCCTATGTCAATTTGGGTAGAAAAGACTATTAAAATGGATAGTTGAACAATTAAGGTTCATATAAGTAGAAAAGAGTATTTTAGGGTTTGTTGACCTAAAAGGGATAAAGTTTGAGAAATTGATCTAAGAAACCCTAATGAATATTAATGAAACCTGAATGCGGATTAGAAACCCTAGAAAGTGAATCCAAGTCAATAAAGTAGATTCTTGTTAAAGTGTGTAATAAATAGAGTACATATTCTTTTCAGAAATTATGTGATTGTTGAATTGCTTGCTTGGATTACATTCTTGGTTGGATTTTCTTAATGCTTGTAAAATACTCAAATCAATTATGTGGTTACGCTTATGATTATCCCGACTAGTTTTCCATGGATTTTATCGATGTTTCCCTCATGGCTTGAAATAACTATTGGATGCTTTTATTTAATGCAACTATAGAGTGACTATGACTATCACTATGAATATGAATGTATAACTGGCTAGATCCGGGTCCACCTTTGTGGCTTCTAAAGGCTAAAAAGGGGTAACCTAGAGTAAGGTCTAGGTTATCGTGGGTTAGAAATTGGGCTACCAAGTGTAGTTTCATTAGACCCATTAGCATGCCATGAGTTAAGGAGTGGGCTACTTATGAGTAGTGTCATGTGACTCAACCCTAGAGACTGGTTCACCTATAGGTGGGACCATGAGGGGTTTAATGGGGATCTACCATAAGGAAGGTAGTATCCAGGTCCAATGTAGGGATAACACAGAGGATGGGGTACTCATGGATCACAGAGTTATATTTAAAACATAATCTTGGTTGTTAAATGATTAATTGAATGATTACGCTGTTATCATAGTTGCACGTTTATTGTTTCCCCCACATACCAGCTTCGGCTGACCGACATTTTGTTTGTCGACATTTTAGGTACAAAGCCAAAAGGACAAATAGTAAATTGTCATATTGAGAAATACATGAATTGAAATACAAGGAGGATTAGTAGAGTAGAAATTCATATGTGTATAGAAGTTTAGAAATCTAGATTTTCAAAAGGTATGCAAAACTTTATTTTCTTACAACTTTTTAGTTTCGTCTGTTAAAATTTAATAATTGTATTTGGTTAATTGTCGAACCTTTGATTCGGAAAATTATGGGTGCGGCTTCGACCTCTCAGTCTCCCTTAATTGGGGGTTACCGAAAGGTGGGGTCGTAACATTTGGTATCAGAGCATAGGTTCCTCATTAACCATTAATAATTATTAAATTTTACAAACTCCATAGAACCCAAGGGAGTTATTAGAGGATTATCCGAAAGATGGAGGTGTCTAGAAAAGGATCACGACTGAGGGCTGGCAATATTTTCCTCTGCACCACTAGTCAGAATACGAGGACTCCCAGATCCGTGTGACTGCCTAGCCAAAGTCTTAGGGTATGAATTGAAATAAGATACCTTTAGGACTTTCTCATCTTATTAATCCCTTCTCATCACAAATTCTATTAAGGACCTTAAGGATTAGGGTTTTCTCTCTTCTCCTCCCCCTCTTGAGGTATGGGTAAGGTTAATAAGGTCCAAGGAATCCTCCATCAAATTAAAGAAAAGCATGTAAATAAGATGTCATGGATTTAAACTTAATATATTAAGAGCAAACTAAAGGATAGATGCATGCTTAGGTCGTATGACATAAGTTGTCATGCCCTCAGGAGAGACCTGAGGCTAGACCTTCTTTCCAGGAGGATAAATAAAGAGAGTTAGTCTGGGAGATAGAGATCTCCATTACAAGTAGAGACCTGGAATATCCTCTAAGGATGATGTTAACCCTAACCCTAAGTGAAGGTTAGAGAGAGAGATGGCATGATGAGTTAGACCAGGTGTTTGGATGGACATACCTTGGATGACATATGAGCCATGAGGGGTACGATGACCTAGTACCTCTGGTGAACCAACACTAGGAAGGGTTATGCATGTTAGAGTGAAGGATAGATCCTTCATTGATGAGGTTAGAGAATAACCTATGGAAACCCCACGAGCTTATATGGGCATAATAGGCACCCTAAATGTATCAGTAGTGCGAGCAATAGGTTGAAACCCTAACCGGGAGAGTTTGATGGATAGCTTATGTGATAAGCATAAGGGGCTATGGATAACCTTGAGTGAACATAAGTTGAACATAGGCTTCATCTAGGTAGGGGCATACTTTTGAGGTTTATCCTTCATGAACAGAGGACCTCCAATGGTGAGGTTGGATGTAGGGTTAGCTCTAGAGAGAGCAAGAAACCCAGCAAGAAGGTTGGAAGCCTAAAACCCAGAGATATGAGGGACAGTGGGGAGTTGAGGATGATGCAACCTAAGTGGATGATAGTGGTTGTCACATGCTTGATCCTTAGAGGTTGATGATGTCTTAGTTGCCATGAGAGGAACCAAACCCTAGAGAGAGAAGATGAAGCTACTGGTACCTATGTGCCTACGATATAGGTGTTTACCTTCTGAGGTAGGAAGAAGAGTTCCTTAGACCTAGAGAAGTTTAGTAACAGGTTGTGAGGCCTTGTACCTTGTTGGTTGTCCTTGAAGAGGACTCAACTCTGAGGTGTTGCTCGAGTAGAAGGACGACATGAAGGGAATGTCATGCCTTATACATGCTTGATTTGTGGTTAAGAGGTTGAGCATGCAGTTGGATACCCAAAAGTGAACCTAGGGTTCCTGGCCTAAGAGGGGAAGTGGTGTACCTAATGCTCATGATAAGAGTTGAGTTTCTATAGATGTGGACATGGTACTCCACATGTTTAGAGGAAATAGAAACCCCTTGAGTTTAAGGTATGTTCGATGAATCCCTCACAACTAAGTTGATGACATGGGAAAGTATGATCTTGATCCAATATTGAGGATAAGAACAAGAGTGACCTGGCATGGTTTAGTAGGTGGTCTTCTTGTGCCTTATTAGCTTGCTAGGGTTAAGAATGCTCATGTGGATGTAAACCCTAAACATAGGGACGTTTGTGACCTTTGTTTTCGAGGTGAAGTTTTCCTCCCATCCTGGGAGAGGGACCCTTTGGTAGAATGTATATCAGTTTTGTTTGGTTTAAGTTAACCTAAAGAGGTCTCATAGGATCCTGAGAAGCTAAGTGAAAAGTAGATGGTATTAGAATGAAAATGTAGACCCATAAATATCCATCTCTAAGTGCATGTGGATGTGTTACCATGGAGGTAACCGGTATGGGGCCTGACCAAGGTAGGCAAGTTTCCATGACCCCTATGAAAGGATGAATGTCAGCCCATGTATCCAAAGAGAGATGATGAAGGCTTGGGTAAGGTTCTAAGTTGGACATGTACTATAATAGAATCCTAAAGTCTATCCTTGGTTCAGGTGGGGATAAGACCGATGAAAGTGGAAGTTGCGTAATTCCCTAGTTGGACATGACCATAGGGTCAGGAGGTAACAACTATCATTGTCTAAGGGTCATGGGTTAGGAGATTGATCACCTTCATGAACTCATGGGACCCAGAGGGTAGATGAGTAGGGCACTCACTGGATGCGTAAGGGAAGAGGGATGAATTTAAAATTTCCGGCACCCTATAAACCTAGAGGAGATGACCAAGGAATGTGAGGTGACCCAAGTAGGTTTGAAACCAGTTTTCCCTGAAAGTAACTTTGATATCGAGATGGTTGTGATGTAGAGACATAAGTTGCATGTTTCAACTTAGATTTGAAGGTGTACTGGCGATGTGGGATGTACCATCTCTACTCTTGGAATAGGAAGAACTTTATATTTGGACTGTAGCCAAATGCTTATTTCCTCTGGTTATGGGAGTGAGAGATAGGACAATACACATGACATACACCAAGGATAAAAGATGATGTGGTTTGGAACGTTGCCACGAGATATGGGGATAGAGAAGATAACATGCCTTGGTAAAGTGAATGATACATGGATGGTTTGCAAACGTTAAAGAGGAATAAGGTAGTCATCTTATAAGGATGTTTTTAGCATGAGCTATGTGGAATTTGCAAGTAGTGCAAGGTTGAGTTTGATCATCACGAGGATGAGCTCAGAGTTTTCTTGATGAAAGTAAACTTAGAGTTTGAGATGAGATGATAAGTGGAATACATGGAGGTGTATGTTCTCAACAATACCTAACACCTAAGGATAAGAAGTGGTAATGAATGCTCTGGTTGAGAGATGGCTGCCTAGATTTGCTGGGAGCTAGAAGAAGTTGAGGTTGTTAAGCTAACCCTAAGTTTCGAAAGGAGATATGTTTGTCTAATACTCAGATGTAACGAGACATGTTGAAAAAGTTAATGGTTGTTTGGATTAGCCAGTCTAGTCCTTGATGCAATGAAAGGATGGTTGTAGAACCTCCAATGCATGCTTTGGATAGGGAGGTGATGAAACCCATATGAGAGTGGTTTGGGGTTTTTGAAGAAATCAGTCTTGAGGAATTATGACATACAGGAGATCATGATCACCATAAACCATGGTGCTACAAAGATAGTAAATGGCAGTAGTACTTTGGATTTTTAAGGTGAAGTTGCATGTGGTATATGGCCATGCAAGCTGAGGGTGAAGGACAAACACTAGTAACCAAGTGCATTGATATAAAGGATAAAGAGTCCCCGAAAGAGAAAGGGAGTTCATCACTATGGATGTTGTAAGTCTCCCCTGGATCAAGGAAGGTCGAGATGCAATATGGGTTATGGTAGATCGCTTTACCTAGATGACATGAGAAGGGAAGAGTTCTGTGAAGGACAGATCTGGTTGAACTACCCATGAGAGAGAAGGTTCAACTACACCATGATGCGAGTTCAAAAGTTCTTGAGTTTGACCTAAAGGTTCTCTTCCAAAAGGTGGAGGTAGGTACATGAAGGACTCGATGTTAGTATAATTTATTACCCCTAACTAATGATTAGTATAATCCAGACTAAAGGGTCTGATGAGAGCATGTGTGCTCATTCAAGGTGATATCTAGATACAGTTCTTGTTCTATGAAAGATGTGATGATAACCACCATCGCCAATATCGGGAATTAAAGAAGCTCTATAAGGGAGGTTGTGTTGGTCACCACTTCAGTAAGGTGATGTTGGTGAAAGGACCATGTGATGGTTAGAAAAGGGCCACAATGTAGATGGAGCTGCCTTGATCATGCAAAGGCTGGAAGGATCCTAGAGACGATGAGAGTCATGAGCAAATGCAAAGTAGACTGACATCCAGTTCACTGTGGGAGAATATGTAACATGAAAATCTGACCCCTCTAAGTTATAGCTAAGAGAGTTGAGTCCCCGATGCATCGGTTCTTTGGACATGGTTTGGTGGAGAAGGTTAAGTTTGATCTTACCCCTCAGGATAAAGTAATGTGTGATGAGTTCCATGTGTCCAATTTAGAGCACTATGTGAGGTACCCCGACCATATGCTGAGCAATGAACCTAGTGAGCCCCAAGGGAGGCTAAAATGGCCTGAGTCACCTGTATAGTTTATAGACGCCAGGATGAAAGAACTTAGAGAAAAGAATTTGTGATAATAAAGGTTCTTTGGAACAAATAATGATATAATTTGTTTTTAATACATAGATTTTGTTAACAATACCCTTGATGTTTGTGTTGTGGGCTTTATTGGCTATTGGGCCCAAATAACAAGAAAATTCAATTAGTGAATGAATAATTGAATATTTGAGGAAAGAAAATTGTGGAAACCTCTAGAAGGCAAATCCAAAGAGGGAATTCATGCCTCTTGGGTTCCTTGGGTACCAAGGAGTCAAAAGTTGCATAAAGAGTGCAATAAGAAAAGAAAATATCAATTACATATTTCTTTATTAAGAAAGAAATTGAAAATAATGGTAACATGTAGAAAATAAGTAAAAAGAGGTACAATTCAGTTATCCTTAGTGGAATTTCGTATCCCAAGGATTGCTAATGATAAAAGGAATACCAATGAGGAAAATAAAAGAAAAATAAAGAGTCATCCTCAAAAAGAACTATTTTTATAAGAAATAAACAAGATAATGAGAAATAATAAAGAATAATGCAATTAGATGCATCTAGAAGGATAATGAGTATCCAATAAAAAGGATTTCAAAATAATAGAGTTTCTTGGGATCCAAGGAGTCCCAATAAAGAGGAAAGAAAGAGAAAATACCAAAATTGCAAAATAAAAGGATAATATGATTCATTATTTATAGATTATGTGGTATTATAGAAGAGGGAAGTATTTTCTATTAAAATGAAAATAGGATTTCGTGGATAATGGATTAAAAGCTAAGCATAAAGAGAATAAGAGAGAAGATTTTCATATTTCTAATTATCCATGCAATAAAATATATCAAGAAGGTAAATAGGAGAGAGTGTAACTTCTTCTCCATGAAGGAATTTGATTCCTATTGGGAATAGAACATGTTGACCCATAGGTGGACATCTTAGGGCGTGGATACTCACCCTATATAAAGGGGTAAAGCCCTAGTTCGAGTCCAAGAGGGAGAGAGAAAGATCCCATGCTCTTCACCTTCTTCCTTACGTGTAAACCCTAGTCGAGGGTATAGACCTATCCCGAGGACACCAAGGAGCGGTGTCGAGGTCATAATGGCAGCAGGGCACTCCAACAACAACCCCAAAGTGATCGGTTGCTAACCCCACATTCATATCATTGTGCCACCCATGCCACGAGGCTCAAACTACTGCAAACGCAGCAGCAATGGCGACCTCTTTCTCACCCGAGGATAGCCATGGTAGTCGCAGCTTGGGGGTGCACCAGTTGCGCTAGGTCATGGTGGAGGCAGGGGAGCCTCTGATGGCATGGATCGTGGCCCAGAGAGGAAGGAAAGGCCGGCGCAAAACTGCAGATCGTAGCTACGGTGACGCCGTTGTTGCTGCGTGAGGTTGAAGGAGGCAAAGGTCACTTTGGACCATTTTTCCCTTCGCGGGCTGAAGCAGCGGATGACTTAAGTGAGGGTATAATGGTAATTCTGTTATGTTTTCCAAAACAAGTGAGTGGTTTGCATGGAACCAAGGTGACGTGACAACGTTTGATTGGCTCTAGTAAGTGATTTAATGCAAAAATAAAATCTTGCTATTCGTAACTCTGATAACAGCAAATAATATATGTATTTTGCTCAGAAAAACAAGAGGAATCCAATAAAAATATGTTTAGAAGTTAATTCCTCTTGATATTCGAAAAGTAGTGTAAATTATCATCTTTAGTGAATTAAAGATTAGGAAACTATATTTTAAAATGAATAAAATGTTTAATAGGGTTTAATGGATCATTAAAGTTGATAATAACCTATTAATTGTAAAAAGGTATTTCAAGATAAAAAAGGATGATATTTGCACATAATTAGTTTAATTTAGAGATTATGTGCATAAATATGCTTGAAATTTGAAAAGTACATAAAGCTATAAGCTTTAATGATTTAATTAATGAAAAACCCTTAGATTTGATGATATATGGATTTAATGTTGTTCAATGGATAATTCAAGACAATATTAAACTGGTGTTGATAAATGTGAAGATAGAATCTAAAAAGATGATCTTTTTATATAATTGGCTTAATTTAGGGTTTTATGCATGAATATGCATTAATGAGCTTGAAAACCCTAATTTAGGTGAATATGTCTTTTAATTGTTTTAATTGTTCAAATCCATGAATAAATAGGGATATGATGATCCTAAGTCAATTTGGGTATAAAAGACTATTAAAATGGATAGTTGAGAAATTAAGGTTCATATAAGTAGAAAAGAGTATTTTAGGGTTTGTTGACCTAAAAGGGATAAAGTTTGAGAAATTGATCTAAGAAACCCTAATGAATATTAATGAAACCTTAATGCAGATTAGAAACCCTAGAAAGTGAATCCAAGTCAATAAAGTAGATTCTTGATAAAGTGTGTAATAAATAGAGTACATATTCTTGGTTGGATTTGCTTAATGTTTGTGAAATCATCAAATCAGGTATGTGGTTACGCTTATGATTATCCCGACTAGTTTTCTGAGGATTTTATCGATGTTTCCCTCATGGCTTGAAATAACTGTTGGATGCTTTTATTTCATGCAACTATAGAGAGACTATGACTATTACTATGAATATACATGTATAACTGGCTAGATCCGGGTCCACCTCTATGGCTTGTAAAGGCTAATAAGGGGTAACCAAGAGTAAGGTCTAGGTTATCGTGGGTTAGAAATTGGGCTACCAAATGTAGTGTCATGAGACCCGTTAGCATGCCATGAGTTAAGGAGTGGACTACTTACGAGTAGTGCCATGTGACTCAACCCTAGAAACTGGTTCACCTATAGGTGGGACCATGAGGGGTTTAATGGGGATCTACCATAAGAAAGGTAGTATCCAGGTCCACTACAGCGTTAGCATAGAGGATGGGGTACTCATGGATCATAGAGTTATATTTAAAATGTAATCTTGGTTGTTAAATGATTAATTGAATGATTACATTGTTATCATAATTGCACGTTTATTGTTTCCCCCACATACCAGCTTCGGCTGACCGACATTTTATTTGTCGGCGTTTTAGGTACAAAGCCAAAAGGACAAATAACAAATCGTCATATTGAGAAATACATGAATTGAAATACAAGGAGGATTAGTAGAGTAGAAATTTATATGTGGATAGAAGTTTAGAAATCTAGATTTACAAAAGGTATGCAAAAGTTTATTTTCTTACAGCTTTTTAGTTTAGTCTGTTAAAATTTAATAATTGTTCTTGGTTAATTTTTGAACCTTTGATCTGAAAAATTATGGGTGCGTCTTCTACCTCTCGGTCTCCCTTAATTGGGGGTTACCGGAAGGTGGGGTCAAAACACCAGTAGTGACACCTATCACCTGTAAGTGTCAATGATAACCTATGGACCAGCAAGTGACTAAGAGCCCAACCACCTTGATCCCTTATCCTATACTAGCCCAAGAAGATTGAATCCTGCCTCCTTCACATCATGTTCTCTGCTTAGCTAAGGTACAATCTTCCCAAAAATCCTAGTCAAGGGTCAATCCTCAAACCTCTATATATCCTACGCCTCCTAATAAAATCCTATGATGCAATATACCATTTCAATTTAAAAATCATCACCTTTCTAATGGTATGATATCTATTGCTAGTTTTACAAGATTCATCCCTTTTAAAAAGATGCTCCATTTAAGATGTTTTGTTTAGTAATAAACCTTAATGCAATATATGTATCTTTAGTGATCTATATACTTCAGAATTCTTTAACTATCTTTGTTTTGAGGTTGTCCTGGACCATCAAAATGTACCTCAAGGATCATATTAACATTCTATGTTTATACCCAACCTAAAGGTGACTCATTTGTGTGCTTACATGCTAAAACATGACCAAGTCTTGGAATTCGTCCAACCAATTGAGAGTTGAAGAGGAATTTCATGAGAAAGAGACCTTATATGCATTTATCCTTTCTTACTAGTGCATGTGGTATGGGACGTGTATATTAGTAGGTTAGTGAGAGATAGCGGGTTAGGATCCCACATCTATGGGTATGTGCCTGATCACCACATATCTAGGAATGTGGTAGTTACCTAAAGAACCTAAGATTAAATAGCCTTCTACACCTACTGATAGGTAGTCATGACAAGTTTGAGGTAGATGCCTAAGTGTAAAGGTAAATCTGGTTTCACAAACCCTAACTATGAATAGAGAAGATTAAGAGTAAGGTAATAGCTAATCCATACTAACATGGGTAATGTACAAAACTAAAATGTAATTAGTTACATAACTCTTTAAAAATATATATACATTTATATATATATTCAACATACATGAAACTTTTATAAAGTACATTTCCCTTCTTGCAAAATTTTAAGTATACTTTCATTGAATGAAGAAGTAAGAAAATACGTAAGGTGGGTAGTACCCTAGAAAATTCTGAGGACCAAATTTGTTTTAAGGTGGGTAGAATTGTAACATCCCAATTTTCATAGTTAATTTAATACTTAGAATAATTTTTTTCTTAAATAATAATGCTTTGGGGTTTTAGTGTAAAAGACCAATCATGGTTGTCCTTATATGAAAATGGGATGAGAAAAGTCAAAATAAGACCCAACTTCATATTTCACTTTCAATTATGCATTATGTATATTAATTAACTCATATTAGTTTTGTTTCATTTTCTCTCTCCTCTAAAGTGAACATAAATGAAGGAAGAGGTTAAAGAAGTGACCATGTGACTCTTAAATGTTATTTAGGGTATATCATAAATATTGACCCAAGAATGTAATAGGAAAAAGCCTTTTCAAATTGTCTCTCCATTTAAATGCATTAATATTAAGAGTAATAGCCAATATAGGAGTTATGGACCATAATGTGTAAAAAAACGAAATATCATTGCATAGGAATATTCTAAACTTCTGAAGCAGCTATGGTCCAAATTTGAACTCATTTGGCCCATGTTTCACCCTCTAAATTAATTTGGGAATTTTTACTTATAGTTTGAATAGGATTTTATTGGAAATTCAATCAATGCACACATTAAAGCTATGGTTAGGTTATTTTGAGTGTCACACGTGACATTCATTTGCCTTCCTTCCCCAGCATATGAGCCAACGTTCAGGGTTTTATTACATACAATCCAACGGTCAATTCATCATCCTCTTCCTCCGTCTTTTTCACAAAATTAAACGATTTCACGGTGATTCCTTCATGGACCTTGTTCTCTCTTCACAAGGCACCATTTCTCTGATTTTCTCAATTAACTCTGCAGAGTCAAGAGGAACCTAGCAATTCATTATTCGCCTCTTGTACCTCTCTGTGGAGAAAATGCCCATTTAGGGCAAGGATGGCCTTTCCGCCCCGGAGTTGCATAGGACACATCCGTGCCTCCCCCATCTTGTTAAGGACTCCAAGACCACCGCCACCCTTTGTTTTATCCTCCTCCTCAGTCAATTGTTTACCAGAGCCTCGAAGCTCCATGACTCACTCACTATGGTCTTCCAGTAACCTGGACTTTGCCCCGAAATCCAAAGCTTCTTTTTGCTCAATTGAAGATGGGGGTGAGAATCCACCATACCTGCTTGATGTTTCTTGATCATGATTTTTCTCTGTGATTACCCATGTTGTTCTACCCATTGGCCGTTGTCAGGTTCCTTGGCCGACGCTAGCTGCCATGGAAACTCTGTGCCTCTCTGGCTGTGGAGACTTTCCCTTTTGCTCTGCCTTTCACTAACGAGCGTATTTGTGTGATTTTATGGCTCCTAGCGCTATGCCTTGATGTATCCAAGCCTCTGATGATTTCCCCTATTCCCTTGGTTTTCTGGCGAGCCTGATGGGCTCAGGGCTCTTCGCTCCCTCATCGCCTACTCATGTGGCTTCAGCTGAACATCAGGAAATCGACGTGAGATCTCATTTCCTCACCTGAGTGCCTACGTCCTTCGTCATCAACACAAATGGAGCTTGTCTCCATGACCTCCTGCTCCATAAGTAGTGAGAAAGGGGGAAGAAACCAGGTCATCAAATGACCTAAGTGACCCCACATTTTTTTAATTGACTTTTGATTCGTCATGGGCATTTTAGGTATTTGAGTTTTTATTTTTCCTTTTGTGCGACTTTCTGATAGGATCAATGACTCTTTTTCCCTCATCGATTTTCATCAAATGTCACACACATAATAGGTATTCTGGTTATTTGGCCTTTAATTTACATCGAATTCATTTTTGAGTTTAATCGATGTCACAATATGGTTTCCTGAGCTTTGATTGGTCAATTTTGTAAAATGCATATCTCTTGCATACGACCTCAGAAAAATATGTAGAAATATTCATTGGAAAGATATTTTGATTTTCTATTGATCTAGCCTATTTCAAAATGACGTTTTACATATCCAAATCCTTCAATAATCCCATGAACGAAATTAGGGTTTTATATTATGAACTTTAGAACATATTATGATTTTAATCAAATTACAGGTGATTAGAAGTTCAATCAAGTGAAGGGACTTGACCTTAAGGTGACCTACTCTAGGTAAGAGGGCCATGCATGTTTGGCACAAGTAAATTGGTTTAACACATGTTATTTATGATTATGCACTTTATTATATTTCATGAATTATGAATGTTTTCTCAACATGATATCATGTTTACGTATTATTGTTTGATTGAGTGATTGCTTATGTTTTATAGTAAAAACCTTATTATGATTATTGATTATGAATTAAGGTTAAGGAATCATGATTAAGAGGAGGAAACCCTATTATGGTGTATGAAGGAAAAATCCCATTATGATTCAAGGGGAGAAATCCGATCATGTTAAAGTTCAAAAATCATGTTAATATTAATGTTAATGGTATTGTCATGTTAATGATCAAGTTAAATGGAATTAAATTAGTTTTTATATACTCTCGAATCATGGACCTCAAGGGGTCGTCAAGGTATTTCCTAGCAATCATGTGCTCCTAAGGGCACTACAGAAAAAATGCCCATTAGTGGCATTTATTCTAGTGGCTTTTCTAAAAAAAGCCATTATCTATCTTATGTACATGCATTTTTAATTAAAATGCCTCTAAACCACCTATTATAGAGTTTCTAAAAAGGACTTAACATTAAAGGCATTTTTATATTATATTAGTGGCAATCTAAAATTGCCAAAGCCAATAAGGAAGTGGGAATTAATTATATTGATTCCCGCTTTCCATTCGCACTCGTGGTGCCTCTCCCTCACTAATTCCTTGCTGTGGACCTACTGGAAGAGGATCGAGTCCCACTTTGCCAATGACAGAGCTGTCAACTGCTGGAGGAAGACCGAGGAAGCAGGCTACATTTTCGTGATGTCCAATGAAAGGTAGGTTTTCCATGTCTCCTTGTCTATGTCTCCTCTGTCTCTTGTCTCTTGTCTCTCACAAAATGGGTGATCCCCTCTCTTGATGTTCTCTTAGATTTTGATCAAATAGTCCTCATAAACTCCTAGACGATTATAGAAATAGGCCCCATATCCCATCTATCCTATTTGAGGATTGTAACGTCTGGGCCCACTGCCCAAGGCTCTAGTAGAGTTTCAGGAATGATGACTGGCCCCACATACCACCACTAGCCTTAACTACGTGCTTTTTTGTAACATCCCTGACCTGGGTTATGAGTTAACCCTAGGAGTTTTGCCTAAATATGTAATTAAATCTTTGTGATTAACTCTGAGCATGTAATTAAGTTTCTCAGAAACATATATCTCAGTATTTGCTCCTTTTTATTTAAAGTTGTAGCATTGTTTTGTTATATAGGGACCTATGTGCAATTTACCCAGTTGAAAGGGTTAGTTTGCAATTTTCACATGATGAGATGTTCCTATGATGTTGAGACATCATGAGAATCTTTTTGGCAAAGTATGAGGGATTTCCCAAGCTAGAGCACCAAGGTGCAGCTGTGGAAGCAATCCCAGGGCTTGAAACCCTAATTTGGGGTAAAATGCAATTTACCAAAATTAAGGGATCCAAATTGTAAAATATGTCATCTAAAGTATATTTTAGACTCTTTCCATCAGTTAGAAAATAAATGATGAGGAAGTCACCTCATTTGAGTTATCAGGTTATGAAATATGCCTTGTGATTGAATAATCAGGGTATATGTGCAAAAGCTCTTTATGTATGTACCTTATTATTAGATTGTTCTTCTTTGCCTTCTTTTCTAGACCTTAAGATAAGGTTTGTCCTTAGAATAAAGAGGAAGGGACGAGCAAGTAATGAGGGAAGGACTTAGTTGGAATTAGGGGAAACTTATGGGCCTTTAATGAAACATCACCCAAGTATTTATACACTTTATTTCTCTAAGCAAAGAAACCTTTCCTTCGTGCATATCACTGTTTCCTCTTTGCTTGGCCGACTAAGGACTATCTTGGAGCTCAAGAGGAACGACCAAGGGTGCAAGGTAGGTTTGAACCCCTCTTCTTGCCTAATTCCATGGTTAGAACTCGAATTCAAGGTCATCTTCATGGCTAACTCTTGAAACCCTACCTTTCTAGCCGTCTCTTTTCATCCTTCCTTGGATTTTTCACCTTGGCCAACCTGTGGGAACTCAAGGACGCCATTAGAGCTTGGATCTTGAAAGCTTGGAGCTCAAGGAGCAAGCTTTAGGCGGGTTTTATAACTCTAAACCCATGCTTTACTATATACATCTCTTATATGCGGTTAGATGATAGTTCTTCATGTTTCCCTACTTTTCCCTGTTATTTTGCAAGAAAATCCATGGGATATTCGTACTGTTCTTGAGATAGGAGATGAAGGCGTGATTTCCAAGAAAAACCTACCGCTTTTCACTTCCTTAAACGGTCTCACCAGTTTGCTCTCTCGGTCTCAAGACCGCGAGGTGAGCAAACGGTCTCGAGACCGCGACAGGGCAAACGGTCTTCAAGACCGTTTGGCCCCGTTGACCGAGCGTGGACCGTATAAGAAATCTGTTCCTAATTATATAGGCTAATTACCCTCAAAATTTAGGAGGCTAACTCCAAAGGAATCGGGCGATATGACCTTTTTAAGTGATAACTTTAAATGCATGTATTCCTGATTTTCAAACGGTCTGAAATTGCCTTTTTGGGCAAACGGTCTCAAGACCGTGTAAGGTCGTTGAACAAGCTTTGACCATATGAAATTACTGTTAAAAATAATGTTAATTAACAACTCACCAAGTTTGATGGTCTAATTACAAACGGGCTAAGAGTTGAAGGGTGATTACTAGGGCTAACCCTATGAGAAATCAGTACTGAAATTATGGTGACCTAATTAGGGTTTTTAGGGTTGATTGACCTAAACGGTCTCAAGACCGTTTGGGGGTCATCCAAACGGTCTCAAGACCACGAGGGCAATCAACCATGACCGTTTGGAGGTCTGGGGTCAAGAATAGTTGACCAATTGAAGGTACAATTACACCAAATTACATTGCAATTAAATATTGATATAATCGTCAACTCAATTTGTTCAACCTTGATGAATTTCCTCTAGAATCCAAAATTGGATGGGCAAATGGTCTCAAGACCGTTTGGAACTCATCCAAACGGTCTCAAGACCAAGAGGACAATCACCCAAGACCGTTTGAAGGTCTAGGGTTAAGTAATTTGACCAATTGAGGACCTAATTGCAAATAAGTTATCAATTTAATCGAAATTCTGATTTTGTGACTCAATCATGGTTCAACCCCTATCAATTCACATTAGATTTCGATGAAATCTTGGGCAATCGGTCTCAAGACCATGTGGGGTCCACCCACATGACCTCAAGACCGTTTGGGGCCAAGTTTGAGCCCAATTAGAGAAATTGAAGGGTTCAACCTTGTGTTAATGCACATTGTTGAGTGTTGATGGGTGAACATTGATAGACCCTAATTGAATCGATTTCAATCCTAATTGGTCAACAATTGAGGGTCAAGGGAATGACCAATTGGTTAAGCATAACCTTAGTTAACCCTATTCATAAGTGGTCATCATAGCTTTGACCTTTTGAGGGCTTCAACTTTGGTTGACATCAGGTGGTAACCTTTGATTTTGTTGATTTAGGACCAAGCGGCTAAGACCATGAGAGCCTCGCGGTCTCAAGACCGTGAGAGGGCTCGCGGTCTCAAGACCATGAGGGGGCTCACGGTCTCAAGACCGAGAGGAGGCTCGCGGTCTCAAGACCGCGAGGGGCCTCGCGGTCCTGAGGTCAAAGTGGGCAAACGGTCTACATAGCTTCGCGGTCTTGAAATCACATGATGGCTCGCGGTCTTGAAGTAGGTTGAGGGGGCTCGCGGTCTTGGAAGAGATTGAGGGCTCACGGTCCTAAAGTCAAAATAGACTAAATGGTCAACACACCCTCGCGGTCTTGAAAAGTCAAAATTGGCTAAACGGTCAACACTTTCAAACGATCTCAACTCAATTGAAGAATGATGGTTGAAGGTCAATCAATGTGATTCAAAGTTGACTTCTTTCAATCAATTGATGAAATAAATGGTTCAATGTTGCCCTAATCAAACCCTAATGATAACCTAGGATATTAAGGGGCTAATTGACTAAGGTTTTGACCCTAATGATGATCAATGGGGTGAATTACCAAAATACCCCTGAAGGGTAAATTGAGTAATACCTGGATTAGATCAAACCCTAATCACATGATGATGATGTTTTAACTATATTAGCCTATGATTACTCAATCCAACCTGATCTAGAGTGATGTTGACATCACCTAACAGTATGAGGAGAGAGAAAGTACTTCTAGAGAGAGAAATTACTTCTAGAGAGAGAAAATACCCTTTTTATGTGGAAACTCAATTAAAGCATCTCCAATGCACATAAGTAAGCATAATTAGGGTATGATCCACCTGTGTGAGATCATAGAAACCCTAATTATGATAAATGATGAACCTTTAACTAACCTGAGAACATCAATGATGATGTTACTCATACATGATGATGTTATGAGTTCAATTCACCTTAATGTGAATAGTAAACCCTAATTCAAGGTTGATGACATGTAATATGAATAGTAAACCCTAATTCAAGGGTGATGACCTGTAATGTGAATAGTAAACCCTAATTCAAGGGTAATGGCATGCATTTGAGTATTAAACTCCAATTAATGAGAATTAGATATTTAACTCTTATGACAAGAGTGGGAAGTATATTCCTTATTTCTTTATTACCTTTATCAGTTGTATTAACCATGCAAGTTCTGATATGAAGGTAATCATATCCAGGTATGGATGTTGATGTTTATTTCATTAAAGGCATTTTGTTAGCCTTATGAATAAGTAAATTAATCTGATGCCTTGTCAGTGGCATCCTATGATGATAATGGGCTGTGAGAGCCATGAATACCATCAAGGTCATGCTTTAGAGATGACTTGTGATGAGGATAATGAGAAATGATGATTGACATGAGTTAGGCCTGTTACATTTAGTATTCTTCTTTTATAACTGTTATGCTACTGTTATTGTTTGAAGAACAATGTATGCTGTTAAAGAATACTGAATGTACCTAACTAATCAAGTATAATGTAGAGCCCTGATCATAGATCCATCATTGTCAGAGATTAAGTGATGGTGAAACAGGTTTTCCTCAGGGAACTCCTGGAGCACATACTTTTGAGTATGTGGGGTACATGGATGTGTAGAACCTTACATCCTAGTGTAGGAAAGTGATGTAGATGTGTAATCCATCCATCCTTCACTATAATTCCATACCGTATCAGTGGTAGGTAAACATGAAACCTCCTGATGATGAAGAAAGCACAGATATCCGTATCAGTGGTAGGTAAATATGAAACCTCCTAATGACGAAGAGAGTACAGAACGCCACTGTGACTCTAGAATAGCGAAGGACCAGTTTACCCTGGTGAGCTATAGTAGTAGAGACATGAGATGTCCTACAAGTGATCCTCTTACTGACTAAGGAAGGTGAAGGTCATAAGAATCCGGCTCTCTTAATGACCTATGTATGGTACTGATGTGACTTCTCAGCGATCAGTTGGAGTATGAGTGGTATGCCTCATCTCCACAGGGCATAATGTTGTTTGTAAAACATAATCAACCATGTAGAATAACTTGTTAAAGATAACTCCAAGTTAGTTGATTGATGTTACATTGCAATTGTGCTTATATTCTTCATATCTCCTAATTGTAGAGATCTTGTTATACCTGCAACTGTTATTGATTACTTTGAAGGTTTTACTGCTTAAGATATTCTTTGATGTTATATTAAAGCTTCTGGCGGAGAGTTATAACTCTCGCTGGGACAATTATGTAAAATTGTCTCACCCCGTAGACTTCAACTTTTTAGGTGGACGTCGGAGATGAAGGAACCAGCCTACAGGTGACCAGTCTCAGCAGCAGCAGCACCAGGGGCAGCAGTGATCTTAGGTGGAGATTGTCCTGCCATGTGGTGTAGTTAGAGTCAGTCCTATGTGTCCTCTGTACTCTCAGGTCTTGGAGTCCTTTGTTAGTGATCTTGAGATTTTGTATCTTGATGTATATAATTACTCAAGAAATAATTATCCTGAGATGTAAATAGTTTATCTCTCTTTATGAAAGAAGCTTTTATGGATTCAAGCTCTTGTCTCGAAAAGTTTTAATTTCCTGTGAATTTTGTCTTCCACTGATTACCGATTCGCTTCCGCTAAGTTTTAATCGTGTTTATGTCATGGTTTGGAGATCAGAGCCCGCATTTATCCTCATGCACGTGCAAGCCGGGGTCAACTTCCCGACTGGTCACCCATCCTAGTACTACTCCAAGCTGAGCACGCTTAACTATGGAGTTCTTTAGTGATGGGCTCCCAGAAAAGGAGGTGCACCTTGGTGATATGGGTAGTCCAATCATTCCTTTTAAGATCATGTTATCCGAGGCCTCAAATCCTGGGATGTTACAATCTCCCCCACTTAGACTCTTGACGTCCTCGTCAAGGCTCAACTATATGGCCTCATAATCTGACCCCATTTCAGTGCAGACCCACAATGGCCCATGGACACCCATCTCCCGTCCACGGCTACCAGCGCAAGGGCGGCTCCATCTCGTCTCTACGGATAGCCCTTTCCAACTTGCCTGGACCGCACGGCTCAAGACTGGCATGCCATGTCCATGTGGGCCCCACCTACTGGAGGGGTTATGGCTCTGATACCATTTGTAACGTCTGGGCCCACTGCCCAAGGCACTAGTAGAGTTTCAAGAATGATGACTGGCCCCACAGACCACCACTAGCCTTAACTGCGTGCTTTATCCTCATGCACGTGCAAGCCGGGGTCAACTTCCCGACTGGTCACCCATCCTAGTACTACTCCAAGCTGAGCACGCTTAACTATGGAGTTCTTTAGTGATGGGCTCCCGGAAAAGGAGGTGCACCTTGGTGATATGGGTAGTCCAATCATTCCTTTTAAGATCATGTTATCCGAGGCCTCAAATCCTGGGATGTTACAAGGATCTTTTCATGTGTTCAATGATGATGTTGTTCTTCTGAACCTTGAGGAGAGGCTTGAATATCATAGGGATGTGGCTCTTACCTGAGAGGATGTTACACATTATAAGACTATGTAATTTGACAATGATGTCTCTAGGTTCATTGATGAATTTTTTTATATCTTTCATGATTTCCTAGAGTTATAATTGAACCAAATAAGTGCATAGTTTTATTTACTCCTCCCATGATCTATGTTCCTCTTTCATTTCATTTAGCAAAGCTCGTGGAAAATGAACTTGTTTTCTTGAAGAAAGTAGCTTCAACATTGAGTTTTAGACAACGTTGAGGAGGTCAAGACCACATAAAGGGGACAATAACATGCTGGTTTTGTTGAGGTTTTGTAGCAAAAGCATGGGTTGTAAGGATGACATATCTCGATAGATTGTGTTCAGATTCTTTAACTAAACATGATTTGTCCATAAATACAAGATCATTCCTTGCTTTCCTAAGGAATTCTATTGTCAAGGAAAATCATTCTGATGGGTTATGTGAGGTTTCCTAGAAAACCATTACATTATAAAGGGCTCTCTACCAACATTCACTTTGTGTGTAATGTTTATTTTCTCCATAAGTTGGAGGAATATGTGTAGTTTCTTAGGGAATGGGTCTCATTTTAGTATTTGCATTGCAATTAGGGAAAGAGGTATTATCTATAAGTCCTTTATAAGATCAATTCTGATTTTTAAGTTGACCATCATGTAGTGAATTCCAGAGAACTTGTTTTGTGTGTTGAGGGAGTGGAATATACCATAGGTTCTTCCAACATCCTTGAGTGTTGATTCTGACAATGAGGATGAGATTTCCAGAAATAGTAATTTTGAACTCAAATAGGCAGTAGTGCTGCCAATAAAATGTCAGTCTTCATTGTTAGCGCTCAGATTCAGGGGAGCCATATTTAGAATCTTTGCACATGTGTCATCATAGAACTAATAAGTAATCAATTGGGTGTCTCGCATAGCATTGTTTACTATAGAGCAAACTTTGATGTCAAGAATGTCTTGTGGGACAATTTTATTGGGCTTTAGAGTAGGAAGGAGGAATCCATCAACCCATATATGGTTCCATACTGAGGTAGAGGATCCATTCAGAACGATATGGCATGCATGAGGTGTAATTGACGACATGCAAGATAGGATGAATGTCTAGAGTCTATAGAAATTAGACCTCACCTTGTCTCTTAGGAGTTGGTATTTTAAGCTCATCATCATACTCCAGTGGATATTATGGTTCATAAATGAGGTACCAAAATGATTTTAAGAGAAGTGATTCATGTGAAATACATTTTGTTCTAATGTCAAGTCCTCCCTTGACTTTGGGAGAAACTGTTTTCTTCCTTTAGATGGTTGGAACTTTTTTGTGGTCAGGAGTGTTCCCTGTATGAAGTGTAGACTGTGTGATCAATGCAGTCACAATTTTGCTCAGGAAGGTGTGTGGATTGCATGATGTAGTAGGCATTCAAATTAAAATTGGGTGAATAAGAGTCACTCATCCTGTAAAAGAAAGTGTACAATTGACCCAAGAGGAGATTCTATTACCAATGGCGTTAAGAGTGGATAGGTAGATAGATTTGGTTTTTCTAGAGTGCAAAATTAGAATGACAAGGTGTTTATTGAGGTTATTAGTTTTGGTAATATGCATTGTTGCGTAGATTCTTCTTCTTGAAAGCATGTGGTACTTTTTCAAAAGAATATAGTGAATTTTCCCTTGAAAGGACTTGGCTAGAAGCAAGCGCAGGTCTTCTACGTAGTTCATCACAGTGGTGGCCTATTTGGAGCAGGCCTTCCTTAAGAGGATAGTGTCATTGGGAAAACAAATGTGAGTGGAGGTGGTGTTGTTCTTTGAGATTTCTAGGTGTATTCAACTTCCATATGTTTCCTCCTGAGCTATACATTGACTTAGTGTATCATGTCATAGTCGCTAAAGATAGGGGGAGAGAGAGTTGCCTTGTCAAACACCTCTAGTGGGTTTTAGTGGGGATAGTGTGATGCCATTCCAAGCAATGAAAATATCACTAGAGGTGACGATATTCATGATCAAGTGTGTCAACAAATCTGGCAAGGATGTTTTTTAGTGTATCATGAATAAAGTCCTAGTTCATTCTGTTGAATGCTTTCCATACATCTAGATTTACTTCCAAAAGGCATTCACCATGTTTTCTTGATCTCATTGAGTGAACAATCTCTTGGATGAGGATGGTGTTGTCAGATATCCTCCTCTTTAGGACAAATATAAATTGGAAAGATGGGATCCAGTTGTATAGATATGGTTTGATATGTTTGACCATAGTTCTTCTAATGTTCACATTGTCTAGAGATATATGGTGCAGTTGATGCCAAGATTCATGGATATAGGTTTGGGGAATGAGAGTGAAGGGTGGATCTCATCATATCATTTGGAATCTTCTCACTAGAAAAGTATTTGGAAATAGTTAGACATAGACAATCCTTGATATAATCCATGACTTTTGGAGGAAGAAGCGTTAATGACATCTGGTCTTGGGGTCTTGATGGCATTCATCATTTAAAGGTTAGTATGCATCTCCTATTGGGATGGAGTGGTGACCCACCACTCATGAGATTTAGATAAGTTGGGGAATGAGCATGCGTAAGAAGTAGTGTTTGAACAAAATGGGATGCTATCATCAACAAATAGACAATTTCAAAAATTGTTAAAGGATTAGGAGCTTGAGAGATTTGTCATCAGTGATCCAATTGCCAACATCATCTTTGAGCTATCTGATTGAAATTTTCTGTCATTTGTATATGATTAAGTCTCGGAAAAATCATGTTCTAAGTCTCCTATTGTGATCCAGTTTACATCTAGATTTTCCTTCCGTTTGGATTCCTCTTTGTTTATAATATCTGTGTATTTGTTGTAAAGTGGTAATATTGTCTTATAGCTCTTGGGTGAAGTTTATGCTCATGAATTCCTAGTTTTTGGTGATTAAAATGAATGTTCATTAATTTAAATAAAGCTTTGTAGGAAAGAGTTAGGTGATTGTTATAATTGATCAGTTGTGACATTTATATTGACATCCACTTTCGAGATCATTGGCCCTTCCCCTATGACGTGTCATGCACTTCTGTGGCCATCCAATTAGACATCAAGGGTGTTAGGTTCATCTTCAACTTATTGCTGATTATAGAAAGAGACCCCATCTCCTCTCTTACTGGTAGTCATGAATGTATGTGTAACTCTAACCAATCCCTTCATTTGTTGTATATATACCCCCCTTTGATATCATCCATTCTCCACACTTATTTACTGACCTTTTCTGCAGCTTACATTTAGATTTTTCCCTCAATCTCACCCCTCTTTCTATCTGTGGCCTTCAACCCCTATTTGAAGTACGCCAACCGTGTGGCATCAAATTGGAGGTGATCGACTGGTTTCTATGGTGTTAGGGACCTTTCATACCTTGCCCTAGCCTTCTTCTTGACATAACTGTCGTTTGATGTGGGGTTGCAACTGCATGAGGAAGAAGCAATGAGGATAGGCATTTCAACTTCCTCTAGGTTTGTGAAAGACTAGATTTTGGCTTAATTTCGAGGACGAAATTTCTTTTAAGGTGTGTAGGATGTGATGGAGTGAAAATTTGATATTCTCAGATACTTATTTTGATAAAAGAATACTTATTTTGGAATGATGCTTTAAGTTACATATACATAATTATGTACCATCTTATATTAATAAAATGACCGATTAGTAAGTGTCACAATGACACCAGAAATTGAGTGGTAAGCATATCGAATAGTGAAAAGGCTATAGTTAAAGCTTCATCGGTTTTTGATGCTCTTTGCTAGGAGAATACATGATGTTTTGAAGATAAGGAAAGTATATGTAGTTTGGGAAAATCATCAATCGGGACAAATGTTTTAATATATATACGTTCTCCTAAGTTGATGAGTTGAAGTATCACACGCATCTCTGGACTCTTTAGGCCACAGATCATTAACATGGACTCATTCTGGCCATGCGATGGCCTGATCTAATGATACATGTATCAATCCAACTAGAACGTGAGCATGGCAGTTTAGCTCACCAGAGAGATGAGAAACATGTCCTTAATCATGGGTAAATCACGACGCCATGTTTCCAATACACCTCAAATCGTCAGAATGGTTTGAATAGCCTCTCTTTCAGGAAAACTGCCACCCACACATGGAGGACAAAGCAACATTCGACACAACATTCCACAGTAACCCAAAGAGCACGATCAACTACATCTCATTATTTTTTCGATGTCTTCATAGACCATAGGTGGAAGAACGAGCTCCCGGTCTCCCTCTCGTCTCTATTGTGGAGAGCGAGCAAGCAGTGCCAAGCCTGCCGTGATGGTAGCCTGAGTTCGTTACAAGGTAGAGATCGTATGAGGGTGAATCCCACACAGGCATTTCAAGGTAGATGAGTATGGAAACCAGGTAGAAGAAGAGAGGCTGGTGGCATAGAGGGATGGAGCTCAAAGCTATGGAGGAGAAGCATTCTTTTCATGAGACTCCATGCCGGAACCAACCAACCCCCCGACGACGGCGGCGTCATAGGACAGAAGGACAGGTGATCGCTCACCGGAGTCATCCCCTGCGGCGGCGGCCTGTGCAAATGGCGAGCATGAGCGGCCAAGAGGAGTGAAGCTGTGTGGCGGAGATTGCTTCCAGGAGACGAGGCACCCCGGCATGGACCAACACATATCGATGTGGGACCAGAGGCGACATGTTCCGGAGACCCAAGCGTGGACGAGAGCTGACGACTGAAATCTTCTGGAGGTTGGCGGTAGGGCGCAACACATACGAAGTTGTGGTAGCGAGGTGCCAAGGTGGATTCGACGAAGGCAGCCAGAACTGTGTCTCATGCTGGAGTTGACGAGAATAGAGGATCAGTGGTGGAAGTCTGGCTCACAGAGACCACACAGCGCACAACGGCCGTGAGATGGAGTCCCGTGGAAACAAAGAAAGAAAGGGGTAGCAAGAACCCTGAACCGGTCGATCCAAGATGTAGAGAACCAGCCGCTGAACTGAAACCAAGAAAACCCAGGAGCTGTGCCAACCTTAGTGGCTACATGGCGCGATCCAATTGGTCGCTTAAGGTAAATATCCTAGAAAATGCTTAGTTCTTGTATAATTCATAGCAATTAGTACGAATGTAAAATACAAACAAGGTACCAAATGTTCAGAAAAATGAATAGAACACAGTAGAATCATAATATCAGCCTTTTTATGCTTTAATCTTAGTGATATCATGTAAGATGTGTAATGCTTGTTTAATAGATAATAAATACCAAACAATGGCATAAAGTTATGAGAAAATGTCAGTAAATCATAAATCATGTTTGTAATGCATATGACGTCAGATATGGTCATGTTGATGCATGAAAGTATATAATTTGATTAATATGACTATTTAGGGCTAATAACACTAAAGATGATGCAATAAATACATGCATGCTCAGTAAATGATGAAATTTACAGAACACTCTTATATCAGTAATTGGAAGCTAATCTGGAATTTTGATATCAGTTAGAAGCATAAAATTCATGTTACATGAGGATGACCCTTAATACATATGATGTAACCCTAATATGGTTGATGAATGTGACATAATTTTAAGTATTTTCACATAATAATTTGACACATGAGTATATCCAGTTGATGAACCATAATCTGGAACATAAAAATAGTAAGATAAATATAAGACAAGAATGCAAGTAATGACGCACATACCCTAATGAATCAACTAGGGTTTAGATGATGAGAACCTGATGATAGTATGTGATCTTGCCTTAATCAGGTTTATCAAAGATATAGATGGCATGGATATATGTGATTAGGATATCTCTTTGAAAGGTACGCCATTACCTCTTACTTGGCTTATTATACATTATGCTTGTGTTATATGGTAGTAAAGACTTGGCATATGGTATTGATTGAAATGATTGTTCATGTATGATATGTTGGTTGGTTTTCTATACTTACTGTTATGAACACATCAAACATAATATCTCTGTTCCATTATATGAAAGCACCAACTCTTTGGAAGTGTGCTTGGAAGTGACCGAACCGTTTGGTAGTGGTCACATTGTACATATGCAAGCACCAACGTTTTGGTAGTGTGCTTGGACCCAACTCTTTGGTAGTGGTCACAGTGTACATATGATCCAACTCTTTGGTAGTGATCATAAAGGCCTTGAGATATAATGGAAAATAAGCTTAAAATATGCGTTCTCTTTTGTTAATGAATATCTTTGTGCAAGTATACGCTTTTCTTATATTCTTCTGTTACTGCCAAGTATATTAGTTTTATCTTATTTCCAAGATATGATGAGAGGTATATAAAAGACACATAGGCGTACTCAGTACAATATTCTTGAATATTGTGCTGACGAGTACCACATGTAATCTTTTGTTTAGGTTGTGGTTATGCTCTTGAAGATCCAGGATAGTGAGAGTTGTGTGGCGAGATGATGTACAGGTGGACCTATTGTCTTAAGATCCTGTAGTTTAGTTGTAGTACATGTATATGTATAGTTGCTGTTCAATATGTAATATCAAGTGATGTAACAATTCATGTTGTAACTATATGTTGAATGGTGAACATGTGTGTATGGTTTTATTATTGTTCATGTACATGTGCTACTGATTGTTTCCTTCTGACTTCCTCTAATTTTCTTCTTCTTAGCCTAGTGTGGGATGTTTAAATTGGGATTCTTGCTGAGATGAGGGTTTCAATTTGGACGTCACACATAAGATTAAGTTTTTAGAAAATCCGGGGACGTCACAGGTGGTATCAGAGCATGAACAATAGCAAATTCTGTCATTTTCTCATTATGCAACTCAAAACTAAAGAACCTTGAACTTAATAATCTTTAAGGTTGGATTAGTTGTCTTTTAGAAACTAGATCTGACCTAGCCTCTAGGTTAGTACCTAGATGTTTGAGAACTAGGTCTAGACTAGTGCTTGTTGAGTAGCAAGTCCTTAGATGTCGTTCTTTCCTTGTAGTGCAGTGGTATGGGACGTTGCACTATTTGGAAATGATGTGCATCAAGGGAAGAGAAACCCTAGACATATTGTGCACGTTGTCTAGAGTAGCTACACTATTCTACCCCATGTTCTCACCCTTTTCACTAGTTTTCATGACACTGTACTATCTACTACGTGTGGGACACTCGTTTCAGGATTGGGTTTTTTATTCCAAACGGATCGAACCTCGATAGTTTTATCTGACGCTTGTTTCATCGGAGAAAAACTATATAATATTTTATTATGTATATGTATTACAAAAATGTGTCCCCATACATGTACGAGTAGGAGGTGATCATGCAACCTAAGTGAAAGTGAATGACATCAGTATAGAAGAGAGAGTAGTTCTAGATTAGATGTCTAGAGCCTTATTGGAATATATATAATAGATGGAATAGATGAAATAAGTTTAGATGATATGATCTAAGTCTTATATAGATGATATAAGATGGTTTATGATGATATATGTATGTCTTTGAGGACTTAAGTTTATTTTTGAGGATTTGAGATAAGTTTTGATGATGCAAGTATGCATTCTTTTATGAGATAAGATATGTTAAGTTAAGACAAGGTGGTGAGTCAAAATGAGCCTCAATCTCTTTTATGAAGGAGGACCTCTAGTGTTAGGACTAGTTTTTGGGTTAGCTTAAGAGAGAGCAAGACCCACAGGGAGAAGGTCAGAGAACCTAGACTCCATGATATGAGAATTATGAGAAATATGTGATATGATATGTCCTAAACTAGACTACTCCTGAGTGATTGGGTTGAGTCACTTTAAGCATGATTCCTATAGTCTTATTGAACCCTAGATGTCCTTGGGAGGACCAAACCCTAGAGACAGAAAGAGGCTGGTTATATATGTGCATATGTGAATAAGAATATGAGTGTCTGCCATCTAGGTGAGGGAGAGAGCCCAAGACCCTCGAGGAGGTAGTATGTTAGTTTCTGTGAAGCCTCATGCTCGGGTTGGTGGTTTCCCACATAGGAATCTAGTGGTGTATATAAGAGAATTTTGGGTAAGCATGTTTCATAGGTAGAGATCTATGATGAGAATATCATACATGTTTTGGTTTGTGCTTATGTGGCTAGAGCTAATAAAGCTATTATCTAGTGCCAATGAGGTAGATCTAAGAACCCTAGACCGAGAGGGAATATATAGTTTGTACATATGAGATACTCATATAGTCTAGTGAGATCAGAGAGACTAAGAACGACACTTCCCTCACAGTGTGGGTTAGAAGAACCTCATTTGGACTATATAAAGTTTTGATACATGTTTGACAAGCCACTTACATAAGTTTGTTTAGAACAACCATGATTTAATACATGTAAGGATGTGATCTAATCTCGAGACGTGATATATAGACATGATATGATGAAAATCTAGAATGGTTTAATAAATGAAAATGCATAAATGGTTAACCATACACATGAATAATAATGATGATGTGATTTTGTTAGTTAATCTTGTGATGTAATCACTAGTAAGTGTGTAATTGATTATGAGAAATGAAATAAGATAATATGAATAAAATATGTTACATGAGGTGTTAATCTTAGTGCTTAATAAAGATGAAAAATATAGTTTGATAGCTAGCACAACATAACGATTATGACACCTTGATGTGATCTAGATGGATAATGTGGGTTAACTATATTTAACCCCCTCCTAAAAGGCATATTTTAATGTTGAACATGTTCTAACAATTAGCTCATTAAAATGTTTATGACACCTTTTTATATTGGGTTAACTTTAGTTAACTCCTTTAGAACATGGTAATATGATGTGGGAACCCTAATGCATGGGTAAAGATAAGGATGCAACCCTAAGACATGAGATATGTCATGACATAACCAGCATTTCGAAACCCTTATTTTAACCTTATATGAAGGGGTGTTTCACCGTAGATGTTTTAAAACCTCCTGATAGTAGTGTGGATATGATTATGAAGATCTTGTTTTTAGGTATGTGGCACATAGAGTGGTGACCTACATATGGATGAAGACCTTTTGGTTTTTCCTTAATGTAAGAGGATGGTTCAATTTCGAGGACGAAATTCTTTTTAAGATGTATATGATGTGAAAGATTGGATTTTGGCTTAATTTCGAGGATGAAATTTCTTTTAAGGTGTGTAGGATGTGATGGTGTAAAAAATTGATATTCTCAGATACTCTTTTTGATAAAACAATACTTATTTTAGAATGATGCTTTAAGTTACATTTACATAATTATGTACCATCTTATATTAATAAAATGACCGATTAGTAAGTGTCGCAATGACACCAAAAATTGAGTGGTAAGCATATCGAATAGTGAAAAGGCTATAGTTAAAGCTTCATCGGTTTTTGATGTTCTTTGCTAGGAGAATACATAATGTTTTGAAGATAAGGAAAGTATATGTAGTTTGGGGAAATCATCAATCGGGACAAATGTTTTAATATATATACATGCTCCTAAGTTGATGAGTTGAAGTATCACACACATCTCTGGCCTCTTTAGGCAACAAATCATTAACATGGACTCATTCTGGCCCTGCGATGGCCTGATCTAATGATACATATATCAGTCCAACTAGAACGTGAGTATGGCAGTTTAGCTCACCAGAGAGATGAGAAACACGTCCTTGATCGTGGGTAAATCATGATGCCATGTTTCCAATGAACCTGAACTCGTCAGAATGGTTTGAATAGCCTCTCTTTTAGGAAAACTGCCACCCATACATGGAGGACAAAGAAACATTCGACACAACATTCCACAGTAACCCACAGACGCATGATCAACTACATCTCGTTACTTTTTCGATGTCTTCATAGACCATAGGTGGAAGAACGAGCTCCCAGTCTCCCTCTCATCTATGTTGTGGAGAGTGAGCAAGCAGTGCCAAGCCTGCCGTGACAGTAGCCTGAGTGGGTTACAAGGTAGAGATCGTATGAGGGTGAATCCCACACTGGCGTTTCAAGGTAGACCAGTATCGAAACCAGGTAGAAGAAGAGAGGTCGGTGGCATAGAGGGATGGAGCTCAAAACTATGGAGGAGAAGCATTATTTTCATGAGACTCCATGCTGGAACCAACCCCCCCCCCCCCCCCACGACGGTGGCGTCATAGGACAGAAGGACAGGTGATCGCTCGCCGGAGTCATCCCCTACGGCGGCGGCCTGTGCAAGTGGCGAGCATGAGATGCCAAAAGGAGTGAAGCTGTTTGGCGGTGGCTGCTCCCAGGAGACGAGGCACCCTGACATCGACCAACACATATCGATGTAGGACCAGAGACGACGTGTTCTGGAGACCCAGGCATGGAGGAGAGCTGACGACGGAAATTTTCTGGAGGTTGGCGGTAGGGCACAACACAGATGAAGTTGTGGTAGCGAGGTGCCAAGGTGGATTCGACAACGGCATGTAGAACTGCATCTCATGCTGGAGTTGACGGGAATTGAGGATCAGTGGTGGAAGTCTGGCTCACGGAGACCAGACAGTGCACGACGACCTTAACATGGAGTCCCGTGGAAATAGAGAAAGAAAGGGGTAGCAAGAACCCTAAACCGGTCGATCCAAGATGTAGAGAACCAGCCGCTGAACTGAAACCAAGAAAAGCCAGGAGCTGCACCAACCTTAGTGGCCACATGGCGTGATCCAATTGGTCGCTTAAGGTAAATATCCCAGAAAATGCTTAGTTCTTGTATAATTCATAGCAATTAGTACGAATGTCATAAAAATACAAACAAGGTACCAAAATGTTCAGAAAAATGAATAGAGCATAGTAGAATCATAATATCAGACTTTTTATGCTTTAATCTCAGTGATATCATGTAAGATGTTTAATGCTTGTTTAATGGATAATAAATACCAAACAATGGCATAAAATTATGAGAAAATGTCAGTAAATCATAAATCATGTTTATAATGCATATGATGTAAAATATGGTCATGTTGATGAATGAAAGTATATAATTTGATTAATATGACTATTTAGGTCTAATAACACTAAAGATGATGCAATAAATACATGCATGCTCAATAAATGATGAAATTTACAGAACACTCTTATATCAGTAATTGGAAGCTAATCTAGAACTTTGATATCAGTTAGAAGCATAGAATTCATGTTACATGAGGATGACCCTTAATACATATGATGTAACCCTCATATGGTTAATGAATGTGACATAATGTTAAGTATTTTCACATAATAATGTGACACATGAGTATACCTAGTTGATGAACCATAATCTGGAACATAAAAATAGTAAGATAAATATAAGACAAGAATGCAAGTAATGACACACATGCCCTAATGAATCAACTAGGGTTTAGATGATGAGAACCTGATGATAGTATGTGATCTTGTCTTAATCAGGTTTATCAAAGATATAGATGGCATGGATATATTTGATTAGGATATCTCTTTGAAAGGTACGCCATTACCTCTTACTTGGCTTATTATACATTATGTGTGTGTTATATGGTAGTAAAGACTTGGCATATGGTATTGATTGAAATGATTGTTCTTGTATGATATGTTGGTTGGTTTTCTATACTTACTGTTATGAACACATCAAACATAATATCTCTGTTCCATTATATGAAAGCACCAACTCTTTGGTAGTGTGCTTGGAAGTGACCAAACTCTTCAGTAGTGGTCACATTGTACATGTGGAAGCACCAACTCTTTAGTAGTGTGCTTTGACCCAACTCTTTGGTAGTGGTCACAGTGTACATATGATCCAACTCTTTGGTAGTGATCATAAAGGCCTTGAGATATAATGGAAAATAATCTTAAAATATGTGTTCTCTTTTATTAATGAATATCTTTGTGCAAGTATACATTTTTCTTATATTCTTCTATTACTGCCAAGTATATTAGTTTTATCTTATTGACAAGATATGATGAGAGGTATATAAAAGACACGTAGGTGTACTCAGTACAATATTCTTGAATATTGTGCTGACGAGTATCGCATGTAATCTTTTGTTTAGGTTGTGGTTATGCTCTTGAATATCCAGGATCACTACTACAGAAATGGCTTATAAAGTCACTTTTCAAGGTGTCGGTTGTATACATAAACGGACACCTAAACTCTACAATGTCGGTTTATAACATAAACCGACGTACAATCTGTGAAGGTCGACCAGACACGGGTACTACTTTTATTAAGTGTCGGTTAAGTAATAAAAAACCGACACCTAAAATCAACCGCCAAAACCAAAATTCTAGCAAAAAAATTACCTCCAAAATTTGACATATGTTGTCGGTTCATAAATAAATATCCGACGACTAAAGGGTATTCGCGAGACAGGAATAGTTTCCGGTTGTCCTTTAGTTAAAAACTGACGACTATAATCTAGTATAGGTGTCGGTTTTTGGAAAAGAACCGACACAGTTGGTTTATTTGTCGGTTTTTTAGAATAACCGACGCTTATTGTCAACTTAATAGCTCACCAGCATGAGCTTCTCTTCCCCTTTCCCTTTTTCATTCTCGATTTCAGTTAGGTTTGACAATTTCTTGCTCGCCCCCGCCGGTCGTTGCTCCTCCACCGCCGCTGCTGTGCTCCTGCTCCTGCCCTCGCCGCTGCTCCGTGCTCACCGGCGGCCGTGCTCCTGCTCCTGCTCCTGCCCTCTGTGCTCACCGGCGGCTGTCCGTGCTCCTGCTCCGTGCCCTCACCGCCGCTGCTCCGTGTCCTCACCGACGCTTCTCCTCTCTTTGCCGCCGCCTCCACCGGTGGCTGCTGTGCTCCGGTCGCTGCTATTCTCTGCCCTCAAGGTATGACCGCCTGCCCTGCCTTCTTCCTTCTTCCTCTGCTTCGGCGGCTTCTTGGGCGGTGCCAAGGCGCGCCCAAGCAGATGTTGGGCATTTTTTTAAAGTTATTTACTTATTTGTGTTTAGGGTTTAGGTACTGATTTTGTGCTTCTACTGAGTTGAATCCTCTATTGTCTATACAATACATGTAATTTTTGATCAAGTGATGATATGTAAATGTAGAAATAAGTTAGTAAGGTATCAATGATAAGTCTGCTGTAATGTGATGCAAAATAGTTATTATATCATGCATATCTTAATACTTTTTTGTTTTATAGTTGTATAGGGTGTTTTATGTGTGACAAGTCTATTGTTTAATAGTTTAGCTATAATCATTGTTTTATAGTTGTGTTATAAAGTATTTGGGTGTTTAGTATTGTTCCAAAAAGTATAGTATATATATGCATACATGTGCATTTTTTTATAAAATTGTATAGAAAATCAAAAGCTGTTCTTGGTGAGAATCCTAATCACCCTTCTTTCTTAATGATGAACTGTAATGCACACATGTGACATGCTTGGAATGTAAATGATGAACTTTTCCCTAAATTGCCAATTGTCGCCTACTTGTCCGCCGCCGCTACCGAAAGGTATGCTTCCTCCAGTACTGCTCCGCCACAGTTGTCTAGTTGTGCATACCTGTGAGTTATCAAGAACACCTAAATGAATGTCAAACACCTAAATGAATATCTAGTTGTGTATTTTCCTAGTATCGTGAAAGATTCTCAATCGTGTGTATCACATGGGATTCTTATCTCAGCACAATGGACTGCAATATATGCATCTAATACCTTAAATGGAAGACTGGAATGTTATAAAATCCCATCAAAGTAGGTAGAAACAACTTAAATATATTCAGATCTTAATAATTCCATGAAGTGCACATTATCTTACTCAGGAAAAGTATGTGTATAATGTAGGATTAGTTCCATATAATGGTTCTATTTTAGTAAGCACCTAGAAACCCGTCCAAGATTTACTCATTAGGAGTAAATCTTGGATAGTCCCCGGTTTGGGACTGTTCTTGAACACCTAATCTCACTTAGGATGTAAGTGTATAATGTGTATTGGGTTTTCGAGAAAATTTCGATAACATTTCCTCATTTGTTCTCTTAGTACATATGTAGACTTCTTTTCAAGCTATCATGTCTACCACAATAAAGTTGGTTATGACAAGCAATAAAAGGTTAACTGATGTTATACAACTTTTTCTGAAAATATATAACATCGTTATATGTACTTACACTTTGTTAATACTAATATTATGCAGTCTCTGTCCACCCATAACAGTCACTATGAATTGGGCCTCTATGTCAATGTTAATGTTCCCTATTGAAGAACAATTGGACATCATCATAGATGATCGTTCCTTAAACCAATTGGTCATACCCAAACATTGGCGTTTTCTAAAAGGAAGACACTACATGCCTGGTAAAGTGACCCTAACTTTTGGCAATTATTCACATGTTATCGAGGTTGAGTATAATTTGGCGGGAAATCTTGTATCAAAATCCGGTTGGCATGATTGGATTGGAGAGATGCATGTGGTCCGTTGCAACAGGCTTTTTCTTCATCCTGTTGGCCATAATTCCATCAAAGTTTGGATAACCAACAGCAACTGCGAGACCCCCGATTATCTACTGCGGTATGAGCGCACGTCGTCGCATATCAGCTTAGACGAATCTGAATCTGAGGCCCCTGTCAGTTCAGTTTTGTCTAAATACAGTGAGGAGCTTCGTGACACAGCTTCATCATCAAAAAGACCACGGTAAGTCCAATTAACAAATATAATTGTCAAAAAATCAATACTCATAGCTGCTTTCTATTTTGAACTTCAAGAGAATGTTGGGTAAGTTTACTTAACTTATATCTTTATCTTAAGTATAGTATATATATGCATACATGTGCATTTTTTTTATAAAATTGTATAGAAAATCAAAACCCGTTCTTGGTGAGAATCCTAATCACCCTTCTTGCTTAATGATGAACTGTAATGCACACATGTGACATGCTTGGAATGTAAATGATGAACTTTTCCCTAAATTGACAATCATGCTTTTAAAGACATCAATAATCACCCTAACTTGAAGAACTAGGATTTTAGGTATAAGAATGACAACACATTATTTGTTGGCCTAGAAACCCGTCCAAGATTTACTCATTAGGAGTAAATCTTGGATAGTCCCCGGTTTGGGACTGTTCTTGAACACCTAATCTCGCTTAGGATGTAAGTGTATAATGTGTATTGGGTTTTCAAGAAAATTTCGGCAGCATTTCCCCGTTTGTTCTCTAAGTACATATGTACTTGTAGAACAGCGGGGAAATGCTGCTGAAATTTTCTTGAAAACCCAATACACATTATACATTTACTAGTGAGATTAGGTGTTCAAGAATGAATAGGTGGTACACATTTATTATATATAATAATGAAATCACATGTATTTGTTAACCCTAGACCCTAATCTTGTCCTAATATATACTTGTTTTCTCTTTGACCATAGAATGGATAGATCATGGATGTCCATTCGCAATCGCTGCACCCCAGAGTTTATTTCTGGTCTTGACCAGTTCATTAGATTTGTCGAGGAACATAGGAAACAACCTGGAGATAGGTTCTACTGTCCATGTAGGCATTGCGGTAACAATTTGAAAGTCAACACTGGTGACAAAATCAAAACTCATGTCATATGCAACGAGATTATACAAGGCTATACAGAATGGCACTGGCATGGAGAGATTTCAAACCCAAAACTAGTGGATGTCGGTAGCAGTGCTTGTGTGGAAGAATAAATTGCCTACGATGACGTAGATGTGAATGAACCAGTTCCAGTAGACATCGTTGATGCGATGCTGGATACCGATCCACCTCCCATTTTTAGAAACATTGTGTATGATGATGAGATGCCGTTATACACATGTTGTACTAAGTTTACGAAGCTTAAAGCTGTGTTGAGATTGTATAAGTTGAAAGCTAACAATAGATGGAGCGACAAAAGCTTCACGTTATTGCTGTCTTTGTTGAAAGAAATGCTTCCTGAAGGAAACGAGCTGCCAATCTCAACATACCAGGTAAAGAAATTGTTGTGCTCAATGGGAATGGATGCCAAGAAGATACACGCATGCCCTAATGATTGTGTATTATTTCAAAAGGACTATGCGGATTTGAAAGATTGTCCAAAATGTGGTGCGTCACGGTATAAATTGACGACTTTGGGGGAGTCCAAAACTGGTTCTCCTGCCAAGGTGATGTGGTATCTACCTATAATATCACAGTTTCAACGCTTGTTTGCCAATCCGATAGATGCGAAGACTTTGAGGTGGCATGCAGATGTTAAGAAAAATAATGATGGGATCCTACGACATGCGTCTGATTCCCCACAGTGGAAGAAGATTGATGTATTGTACCCTGAATTTGGTGAAGAAGTCAGGAATCTAAGACTTGGGCTTTGTACAGACGGGATGAATTCGTACGGGACATTGAGCAACCAACATAGCACTTGGCCAGTCATGCTTGTTATATACAATCTTCCTCCCTGGCTGTGTATGAAAAATAAGTACGTAATGTTGTCGTTGTTGATATTGGTCCCTAAACAACCTAGAAATGACATCGATGTTTATCTTGAACCTCTGATTGATGACTTAAAGAAACTCTGGGATGAAGGTGTGATGACCTATGATGCTTCACGAAGAGAGACATTTCGTTGGCATGCTATGTTGTTTTGCACTATTAATGACTTTCCAGCATATGGGAATTTGTCTGGATATAGTGTCAAAGGAGAAAAAGCGTGTCCTATATGTGAAGAGAACACTGATTCAACAAGACTAAAACATGGCAGTAAGAATGTATATATCGGTCATCGAAGTTTTCTTCCAAAATTCCATCTGTATCGTAGGAAGTGCAAAGCATTCAATGGATTGAATGAGGAATGCAGTGCACCTAAACCTATACCAGGGGAGGTTGTTTATGAAAGAGTAAAAGACTTTGTCAATGAATTTGGTAAGAGATCACAATGTACTACACAGAGTGACACTTCTTCATTCAAGAAGAAGTCAATATTTTGGGATCTTCCTTATTGGAGTTCTTTGACAGTCAGACATTGTATCGATGTAATGCACGTTGAGAAAAATGTTTGTGATAGCATCATTGGTACTCTGTTAAATATACCAGGTAAGTCTAAAGATGGGATAAAATCCAGACTGGACCTACGTGAAATGGGAATAAGGTCAGAATTAACAGAATTATGTGAAATGGGTAATAAAAGAACATACTTAGCTCCCGCTTGTTACACGTTGTCTAGAAAGGAGAAGAAAGCTTTTTGTGAATGCTTGGTAAATGTTAAGGTGCCACATGGTTACTCATCCAACATCCATAGATTGGTATCAATGAAAGATCTGAAGTTGATAGGTCTTAAATCTCATGATTGTCACACTCTAATGTAAAAAATATTGCCCGTGGCAATTCGATCTATATTGCCGAAGCATGTAAGGTTTGCAATCACCATACTTTGTTTCTTTTTCAACAGTCTCTGCAGCAAAGTTATTGACCCTGAGACTCTCGATAATTTGCAAAGAGAAGTGGTTGTTACCCTATGTCAGCTTGAGATGTATTTCCCTCCTTCGTTCTTTGATATCATGGTACATCTTGTTGTCCACTTGACTAGGGAAGTGAAAATCTTGGGACCGGTTTTCTTGCATTGGATGTATCCCTTTGAACGATACATGAGCGTTTTTAAAGGTGATGTTCGAAACCGTTATCGGCCTGAAGGGAGTATTATTGAAGGTTATGTGGCGAGAGAGGTTATGGATTTCTGCAATGACTTTCTCAGTGGTAATGACACTCCTGATAATGACAAGAATATTGACGAGCTATTTGGCAAAGGAATTTTGGGATCACATGTGAAAGTAATCAGCCGTGAGCAGTTGGAACAAGGTCATTTGTATATTTTACACAACATGGATGAAGCGAACGTTTATATCGAGGAACATACCAATTTCATCAAAAGACAATATCCTCGAGCCAATACAATGTGGCTTGCTAGAGAGCATAACAAGACTTTTATTAAGTGGTTTGAAGATAAAGTATTACATCAACTATCTCAAACACCAGATGATATTACTGAAACTATCAAATGCCTCGCCTTTAAACCAAAGTTGACTGTTATGTCTTACGAAGGGTATGACATTAATGGATTCACATATTACACAAAGCGCCAAGATGATAAGAGTGTCGTCCAAAACAGTGGGGTCACCCTTCAAGCATCGACTATGTTTTTTGCAAGTGCAAAGGATAAGAGTCCACGTGAAGCTAAAATGTCATATTACGGTGTCATTGAAGAGATATGGGAATTTGACTACATAGATTTCAGAATTCCGCTCTTCAAATGTAATTGGGTTGATAACACCAAAGGAGTTATAGTGGATGAATTGGGTTTCACTTTAGTGAACTTTGAAAAGATTGGCGAGAAGGCTGAACCATTCATATTGGCATCACAGGAGAAACAAGTATTTTATATCGATGATCCTGCAAATGATAAATGGTCGGTTGTTCTTCATGGTAAAAGACAGTTCATTGAAGATCATATAGATGAAGAAGAGTACTATGATAAATATGATGACTCCAGTCCATTCTCAGTTGGGTTGCCAACTCCACAAAATATTGAAGCTAATGATGACATATATGTGCGCGGAGATCACAATGAAGGATTGTTAATTGATAAAAGATCACAATTTTAGAGGCATGCATGTTTATTTTTTTTATTGAAGTTAAATGTTTACTTTTTTAATATCAATATCATTTTTTGATTTGATGTTTCATTATCTTCTAGTTAATACAAATGCTAAACATTGTGGGACGGTGCTAAAGAACTATAGGACCAATCTCACCCGAGATTACATACGCGATGCTGAGAATAGGTTCTTGATTGATTCCAATTCTAGACATTGATCAGTATTTCACTAACTCTACACTAATAATTTTTGTTTGTATTCTCTTTGAAAAATAAATATAGGAAGAAGGAAGCCACACAACAATGGAACTACTTGGACCCCAAAGACTGCGAGGAGTTTGTTACCCAAAGAAAAATAGATGAATTCAAGGTATTAAGCGCCACTCCCAATTTAATTAATATACGTTTTTATGTATTCAACTATTCAAGATTAACCTTTATTGTTACTAACCAAATCAATGTGCTAACTAACTAGGCTATCAGCGATGCTCAACGACAACTACATGTTACGACCACACAATGGGTCCAAGAGGATATGCAGGCGTTCACTAAAGGTTATATAGATATATAGGTAGCAAGCCATGAAACATCAAAAGAAGCCCCAATGAAGAGAAGCATGATATAGATACCATACATAAAGTGCAGCACACTCAAGTGCTTCAGATCCATATAACAACATGACAGACTAACACATATATAGTGCATAACAACAGCAACGCCAAATTTACATACAACACTAGCTTAGTACATATATAGTGGGACTAAGGTGACGATCTCACCTGCTAAAACAGGTTACCGACAACTACATGTTACGACTGGGAGGTCATGATTCAGCAACCGTATGCATTCGTAGGTGGATCTATTTGTCCTCGTGCTAATGCATACGGTTGCTGAATCACGACCTCCCAGTCGTAACATGTAGTTTTCGGTAACCTGTTTTAGCAGGTGGGATCGTCACCTTAGTCCCACTATATATGTACTAAGCTAGTGTTGTATGTAAATTCGACGCTGCTGTTGTTATGTACTATATATGTGTTAGTCTATCATGTTGTATGGAAATCGATTGTATTGCTCAGGTATTATATAGTCTCATTAGATAATATGAAATATATCAATCTTATTTATAGCTCATTAATTATATATATACATCATTCTCTTTACAGGTGTTTAAAGCTGACCCCACTACAACAACGGACTTACCAGATGTACATGCTCCCTATATGATGGGAGAATTAAATGAAGTAAGAGAAGAATGGGCAACAACCATACAAATAGTGGGGGTTTTAAAATATAATTGGGATTTTGATAGCGAATAATGACTAAAGAATGATATTTTGTAATGAATTTCTGAATTATAATATATGTGTGAATGTTTCTACATGTCTAGATGTTTCCACACGTGTCTGAGTGAAAATGAATGAAAGTGTTGGTTGCTATATGAATGTTTCTACATGTGTGAATGTGAATGAATGGAACTATAGATTGCTAGCTACATGAATGTTTCTAAATGTGTGAAAATAAAATGGAACTGCAGGTTGTATTGCTAAATGCATGTGTGAATATTTTTGTTGTTAAATTTGCAGGTTTGTGGCCTGTTGTTGGCTGATATCAATGGATGTCGTAAAACCTGTAGTTAACTGCAGGTTTCTCATCCTGCGACCAGCCACAGTAGGTCTTCAGACTGACAGAAAAAAAAACAATAGGCGTCGGTTATTTGTATAACACCGACACACAAAGTTATAGTGTCAGTTTTATATAAATAACCGACGCCTGTTTCCTGTGGCGCGAAGGTATATGGCGTCGGTTTATTATCTAATAACCGACGCTGATAGTGGGCAAGATGGCGCCCTTTCTGTGGCGTGAAGGTATATGGTGTCGGTTTCTTAACTAATAACTGACGCCTATACCTTCGCGCCACAGGAAACAGGCGTGATTTTGGTGGCGCGTGAAGAGTTTGGGCGTCGGTTTTGGAACCGATGCATAATGGGTGAGCTTTTAGTGTCGCCCACATAGGTTTCACTTAGAAACCGACACTAAAGGTAGGTTCCATAGTAGTGGATAGTGAGAGTTGTGTGGCGAGCTGATGTACAGGTGGACCTGTTGTCTTAAGATCCTATAGTTTAGTTGTAGTACATGTATATGTATAGTTGTTGTTCAATATGTAATATCAAGTGATGTAACAATTCATGTTATAACTATATGTTGAATGGTGAACATGTGTGTATGGTTTTATTATTGTTCATGTACATGTGCTACTGATTGTTTCCTTCTGACTTCCTCTGATTTTCTTCTTCTTAGCCTAGTGTGGGATGTTTAAATTGGGATTCTCGCTGAGATGAGGGTTTCAATCTGGATGTCACACATAAGATTAAGTTTTTAGAAAATTCGGGGACATCACAAGGTTGTATTATAAATTTAAAAAATATGTTTGTATGCCTTTCTTAACATGCATTCGTAAATATGAAACCCTAGGTTTCTTAATTGTTAAGCTCTGAACATCACCTATAAAAGAATATTGGCTTGATAAACCCTAAAGGCAATGATGTATTCAAATTTATGCTTGGATATTTAAAGCAAGGAGACTTTGCTGACCCTAAAATTTGAATTTGATTAGGATATCTGGTAAAAATCCATTTATGTGTTGTCATGTAAATGAATAATACCATCCCAAATACTGATATATGTTTCCCTTAATTTGTACTTTGAAGATCTGAATATAAAGATCCCTCTGCTTTGGGTGTGTTTTCTCTTGGGGATTTTAAACCATGTTAGAAATGTTTTCAAGCTTGCAACATCATGTTGGAGGTGATCTATTGGTTTTTTTGGTTCTGAGGGAGTACATACCTCTCCCCAGCCATCCTCTTGGCCTTGTCTCTATCAGTTGTTGGGTTGTAACTGCACAAGGTCGAAGTAGTGTGGGAAAACATGTGAGCTCTCACCTGGGCTGAAGGCAATACAAGGGTGAAGGAATGATGGGCTCTACTAGCCTAATGACATGTCATATACTTTTATACCTATTCATTGATCAATTATCTATTCACCAAGAGAGAATAGAATGATTCTAGGTTCAATATAATAATAAACTTAAAGGTTGTAAAGTACAACTAATTGACTTCCATTTTCCATTTATGTAATTGTGTATTATTTGCACACATTTTGATTTCACTCACGTACTTCACATAAATTATTTGTTAATGGTGTAGTTGTTTGTCAACATTTTGGGTTAAGAATACTAACACGAAGTATGAGTTGTAGGAGTTACGAGAACATATTTGAAGAAACAAAGCGAGTCTTAGAGATAGATCACGCTAAGAAAACAAATATTTTGGATGGACTATATGGGTTAACGAGTTGAGGTGGCATGAAATATCCTCGATATACTAGAAGAGGAGAATACCAATTATGCACTATATGTTTATAAGAAAAGTAGTAGTCAAAGGGAAGACAAGAAGTGTTAGTAAAGAGTAACTGATCAAAATGTTTGCTAATTAAAGGTAAAGGAAGAGGTTTTCCAGCGCTAATAAAATATGCTCCAGAGAAGTGTAAATGTGAGGACTTAGAATTTCCTCCCTTTGTGTACAAGTTTTTATTGAAAAAGGAATCAATATGACCTCTAGATAACTAATGTGGTCAATTATAGTTAAATGTTAGTCCTTAGGATACCCACCAAATAGTTTTTTGGTCAAAGTGATTAATATCACTTAATTATTTTGAGCACTTTATGCAATAATAGGTGTAGTTGTTGACTATTAACTGAAATTCAATTAAAGGTGAACTTTAATCTAAGAAAGAAATATTTAAAATAAAATATATTGTTGCTAAATTTAATTGTACTAAGATAAAATAAAATATTTAAAATTTGGATAATGCCCTTTAGTTGGCTATATTCTCTAGATTCACCCATTCAAGCACCTGTCCATAATGATTGCAGTAGCAGATTTGTTTGAGCGTCCTTCAAGCACTTGGCCAAATTCGTTGGTGCCAAAATAATCAAAAGTTGCTGGTTGTATAATTCAAGCACGTCCATAATGATTGCAGTAGCAGATGTTCTCATATTGTGTAGTCTTTTTTGATATGACATACTTACTCATATATGTTATATGTTTTACTATTTTTATAGAATGGATAAGTCTTAGATAGTAGAGGATGACCGAATGAGTAGTAAATACTTATGTGCAATATCAAAATTTTTGGATTTGTCTTTTCAAAATTCAGTGATTGGAGACAAGATTGTATGCCCTTGTACAAAGTGTGCTAATGTATACCAGGTCACCAGAAAGACTGCATTGAGTCATCTATTGTGGCATGGCTTCTTACCAAGCTATATTTCTTGGGCTTTTCATGGTGAAGATGCCGATGTTCAAATGGATGCTCCAACTGATCAGGGTGATTGCCTAAATGCTGAAAATTTACAAGATATGTTGCATGATGCTTTTTCAAGTTTCAGTGAAGATGGAAATATGGAAGGAGTAGAGTCAACTAGTGATCAACATTTCAATGCTGACAAATTTTACATCTTGTTAAAGGATTCTGAGACAAAATTATATCTAGGGTGTAAGAAACTTAGCAATCTTGCTTGCATCCAAGAATTCTATTACCTGGTTTGTCTTAATGTCTTGAGTAAGAAATCATCATCTATGTTTCTTATGTTCTTTAAAAAAATGCTACCAGAAGGAGAACAATTACCTAATTCCTTTTATGGGCTAAAAAAGACAATTAAGGAGTTGGGATTACATTATGTGAAGATTCATGTTTGTCCAAATGGTTGCATGTTGTTTTGGAAGGATTCTGGTGATAAAGATGTTTGTGATACATGTAGAGCATCAACATGGAAAACAATTACAATCCCAAATGATGATGAGGAGCTTGCAAAAAACCCCAAGAGAATACCTATCAAAGTGCTCAGACACTTTCCACTTATACCACACCTAATGCGGTTGTTCATGTCATCAAAAACCTCTTCCTTAATGAGGTGGCATGCAGAAGAATATGAAAAAGATGACAAGTTAAGACACCTGGTAGATTTACGTGCATGGAAAACATTTGATTTTATGCATCCAGAATTTGTTGCGAATGCTAGAAATATTCGATTGGGACTTGCAACTAACAGATTTAATCCTTTTGGAATAATGAGTACTTCTTACAGTACATGGTCTGTTGTGATTATTCCATATAATTTACCTCCTTGGTTGTGCATGAAGCAACCATATTTTATGTTGTCCCTACTCATTCTTGGACCAACTTCACCAGAAACTATAGATGTGTACTTGCGTCCATTGATTGACGAGTTGAAAGAACTATGGGATACTAGTGTACATACATATGACGTTGGAGCCAAGAAATTCTTTATGATGCGTGGTTCTTTATTATGGACTATTAGTGATTTTCTAGGATATGCACATATATCTGGTTGTAGTACTAAAGGCTACAAAGCATTTTCTTATTGTAATAAAGATAATGTCTCACATTGATTGCCACATATCCATAAAGTTTGCTACAGAGGACATCGTAGGTTTTTGCCAGCTAGCTACATATTCCAAAAAGAAGAAAAGGCATTTGACAGTGAGAAAGAATTTAGGAGTCCACCTAAACCTCCTTCTGGAGCTCAAATCTTATCACAATTGGAGGACGGAAGAACTATAGTTAGTAAGAAAAGGCCAAGAGGTAAAGTGTAACGTCCCCGGATTTCCACCTTCTCAAAACCCCATGGAGATGAGAAGACAAAATCTGAAAATTTTAGAAATTATATCAGAGAGCAATGCGGAAGCATAATACGCATACATGAACATACAACCATAGGCATACACCATAACATTTCTCATCATTCAACATGTATATTACAAAATTAATTACATTTACATGTTCATAGACTTGTAAATCTTCTTTTAATATGTAAATGTAATTCATTTTGTAATATACATGTTGAATGATGAGAAATGTTATGGTGTATGCATATTGTTGTATGTTCATGTATGCGTATTATGCTTTTGCATTGCTCTCTGATATAATTGCTAACGTTTTCGGATTTTGTCTTCTCATCTCCATGGGGTTTTGAGAAGGTGGAAATCCGGGGACGTTACACATGTTATCCATCAGTAGGCACATGTAAGAGTTTCATTATAAGGCTAGATGCATGGACTTCTCGCTAGTTGGTTTGTGGGAATTTCCATCATGGTTAACAATTGGAAAGGTATAGTTGAACAAGTAGGATGCAAACCCAGCCCAGGGGTATGTTTGCATGTGTTCAAGGGCCTACTCCGATGATGATGTTGATCAACATAAAATTTAGCCGATGAAGGGATGAGTCAATGAAAATATGGTTCATTTATCAAAAGTTTCTTATTCCTACTAGTATGTTAGTGGGAACACCATATCCTACACTAGTGCATAAAATATGAAGCTCAAAAATTTCATGGAAATCAAGGAATAGGATATAAAACTTATAAATTAATGTAAAATTAAGACAACCAAATAAAATCTAGTTCTAAGATAAAATGAGAATATGAATGCAAAATTAAGCTAACAATTCAATGAAAACTAGGATGAATATTCATTTATAATTTGGGAAGGAAGATTTCATTCAACACAGAGGGAAAGTGTCAAGGACAAGTGATCTAATAATTTCTCAAGTCTACTAATCTTTTTATTTTAGTTGGAGTGTTTTATTACTTTATTGAATCCTTGTAACTTAGAGAGGACTTCCTCTTCAAATCTTGAATTGAATCTTTGACCTTTTTTGTTTTGGTGGTGTCCTTGTCCTTGATGTTCCCAGATTGCTACAAACTTGAAGGGACTTTACTCCTACAAACTATCACCAACATTCATAACATGAATTGCAAAACTTGTATCTTGATTCATCATTTAAGCTAGCATCTTCATCAATTGAGGGTTTGCATAATTGGTAGGAAAGGGAGTTGCAAGAGGTGTGACAATGTTCCTCCCATAGTCACTCAACACACTAGAAACTTAGTTCCTTAGATTTGCTACCCAATTTTCAAATAAAAGCCATGACAGTTCAGGGGTTATGCACAAAACCACCCCACAAGACAAACAATTGCAATTTGTCTCAATTGAGTTATCATGGAGTAAAAGCACTACACAAGCTTCCATATAGGAAACTCATGATGACATCATTATCTTAACATCATCTAGAATCTTTCCCAAGTGTCAAACCTTCCATGTTCCCTTTGGTTGAAATTCATAATAGCATGCCTCATATGTTTCAATTTTGTAATAGAGTTTTTTTTTCTTTCAAAAAAGCAATCTTCTTTTTCTCCACCAATTCATTGTCTATATTTTTGAGGAATTCCAACCCTTGTCTTTATCCTTTAAATATAATAGGAACAAATTCAAATTTATGGAATCATTACTTATGGATTGAGTGTGCAAATTTGAGCATGTATCTAGAAAACCATCAATATCTTATAAGGATTTTCATGATCCAATCCATAGAAGGCTAGAATCATTTGCACAAGGGTTGATGGGATGGATAAGTATTGATTAGACATTGATTCAATTCTTGTTGCAATGGGAGATATATAAATGCCCACAAGGAAGTATTCATGGAGTGTCTAGGAGGCTCCCAATTGTGGGGTGGTGATCCTCCATTGGTAATAGCCATTTCTTATCTCTCTAGTAAGAATTGTCACCTGCACCTTTCATAATCAATTAGAGGTATAAATTTCAAATGAAAGAAAAACACAAAGAATAAATAATACCAATGGTGAGGGCAATAAGAAAGTTAGTGTAAAACAAACTAGATACCTTGAGCACTACTTCCCTCAGAATTTGTGCTTGAAAGCTTGATGCACCTCTAGTACACACTAGGCTACAAAGTAATTGACTGATTTCAACACACTATTAATAATAGATACACAAGTGGATGACTTAGGATGTAGTGTAGAATTTGTGTAAGTCTGGGTCAATCAACATGGAAAGATGGGGACATTAGAGATGAGTCTATTTTAATAGGATCCTAATGTAGAGTATAGGGTTTCAATGGTTTAATTTTTGGGTTGAGTTAAATTAAAATGATCATGCTAGAAATAGAGGCAATAATTAAATGGATATTAAGCATACATAATAGAGACTAACTAAGAAAGAATGACAAGTACACTAAATCATGCCACTAAAGACAATTAACTAACACTACACTAGAAAGAGCAACCCAATTAGAAACTAAGAGAAACAAATAGCTAAACAACAAAAGAGAGAGAAGAAGTAGTTATACTAGTCTACAAATTACACTAGAAAGGAAAAGAAGGCTACACTAAGAAACTTACTAGCAAAACCTTACAACTTCTAATTATTGTTGAGTGACTCTAACACAGACAACTAATAAGAAACTATACAAATTAGACTAAAGAAGAGAGATAGGATGCTAAATAGGCTAACATGAGCTAATGAGTGAACAATTAGGATTTAAACAATCAATTATAAGCATGCTATCAAACCAAACAACCAAGGGTAAGTAGGATAGAGGGTCCCATTTTACTTGTTATCCATTGGTGGCATAGGGTGTACTGTCACATCCTAATGTTCAAAGACAATTTAGAATTTAGATTGGAGTTACTCCTAAATAATAATATTTAAGGGGTTCATGCAAAAAAGACAAATAATGGTTGTCCTTATATGAGAATAGGATATGAAAACTTAAAATAAGACTCAAATTAATATTTCACTTTCAAATGTGCATTATGTGAATCCATTAACTCATGATGATCCTCTATCCTTTTCTCTCTCCTCTAAGATGGTCATAAAACATAGGGAAGGGTTAGAATGGTGACCATATGACTCTTGAATGATTAAAACTCGAAGTTATGACTCGAGGATTCTATGAAAGGAGCATTTTTAGATTATGTTACTTTTAATGCCTTTTAATTAAGGTTAATAGCCAATATAGGAGTTATGGATCAAAATGTGTACAAAAACAAATATATTTGCATAAGAATTTGAAGTCATTTGGGCAATGTTTGACCCTCCAAATCAGATTTGAAAGATTTGCATATAGTTGACTATGGTTTGAATTCAATTTCATAAATGTGAGGTATTTAAACTAAAGTTTTGGTTTTATATGCATGTCACACATTAAATTTATTCATCTATCTCATTTGTGTGTGATTTGACATTCATCATTTAATCATGCCACAATCCAATGGTCCTTGTGTCGTCCTCTACCCCTGAGTTTCTTGCAAACAAAAATCGTTCCACAAGCTTTCTTTCCACAACTCCTCTCTCCCTCATCTTTCCCCCTCACTGTGATTCTTTCTTCATCATCTCTGTGAAATGTTTCCAAATTGACTGAGCCATAACTCACCCCTCCTACCTCTCTGTGGATGAAATGCCCAAAGTGGCTCTCTCACCCCTCTTTGCCCTGATGTTGCACATTCCATCACAGTAAAACCCACATCTACTTAAGGGTTTCAAAATCACCGCTAGTCCTCAAACATTCCTGCTCCACTTCCAATTTCACCCCTTGTGCCCTGAGACCCCTGGACCTACTCATTCTCCTTCTATGGTAGACATGGACCTCATCCCAACACTCCCCTTTCCCTCCGACGAAATTGATACCCCAGTAAGCATCTACCATCTTCCGTGGTGCTTCTCGCATCTTTGTCTTACTCCAATCACACCTCAGTCGTTGTTCCCTATAGGTTGGCTTTGGATCTCATTGACGTTTCATCACCACCCCACCCCCAAAGCCCCTTCCACAACAAAAACTCCTTCTTTTAGTTCGCCAAGCCTTCACGATCATTTCCCCACTCTTTATTGGTGTGTTCCTTCCCCTTTGTGATGATCTTTATTCTTCGATTCCCTCAGCCTATTGATGGTGGTTCGCATGCTCTGGTGCTCCATCAGACTCGAGTAATATCTCTTTAAACTCAGCTTGAGGAGTCAGAGTATATGAAGTCATCGTCTCAATGAGTTCGATCAAGAACTGCGCACAAGATGGGGGCAAGGAACTCCAGTAGAGGAGCTGGAAGACATGGCTCAAGTAGGAACAATAGCAAGGGTAAAAAGTCCATAGTACCCATGCTGCTCTAATTGAACGATCATCTTTGAATGGATACTTTTATCCATTCACACACTTTCTTTGATTAATTAGCACCGATATGTGTTTCATGGAGATGACCATTTTACCCCTACTATTTTAAATGCATGTGACACACACCTAAGGTTTTATGGCATTTTGACGATTTATTTACATCGGAATAATCATTGATTTAAATGATGTCATGCCTAATATTTCATTCTCTGTGGTTGGTTAGTTTTCGAAAATTCATAGTAAATCATAGGATTTTCAAAAAATACAAATAAATAGTCATTGGAAAGAGTTTTTCATGAGGAATCTAATTTTGATGTTTTTAAGCCATGTTTTGCGTTTCTAGTTTTAGAAATCCTAATTTGACCCATGAAACCCTAATCATGTATTACATGTATTTAATATGATCTAATCCAACCTAGTTTTTGTTATATAACTATTCTGATCAATAAGCCTAACCTTAATCCAATCAAACCTTAATTCAACCTAGGATCAATGCAAGGTATTGATTTACGATGTTTAATAAATATGAACATGTGCATAGAGCCTAATAAAGTCAAAGGAAGGGTTGACCTATATTTGACTCAAGGATCAGAGAGACCATCTTAGACTTAAATTTGTTCCAAGGTAAAGGGGTCATGTTGCTGAGCACAAGTAATTATGATTATTTGCATGTTAAGTACAAAGTAGACATGATCATTGCAAGTTGAATTTTTTAAATCATGATCACTCTATATTATTTCTTGTTGATTGATAAATATGTCCTACTATTATAATGTTCATTATGATTAAAATTTATGACTAATGACTCTTAGAATTCGTGTTAATGCTCATGAGTGAGAAATCCCATCATGTTAAGAGATCATTTTTAATAGGAAGAAATATGATCATGTTAAGTTCAAGAATCATGTTAACATTAATGTTAATGTCATGTTAATGATCAAGTTATTTGGAATTGAACTAGTCTTTATATGATCCTAAATCAAGGACCTCAAGGGGTCGTTAAGGGCTTTCCTAGCAATCATGTGCTCCTAAGGGGGCATCATATAGGGATGCATACATTTACTATTCAATTCTTCATGTTAATAATGCTTCAGGAATGCTTATGGTTGATTCATGTCATGTTTTCTTACATGTCAAGGATATTTACTTTGCTCATTTATTAATTGTTAGTATTGTTTACTGATGTGTTGTTTTTCCCCTCTACATGGCCGGGGATGCAATGTCCCCAGGAGTTGGAGCAAGTAAGGACTCAAGAGGAGCAAGAAAGGACTAGAAGACCTTCAAGAGCTAACTGGTGGGGTGCCATCCATACTAGACGATCCAACAAGGTTTACCTTTATGAATAGTTTTCCATGTTTAGAAATGTTTAAACATATCATGGGACTCAATTATAGTTTCCTATTCAAATAACAATGTATGGATATCAATGGTGAATTATGTGTTATTTGCTATGATTTCATAAATGTGATACCCCCCTTCAAGATGAAAGCTTCCACTCAGTTATATTATATATCATAAGGTGGGTTGTTACATTAATGGTACCGTTGCCAATAAATGGATGGCTAGAGAAAAACCATTTTATTCATATGTTCTAACCCTAAAATGAATATATGAGATTACGGTTTAGGAATAGATTCTCAAAGAAAAGATACCATAACTTACAATGATTAGGGTTTTCACCTTAGAAAAGATAGAGGTCAGAAATAAGTACTTACCTAGTTTAAATATCAAGTATCAACCTACCCTAGCTAATGAGATAACCTCTCCATTCTCGTTGGTTATGGCCAACCAATTGAGACTTGAAGAGGAATGTCATGAGCGTGATAACTTTTATGCATTTCTCCTTTCTCACTAGTGCATGTGGTATGGGACATGTGCATTAGTAGGGTAGTGAGAGGTATCATACTAAGATCCCACACCTCTGGGTATGTGCCTGTGACGTCCCCGAATTTTGACTTCTCTAAACCCTATTGGGAATGAGATGTCAGAATCCGAAAACATCATCCAATCATATCAGAAAGCGATGCGGAAGCATTATACGCATACATGAACATATAACCATAACATTCTCAACATTCAACATGTAAATTTATACAACATGAATTTATTACACAATGGTTTACAATTACATATTGAATGAAAGTTCTACAGTCTAAGAACATGTATGCTAAACTACGATCTACACAATAGGTACAACCTGAACAACTTGCTCACATCCTGTACTTTTCCTCCCATGTTATCTCTGAACCTAAAACATACGTGAAACAACAAATCAACACACAAGGTATTGTGTACATGGGTAGAAAGATACATATATTTATGGCTTTCATAATTTTTGAAAAAGATTTGGAGAAGGAAAGAAAATCATAGAAAACACTTCTTTATTAAGCGAAATACGCCAAGTTGAGTCATTTTCCTAGATGAATTGCATTATCAAGGTGGACTAGTACCAAAACATAAATATGGGCCCATCCCCGTGTACCAAGTACTCTAGGGAAACTCCCCGTACACCGTGTGCTCTAGGGAGGTGTACTAGCCAACATCAATCCATTCCCTTGTAAGGAGGATAATGAACACCTTAAATAACTACAAAACATCTACTCATAATTTATGTTTTCAAGTGACAAAACAACGAGTACTACATAGCAATACTACATCCAATATTTTCAAATAGAAGAGAGCATACATACATATCATGATTGCAAGCAAGAAAACCATAGTCATATAATTAAATAAAACCCACGTACCTGAGTTCAGAGATTCCTATATATATATTTTGGATCATCTACATATCTGGTCATCACCTGATTAAGACAAGATCATATACTATCATCAGGTTCTTATCATCTTACATCTCATCTTAACCCTAATCGTATCCATTTTAGGGTTTTCTTAATTCATTAGGATATTCTCATCATTACTTGCATTCTTGTCTTAGAATTATATTAATGATGTCATTTTCCAGATTATGGCTCATTATCTGAACATTAGGTTCCATACCCTTTTTATGCACATATTAACCCTAGGTTACATCATTAACCTAGATTAGGGTTTTATAACATGCATTAAGATTCATCTTCATATAACATAGATTCTGTTCATCATGATGATCTCATAATTAAATCTGAGGTTCAATATACTGATATGAGCTTTCTCTGTAAATTTCATCATTTATAGAGCACGTATGTATTTATTGTATTTTATTAGGGTTATTAGCCCTAATTAGCCATATTAATCAAATTACATGATTTTGTGCATCAACATCATAATCACTGACATCCACTGGATTATAAGCATGAATATTGGTTAACTGAAATATTCTCATAATTTTAGGCCAACGTTTGATATTTATTATCCATCAATTAAGAATTTCACAACTAATAAGATATCACTGATATTCGTGCATCAAAAGACTGATATTTTGCTTTAATTTTGTTCTACTCATTTTTCTGAGAAGTTTGGTATATTATATGTATTTTTCTGAGGCTCGAGCTATTTAATATGAATTATGCAAGATCTGAGGTATATATGGAAATTACTGGGCGATTTACCTTTTCTGGCCATTCAGAGGCAGACACGTGGCACTAGGGCTGGCACAGCTCCTACCTTGGCCGCCTGGTTCTCTGGTGGTTCATGCTGCTGGACTCAGTTCAGGCTAAGTAAGCGTCTGATTCACTGTTCTGATTTCAGTACTGCTGGACCCGGTCTGCTCTATCCTCTTCTCTCTCGTGATGGATGCCCGATCACAGAGCTAGCCGCCCTCTGCTCCGCAAGGGTGCCGTCGCACAGGATGAGCTCCGGTGGGGAAAACGGGGCAATCTCGAGGCTCCCTGTCAACTCCTAGGACCTCCATCATCTCTGATCTTCCTTCTATGGTGCCTCTGGCCTCGAGGCTCCTCCTGCTCGCCTCCAAAGCTCTACCCGAGTTGGCTCGCCGGCAACAGCCACAGCCGCGATGGGGGTCAAGGGGAGCGTTGCCTCTTCCCAAGTGCCTCTGCTGACCACTAGGCCTCGACGCCAGCAAAGTCCCTGTCCACCGCCTTCTCCTGCTCGATCCGTCTCCCACGCGATGGCGGTCCGTTTGCTACTGCACTTGTGCGCTTGGGTCTCCAGGCTTAGTGCCGTCGAGGCTCCCAACCTGTAGGAGAACAAAGCTCCACGTCCAGTGAAGAAGACAACGGTCCTCCAGGTTGCTTCGGTGGGTGAGGGCAGGGATGGATGAGATGTTTGGTTTCCTCTTGACTGAGGTTGGACTCATGGAGGTAGGCCGGGTCTGTCCCCTTGTCTACGGCTGGCTGCTGCTTGCCGCAATGGAGGAAGAAGGCGAGGAAGGTTGGTCTCCCCGTACAATGGTCTCCGACGTCAAAGGGAAGGGTCCCTCCGTTCGAGTGTTGTGTAGGGCGTGGGTTTACTAACAAGTTTTCCTCAGCCTACCCCCACCTTCATCGGATCACATGGGCACCTCATCATTCTGTTCCTCCCTTTACGGGGGTTAGGGATGACTGATTCCCTCAGTGCCTCGCTGCAAAAAGGCAGCGTGACATTAATATGTCACATATCTAAAGACCAAAGTCTGATAAAAAAAATATCATCGATGTCCACAAATTCAAATAATTCTATCTCTTTGTAGCAATCTCCAAAAATTCTAAAATTTTAAACATAGGCTCGCAAAATCCTAATCTATCTTCTATTGAAGTTTGAGAATCAAGGACTATTATTTATCCATGCCAATAATTTTTATTTAACTAACCTCATAAATAAGTGTATTAACCTTAAATACAAGTCGATTCATCATCAACTCTATCTCTAATCATGCTTTTTGGGTGAAATTATTCTTATCTGAATAACAAGATCCTCAAGTTGAGTTCAATCATATACAAACATCCTTGGTCATAAATTTCTACATTTGATATCGAAATCCTAAAATCGAGGTCATCACATTCACCCCACCTTATAAGGAATTTCGTCCTCAAAATTTAAATAGGCTCATCCTTAAGAGGCTATTTAGGAGTTCAACTTGATATACATCATCATTTCTTAAGACCACCATAATTGCATGCACTCTAAGTTGTTATCTTAGGGTCTAGAGATTCTTGGGTGTGTCCACCCCACCTTATATATGTGGAAGTGTCACTTAAAGTCTTAGGCATAACATGACATTATGATATCTTAGGATTACATCACCTCTACGGGTACATGTTTTGTTCATACTTCTAATGTTCATGAGGAATTCATTTACATAACATGATATTTGGATTGTTCAGATCTAACATCATTAATATGTTTTATGATCAACATCTTACATTGACTTCAGCATTAGAGGAGATTTATCTTCATCCTTGATATTAGGATTTTTCTACATAAGAAGGTCTTACGTAACATGCTTGACCATTAGGGTTTCACCCTATGGTGTGATATTTATACTCAACTTAGAAGCATACATTGAGAAGGATCAAAGTTACGAACTATATTTCTGATCATATATTCTATGATCCAAAAATATCTTTTATATCAAGTTCATGAGTTCAACTTTTTATGTCTTGCATGTATTATGTGAAGGGAAAGAGAGAATATACTAAGTTTATCCCATGATCTCAGCATCATATCTTTCATGTTTCATATGAAGGGATAGAGAATATTTTATTTTCAAACTTATAATGATTTCAATCTTGGGTGCTACATGTAATATATAGGGGGGGAAAATATAGAATAGGTCATGCTTATGTGAGTGACTCCTCATATATAAATCATCCATATAGCTCAAGTGAGGTTTCTATCATCATATATTAAGAAAGAGAAGAAGAAGGGAGAACATGTATTTTGAGTATCTTTTGCACAATGCATCATACTCTCATTACTAGAGTTCATATATTACCTCACTTGCAACTAATGATGAGATTCACAAAATATGTCACTCTAGCAAGGACCTAACTCAGCCAAAGGATTGACTTTATCATATGGGTCTTCTACCCATCCTTTTATTTTACCCAATTCTCACATATAGATTTGAATCATGCATAAAGGACTCAACTCAACACTCAAGAGTAATCTAGTGTAGGACACATTTTTTTTTTGTTAACACGTATCTCATATATTGGAGGCTAGGTCCTATGACCTTCTCCCTGTGGGTCTTACTCTCTCTGGAGTTCACCACATATCTCATCCTACCACTAGATATCCTCTTTGTATAAGAGCTTGAGGCTCATGCACACTCATCTCTATCTTAACTTAGCTTATCTTAAGTAAGAAAAGGGAATGTACTTTCATCATCAAGATTTTGCTTAAATTCTACAAAATTGGATTCAACTAATATGCAACTTAAAACTATATAAGGAAACTTATACCATCAGAGATCAAACTTAGATAAGATTTCACGTGCTTATTTCAACTGTCATTCTATCATATGCTCTAGACATCTAATATATACTACTCTCTCTTCTGGACTGATGTAACTCCCTTTCACTTAGATTGCATGAACACTAACTACTCTTCAGTGTGAGGGACACATTTTTATATTTACATATATATAATCAAATATTATATAGTTTTTCTCCGAGAAAGAAGACGTCAGAGAAAACACTCGAGGCTCGAGCCGATTGGAAAACAAAACCAAATCAGCAAAACCGAGTGTCCCACACACTGTAGATAGTCTAGTGTCATGTAACCTAGTGAAATGGTGAGAACGAGATGTAGACTAGTGTAGCTACCCAATACATATGAGCTCTATATGGAAAGGGTCTCACACACTTGTCCAAACCTAGTTCTCGAACATCTAGATTCTAACCTAGAGGCTAAGTCAGAACTTATTCCTATAAAACAACTTACTAAGTTTCTAAGGTTTAAAGTGAAAGGTGAGATTAAGATTTTATGTTTTATGGTGAGAAAATGTCAGGTGTAGCTATTGTTCATGCTCTAATACCAACTGTGACGTCCCCGAATTTTGACTTCTCTAAACCCTATTGGGAATGAGATGTCAGAATCCGAAAACATCATCCAATCATATCAGAAAGCGATGCGGAAGCATTATACGCATACATGAACATATAACCATAACATTCTCAACATTCAACATGTAAATTTATACAACATGAATTTATTACACAATGGTTTACAATTACATATTGAATGAAAGTTCTACAGTCTAAGAACATGTATGCTAAACTAGGATCTACACAATAGGTACAACCTGAACAACTTGCTCACATCCTGTACTTTTCCTCCCATGCTATCTCTGAACCTAAAACATACATGAAACAACAAATCAACACACAAGGTGTTGTGTACATGGGTAGAAAGATACATATATTTATGGCTTTCATAATTTTTGAAAAAGATTTGCAGAAGGAAAGAAAATCATAGAAAACACTTCTTTATTAAGCGAAATACGCCAAGTTGAGTCATTTTCCTAGATGAATTGCATTATCAAGGTGGACTAGTACCAAAACATAAATATGGGCCCATCCCCATATACCAAGTACTCTAGGGAAACTCCCCGTACACCGTGTGCTCTAGGGAGGTGTACTAGCCAACATTAATCCATTCCCTTGTAAGGGGGATAATGAACACCTTAAATAACTACAAAACATCTACTCATAATTTATGTTTTCAAGTGACAAAACAACGAGTACTACATAGCAATACTACATCCAATATTTGCAAATAGAAGAGAGCATACATACATATCATGATTGCAAGCAAGAAAACCATAGTCATATAATTAAATAAAACCCACGTACCTGAGTTCAGAGATTCCTATATATATATTCTGGATCATATACATATCTGGTCATCACCTGATTAAGACAAGATCATATACTATCATCAGGTTCTTATCATCTTACATCTCATCTTAACCCTAATCATATCCATTTTAGGGTTTTCTTAATTCATTAGGATATTCTCATCATTACTTGCATTCTTGTCTTAGAATTATCTTAATGATGTCATTTTCCAGATTATGGCTCATTATCTGAACATTAGGTTCCATACCCTTTTTATGCACATATTAACCCTAGGTTACATCATTAACCTAGATTAGGGTTTTATAACATGCATTAAGATTCATCTTCATATAACATAGATTCTGTTCATCATGATGATCTCATAATTAAATCTGAGGTTCAATATACTAATATGAGATTTCTCTGTAAATTTCATCATTTATAGAGCACGTATGTATTTATTGTATTGTATTAGGGTTATTAGCCCTAATTAGCCATATTAATCAAATTACATGATTTTGTGCATCAACATCATAATCACTGACATCCACTAGATTATAAGCATGAATATTGGTTAACTGAAATATTCTCATAATTTTAGGCCAACGTTTGATATTTATTATCCATCAATTAAGAATTTCACAACTAATAAGATATCACTGATATTCGTGCATCAAAAGACTGATATTTTTCTTTAATTGTGTTCTACTCATTTTTTTGAGAAGTTTGGTATATTATATGTATTTTTCTGAGGCTCGAGCTATTTAATATGAATTATGCAAGATCTGAGGTATATACGGAAATTACTGGGCGATTTACCTTTTCTGGCCATTCAGAGGCAGACATGTGGCAGTAGGGCTGGCGCAGCTCCTACCTTGGCCGCCTGGTTCTCTGGTGGTTCATGCTGTTGGACTCGGTTCAGGCTAAGTAAGCGTCCGATTCACTGGTCTTATTTCAGTACTGCTGGACCCGGTCTGCTCTATCCTCTTCTCTCTCGTGATGGATGCCCGATCACAGAGCTAACCGCCCTCTGCTCCGCAAGGGTGCCGTTGCACAGGATGAGCTCCTGTGGGGAAAACGGGGCGATCTCGAGGCTCCCTGTCAACTCCTAGGACCTCCATCATCTTTGATCTTCCTTCTATGGTGCCTCTGGCCTCGAGGCTCCTCCTCCTCGCCTCCAAAGCTCTACCCGAGTTGGCTCGCCGGCAACAGCCGCAGCCGCGATGGGGGTCAAGGGGAGCGCTGCCTCTTCCCAAGTGCCTCTGCTGACCACTAGGCCTCGACGCCAGCAAAGTCCCTGTCCACTGCCTTCTCCTGCTCGATCCGTCTCCCACGTGATGGCGGTCCGTTTGCTACTGCACATGTACACTTGGGTCTCCAGGCTTAGTGCCGTCGAGGCTCCCAACCTATAGTAGAACAAAGCTCCACGTCCAGCGAAGAAGACAACGGTCCTCCAGGTTGCTTCGGTGGGTGAGGGCAGGGATGGATGAGATGTTTGGTTTCCTCTTGACTGAGGTTGGACTCATGGAGGTAGGCCGGGTCTGTCCCCTTCTCTACGGCTGGCTGCTGCTTGCCGCAATGGAGGAAGAAGGCGAGGAAGGTTGGTCTCCCCGTACAATGGTCTCCGACATCAAAGGGAAGGGTCCCTCCATTCGAGTGTTGTGTAGGGCGTGGGTTTACTAACAAGTTTTCCTCAGCCTACCCCCCACCTTCATCGGATCACATGGGCACCTCATCATTCTGTTCCTCCCTTTACGGGGGTTAGGGATGACTGATTCCCTCAGTGCCTCGCTGCAAAAAGGCAGCGTGACATTAATATGTCACATATCTAAAGACCAAAGTCTGATAAAAAAAAATATCATCGATGTCCACAAATTCAAATAAGTCTATCTCTTTGTAGCAATCTCCAAAAATTCTAAAATTTTAAACATAGGCTCGCAAAATCCTAATCTATCTTCTATTGAAGTTTGAGAATCAAGGACTATTATTTATCCATGCCAATAATTTTTATTTAACTAACCTCATAAATAAGTGTATTAACCTTAAATACAAGTCGATTCATCATCAACTCTATCTCTAATCATGCTTTTTGGGTGAAATTATTCTTATCTGAATAACAAGATCCTCAAGTTGAGTTCAATCATATACAAACATCCTTGGTCATAAATTTCTACATTTGATATCAAAATCCTAAAATCGAGGTCATCACAGTGCCTAACCACCACATATCTAGAAATGCAGGAAGCACCTAATGACCTACAACTATATAGTCACCTACACCTAATATTAGAAAGTTATGACAAGTTGAAGATAGTTTCCCTAAGTCTAAAGATGGGCTTGGTTTTGTAAACCCCAAGTATAAGTTGAGGAGATAAGGATTGATGTAATAGTTAAATATATGTCCACATGAACCCTTTTCATAATATAATACTTTTCATGAGTATGATATCTTTCATTGAATAAAGAAATAACAAAAACCCTAAGGTGGGTAGTACCCTAGAAATTTCAAGGAATTTTTTTTTCAACGTGGGTAGAATTATCACATCCCAATTTTTAAATCCAATTTAAAATATAGAATGGAGTTCCTCCTAAATGATAATAGTTAAGGGTTTAAATGAAAAAATACCAATAATGGTTGTCCTTATATGAGAATATGATATAAAAAACTTAAAATAAGACTGAAATTCATATTTCACTTTCAAATGTTCATTATGTGAATAAATTAACTTATGATGATGCTCATTCCTTTTCTCTCTTCTCCAAGATGGTAATAAAACATAGGGAAGGTTTAAAATGGTGACCATATGACCCTTGAATGATTAAAACTCTAAATTATGACTGAAGGATTTTATAATAGGAGCCTTTTCACATTATATTACTTTTAATGCCTTTTAATTAAGGTTAGTAGCCAATATAATAGTTATGAACAAAAATGTGTATAAAAATGAAATATAATTGGTTAGTAATATTCTAGACCTTCAAATTAACCCATGGTTCAAATTTGAAGCCCTCCAAATTGGATTTGAAAGATTTTAATATAGTTTGACTATGATTTGAATTCAAATTAATTAATGTGAGGTATTTAACCTAATTTTTCAATTTTATACCTATCACACATTACATCTATCTCATATGCGCTCCATCCCATGGTCAACGTTTAATTAGGCCACAATCCAATTATCCTTTTTTCTTCCTCTACATCTAGATTTCTTGCAAACATAAACCATTCCACAAGCTTTCTATCCCTAGCTCCTCTTTCCCTCATCTTCCCCCCTCACATCATGATCCTCCATATCATATCCATGAGACATTTCCAAAATGACTGAGCTATAACTTTCCCCTCCTACCTATATGTGGACAAAATGCCCAAAGTGGTTCTCTCACCCCTTTATGTCCTGGAGTTGCAAACGCCATCACAGTGAAACCCATAACTACTTAAGGGTTTCAAAATCACCTATTAGACTAAGCCATTCCTCCTCTACTCCCAATTTCACCCCTTGTTCCCTGAGACCCCTTGACCTACTCAGTCTCCTTCTCAATAGATATGGACCTTGTCCTAGCATTCCCCTCTGCCTTTGACGAAATGGATGCCTAGGTAAGCATCTACCATCTTCTATGGTGCTTCTCGCATCTTTGTCTTACTTCGAGCCCCCTCAATTGTTGTACCCTATAGATTGGCTTTGAACCTCACCTGTGTTTCATCACCAGGCCACCCTAAATCCCCATCTAGAATAGAAACTCCTCCTTTTAGCTCGCCAAGCCTTCATGATCATTTCCCCACTCTTTATTGGTGCGTTCCTACCTATTTGCGATGATCTTGCATCTCTAATTCCCTTGGCATGTTGATGGTGGTTCGTGTGCTCTGGTGCTCCATCAAACTTGAGCAATAGCTCGTGAACTCATCTTGAGGAGTCAGAGTAGATGGAGGCATCATCTCAATGAGTTTGACCGCTAACCGCTCACGGGATGGAGGGAAGGAATTCCAATAAAGGAGATCGAAGCCATTATGAAATCTAGAACAAGGGCAAGGGTAAAAAGGCTTGGGTTCCCATGCTATTCTCATTGATCGATCATCATTAAATAGGTACTTTTATCCATTCCCACACTTTCTTTGATTTATTAGCATCAATATCTATTTTAAGGAAATGACCATTTTACCCTTACTATTTTAATCGATGCGACACACACCTAAGGTTTTGTGGTATTTTGATGATTTATTTACATTAGATTAATCACCTATTTAAATGATCTCACGCTTATTGTTTTCTGCTCCCTGATTGGTTAGTTTTAGAAAATTCATAGTAAATCATAGGATTCTCAAAAAAATACAAATAAATAGTAATTGGAAAGGGATTTTTGAGAGCAATATGATTTAAGGTTTTCAAGCCATGATTTCCATTTCCATTTTGATGTTTTATTAGAAACCCTAATTTGACCCATGAAACCCTAATTATGTATTACATGTATTTAATATGTTCTAATCGAAGCTAGTTTTCTAATGTAACTATGTTGATCAATAAGCCTAACCTTAATGCACTCAAACCCTAATTCACCCTAATTCAACCCAGGATCAATACAAGGTATTGATTTATGATGTTTAATAATTATGAACATGTGTATATAGCCTAATCAAGTCAAAGGTAGGTTAGACCAGATTTTACTCAAGGATCAGAGAGACCATCTTAGACTCAACTTTAGTCCAAGGTAAAAAGGTCATGCTGCTGAGCACAAATAATTTTGATTGTTTGCATGTTAAGTACAAAGTAGAAATTATCATTGCAAGTTTAATGTTTCAATCACGATCACTCTATATTATTTCTTGATGATTTCTACATATCCTATGGTTATAATATTCATTATGCTTAACATTTATGATTAATGACCCATGGAATTCATGCTAATGCTCAAGAGGGAGAAATCCCATCATGTTAAGAGATCATGTTTAATAGGGAGAAATCACATCATGTTAAGTTAAAGAATCATGTTAATATCAATGTTAATGTCATGTCAATGATCAAGTTAATTGGAATTAAACTAGTATTTATATGCTCCCAAATCATGGACCTCAAGGGGTCATTAAGGGCTTTCCTAGCATCAAGGGCATTCCTAGAAATCATGTGCTCCCAAGGGGGTGTCATAGAGGGATGCATATATTTACTATTCAATTCTTCATGTTAAAAATGCTTCAAGAATGCTCATGTTTAATTCATGTCATATTTTCTTACATGTCAAATATATTTACTTTGCTCATATTATGAAGTGCCAGTACAATTTACTGATGTGTTGTTTTTTCCCTTTTCATGGTTGGGGACATGATGTCCCCAGTGGTTGGAGCAAGTAAGGACTCAAGAGGAGCAAGCAAGGACTAGAAGACCTTCATGAGCTAACTGGTGGGGTTCCATCCATACTAGGTGATCCTATCATGTTTACCTTTATGAATAGTTTTCCATGTTTTGAAATGATTAAACATATCATAAGACTCAATCATAGTTTCATATTCAAAGAATAATGTATGGATCTCAATGGTGAATTATGTGTTTATTTTCTATGATTTCATAAATGTGACATCCCCCTTCATGATGAAATCCTCCACTCAAATATATTATATATCATAAGGTGGGGTGTTACATGTACATAAGGGGAACTAGTACCTCATACCTCTTATCCAACATTATGAGGCTTAATTGACTAGGAAATAGAGAAACTCCAACCAATAGTAACCTATTATAGGCTTCTAAAAGGGATTGTCTTCATATTCCTAGTGACAAGGGGTGGTATGGAGTGTAAGGAAAGGATATTTCACCTCGTGTTACGACCCATCCAACCACTATACATGCTATTTGCTAAGTGCATATGGAGAAGCATCCCTAGATACTTAGATATCACAACTAGGGCTAGTGTATTTGAGGTATAGGTGAAAACAAAGGTAAACTATATAAGGGTCCACTAGATGGACTTAGGAGTTCTCCCTTTCTAGCCTCCTATTTCCTCTTCGATCTATACCTTAGGTGCTTCCATACATCAATCACATAGAAAGAGGTAGGAGAAGAAATTAAAGAAAGAACATAGAATTATCTAGTGAAATCAATTTGTTTGCATAAATATTTTCTCAACATGGTATCTAAGTTATATTATTCACTCAAACAACCCACCAAAGGGACTTAGTTACTCATAATACAATAAAATGTTAAAATTGGGAAGAAATAAGTAGTGGAAACCATGGAGATTGAAGTAGTGATTGAATCCCACTTCTGTAGCAATAGCAAGGCTAGTATCCTCCCTCCTTCAAGGTGAAATCACATGGAAAGTGGAACTGGAATGGACAAAACCCTAGAAATCTTGGGCTTTAGGGGTATAATATGAAAGAAAATGGAAGAAATATGGTACGTTAGAGTAGTCTGCCTTTGATGATAATGGAAGCTAACCTCTTGATTCCAGCTGCCACAAATGTGTAAATATTGGCCTAAGAAACATAGGGTTAAGTGGGGTAAAGTGGTAAAATGTTAGTGGGTAGCATTAGGGTTAGGTGGGTAGCATGGTCGTGGTGGTCACAATGGCCATGGTGGGTAGGTGCGGGAATGGTTGTGTTGTAGAGGTAAGATGATTAGATAAAAGATGGTATTTTGCAATTGTGGTACCACGTCTTTGGTGGGCATTGTATCTGCTCAGACTTGCAGGTATCATGATTGTGGTGGGCACCACATATGTGGCAGAATTGGTAGGAGGGGGTTGCATTCTTTGGAACGATCATCCTAGGAGGATGTTGTTATGACCGTGTTGGAAAATGCCATTTTGGTCTCTGAGAACCATTGTCACTTTGTTAAGAATAGTCGTAGTGAGCTTCTTTGACTTGCTTCCAACCTAACTCCATCTGTGATTTTCACTATAGTAGCATGGTCATGATTGGATACCACAGTCAAGGGTTTTCTATACCACTTTGATCTTTAGTTTCTTCATCCATGGTGCTTCTTTCTCAACTTGGAATCTTGGAGACTTGGGGTAGGCTAGAGTTGCCTTCGATGACTCCTTGGACTCCTCGATGCATGTTAGAGTGCTTGGGTTTATATCTCTCTCTTATCCTTCAATAATTTAGTCTCCATGGTACTAAAAACATGCAAAAAGTCTCTACAAGTGCATTTCATGTAAAGTACCATTAATTGGGAAAAGTGTATGCATTACGAAGCATGTAGATGTGAATAATGAGAAATATGACACTAGATAGAGACCCGATTAAGGGATTCATTAGATTTTTTCTCATTATAAACAATATTATAACACATATTCCTCATATTTTATTAGTTACATGTCCCTTACAACCATTATGAGACATATACTAGATAAACTACATTCAGACTTGCTATGGAAAAATTAAAATACACCAATTAACATGTAATACAATTTGTTAACCTAAATAAAAATGTGGTTGGAGTGTCCTAAATGTAAAAAACATTGAATCATACTATGCTCTCAAAGACCTCTTCACCCTATATCAGAAACCATGTACACTATGGTGACATATTGTGCTCTCCATATTCAAAAAGATTGAATTGGACTTCCCTCCCATCACATAAGTGGTCATTCATATGGAAACTATGATAAATTAAACTTTTAGAGTATTTAAATACCATTTGATATATATATTTGTATCATCACCATACCAATGTGTGTCTTTAATTGAGTATGTTTGACCCTTGAATGATATTGGTATTATACTTAAGGTTCTCAAGTATTTGTTCCTTCTTTGAGAAATAAATTGGCATGTCAAACAATTGAGTTTTGGCACCATAATTTAATACAATGTAGTTTGATTAACGATATTTTATAAAATTTTAATGTTCCTAGAAGGAGAAATTTAGGTTTGAAATTAGTGAAATAATGTGCATAATTGTGATTTAGAGTCCTAAGTTAGGACTTTTATCCGGTGTCACACACCCCTTCAATTTGGGCATGTTGCATGGTTAGATATGGGCCATTCATATCTAATCTGGTGGTTGGGACCATTAACTTGAGTGAGCCACATATAGGCTCAAGAGAAGGACTTACTCATGCCATTGGATTGGAGATCAAGGGTTCGTGAGTTGTCTCCTACCTTGAGGTTAGAGCAAGGAATTGGGGCACACGACCCCACAACCATCTCGGTCATCACTCGCCCAAGTCGTGGGATGAAGGAAGTTGGCATACAAGTAGTTCTTCTCTTCACATCATGAACTATCCAATGAGCCACTACTTATAGTCTCAGAGTGAAGAACGGGTGGGAAGAAATACCCAGTTCGTCCCCCTTCTCCATTGTGGAACACAGAACAAACGAAGGATAAAGTGAGGATGAAAAAGATTTTGCAAGAGAGACCTTGTTAGGTTAAAGTGGATTTGGGGGTCATACGTGTCGATCTCGCTTACATTCAAAGTCTTTAAAAGGAAGTGGCACTGGTCGGCAAGGTGGACCTTTGCTAGAGTTGAAGATGGATTCAGGGACAACTATAATGGGCTCCCCTAAGGTTCTAGAGCCTCGATTGAGTTGAGGGAGACATGTCGGTGCTAATGGGGACTTTAGGGAGGAGTTTTCTAGTGAAGAGGTTGTTTTCCCTTTTTCCACGGCCACACTCCTTGCCAACAACAATGAGCTCATGGCCATGGAGCTATCGAGTGACAATTAGGGAATGCAGAGGTCGGTAGAACCATCGGTGGTCCACCAAATCTTTTGGTAGTGTTTGAAGTAGAGGAAAAGGTGAGCATTGACACTAATCATTTGCTAGGATCTATCTTCTTGGTGGAGACTTTCTTTGGAAGAACAAAGTTGGCCATCAACCATCATGCTAAAACACGATCAGAGAGGAGAATGAGTCAGGGTCACGTCAAAGGAGGAGTAGACTAAGCGGATCTAAGATGAAGGCATATCGGTTTTAGATCCCAAAACCAGCTGGCTCACCCTTACAAGCAAGGAAAGGATGCACCTAGCCTCAAAAGCCACGTGTCGGCAGACAATTGGTCATTAAAGGTAAACATACCTTAGAAACATATATAACATAAATAAATAACTATAATTAGCCTATTTATCATAAAAATACAAACAAAGTGCCAAATTTTTCAGAAAAATAAGTAATATAACATGAAACCATCATATAAAAGTTTTGATTAATAAATCAGAATGATATCATGTAATATGCATTTTTCTCTTTTCATGATTAATTATATGAAATGATGGACAAAAATCATGAGAAGACATCAATAATTCAAAATCACTATATAAAATATATTTAATGTCTGAGAGGGTGATGTATATGCCTAAAATAACTAGTTTTTCTAAATATAACTAGTTATATATAATAACACCAAAGAAATTTGTAAAATATATATAAAGCCAATAAATGTTGGAATATTTAGAATGAGCTCATACCGATATATGAAACCTGATGTTGAACCAAGGTATTAGTTTTATACATGAAATACATGATAATATGATAATGGTTCATAATACATGGTTTGTAACCTTGATTGGATTAATGAATATAGCCTAAGGTTAATTTGTTCACATAATAATTGGAAACATTATTATCAGTTCATGTGCCATAATCTAGAATGTGAAATTAGTAAGATGATTCCAAGAAAATAGTACAAGTCAAAATATGAATATCTTAATGATCTAAATAAAACCCTAAAATGGACATAAGTAGGATTAAGAAGATGAGAAACTAAAAAACAAATGATCTTATCTTAATTAGGGTTGACCAAGGAAATATCTGATATAAGGAATGTGGGTTAGGATATCTTGATCAATGTACTCTTTACCCCTTACTTGGCATACTATTTAGTATGGTTGGATTATGTGTGTACAAATACTTGGCATATGATATTGGATGAAATGATTGTTCTTATATGATATCTTGCTTGATTTTACATACTTATAGTTATGAAACATGAAACATAATATATGTGATCCATTATATCATATAACTATATCTCTTTTTTGGCAGATCAGCAATGGTGCAATATCTACCTGGTCAGAAGGGTACGTCATTTCCCGATACAGTTCTCAGATCACGCCCCCATCATTATCACGGCTACGAAATCAAGGCAAGAGGAAAATTATGAGAAAAAATTCATATTTGAAACTATGTGGTTGTCGGACCCGGGCTGTAGATAGGTGATCGAGAAATTCTGGAACGAGGCACTGGGGTTGCGACTTGCATGAGAGGACGACTTACTGTGGGGAGAAATGAGCAAAATGGGTTGATGATAAATTCAACAATATTATGAAACGACTACAAAAAGCTGAAGAAAATCTACAAGAAGCTCAAAACAGGTCGCCCGATGACGTGATGTTGAGGGACTGTAAATGGTTTTCTGATGAGGTGCATGAATTGCTCAGATTACAGGAAAGCTATTGGCACACGAGAGCTAGAGCTAATGAGATGCGGGATGGGGACAAAAACACGAGCTATTTCCACCATAAGGCGAGCCAAAGGAGAAAAAGGAATCACATTACAGGGTTTACGGATGAACAAGGAAATTGGAGGCAAGAACCGGATGAGGTAAAAAAGATCACGGTGGATTATTTCTAGGACCTGTTTACGACGTCGAAGCCAATGATAGAGGATCATATATTTGATGGGTTAGAGAGTGTACTCACGGCTGATGAAGCATCGATGCTGGACAACATGCCTACGGAGGAGGAGATTTGGGGTGCTATCAAACAAATGCATCCTAACAAGGCACCAGGGCCTGATGGAATGAAGGCGGTTTTCTACCAAAATTTCTGGGATATTGTCAAAAGATCAGTCATTAAGTTTGTCCAGGATTGGTGGAAGGGGAAGAAAAGGTTGGATAATATCAATAAGACAGACATCGTGCTCATACCAAAAGTACAAGAACCAAAGAAAATTTCTGAGTTCTGCCCGATAAGCCTCTGCAATGTCTCTTATAAAATCATAACTAAGGTGCTTGCCAATCGTATAAAACCTCTTCTAAATAAGATGATCTCTGAAAACCAAAGTGCTTTCGTACATGGGAGGCTGATTACGGACAATACCTTGGTAGCATATGAGATGTTCCACGTGATGAAGAAGAAAAAGAAAGGTAAGGAAGGAATCATGGCACTCAAACTAGACATGAGCAAAGAATACGATAGAATTGAATGGGAATTTATGGACAAAGCTATGGAGAAGATGGGCATCCCGGTCCTATGGAGGTCAAAAGCACATGAATGTGTCTCAAGCATCTCACACTCAATCGTCATCAACGGGAAGAGGACGGGAACTGTAAAACCAATAAGAGGTCTACGCCAAGGTGATCATATATCCCCATATCTTTTTCTCTTTTGTGCTGAAATTTTCTCTTTTTTCCCTTCTCAATGCGAACAGGGATGGAAGGTTACATGGAGCAAGGGCCAGTAGAAATGGGCCAAGAGTGTCACATCTCTTCTTTGCAGATGACAGCATCCTGTTTACAAGGGCGACCCAAGAGGAGTGCTCTATTCTATCTGAGATTACCAGCCAGTATGAAAGAGTGTCGGGACAAAAGATTAACTATGAGAAATATGAAGTCGCCTTTAGTGCCAACGTGAACCAACATAGACGAGAGTGCATCAAGAGGAAGCTGCAGGTTACAGAAGTAGACCGCCATGCCAAGTACTTGGGACTACCTACGGCGATGGGGAGATCCAAGAAACAGGTCTTTAGTTCTATCAAGGACAGGATATGGAAGAAACTACAAGGCTGGAAAGAAAAGTTACTATCAAAGCCGGGAAGGGAGGTCCTTATTAAAGAAGTTATCCAAGCCATACCCACCTACTATATGAGTGTTTTCAAAATTCCAGACGGCTTACTAGATGAGATATGTCGGATGATTGCAAGATTCTGGTGGGGGGTGAAAGAGGGGGAGCGAAAAATACATTGGATCAGCTGGGAGGCGCTTTGTGAGCCGAAAGGCAATGGGGGCTTGGGTTTTCATAATCTGAAGGCTTTCAATCTTGCTTTATTGGAAAAACAAGGGTGGAGACTAGCTACAAATCCAGACTCTCTAGCTGCACGCACCCTCAAGTCCAAGTACTTCCCAAGAAAAGATATCCTCGAGGCTGACGTGGGTCATGGACCAAGTTTCACATGGCGGAGTATCCAAGGGTCCATGCAACATATTAGGGAGGGCTTCTTTTGGCGCATTGGCAGGGGGACAAAAATTTGCACTTTCAGCGACAGATGGATACCGGGTCACTATGGCAGGCTAAACGCACACCAAACTGAGGAAGGGGAGGACCAAACTGGCGATGGACACCATGTCCAGTTCTTTATCAAGCACACAGAAGGTTCATGGGATGAAGAGCGAGTCCGAAGGCTACTACCGTCCGCACTTCATGAGAGAATTCTTAGCATCCCGATCAGTGCATCCACGGAAGAAGACCAACTTGCATGGGAACCCGATACAAGAGGAGAACTCACCACTTGATCGGTGTACCAATATATCACAAAGGGCACTATTGGCGCACCGGTGACGGAAGGATAAGAGTGGGACAAGATGTGGAAGAAGAAATGGCCACCCAAACAGGTACACTTTGTGTGGCGGCTGTGCAAGCATTCACTCCCAACGATGAGCAGGCTTGACTGAAGGCAGGTGATGGAAACCAACATCTGTCAACGATGCAAACAAATGGAAGAAGATGACCTCCATGCGGTCCTACGTTGCGACTATGCTAAGAGAGTATGGGCGTGTGGGGGGGGAGGAGGTGCACGGCGTCACCGAGCTGGTGGCAAACACGACGGACCTGCTGCAAGTCCTTACTAGCCATGACAAGGAGGAGGTGGTTGATGAACTTGCGACGATGTTGTGGATTGTGTGGAAGGCAAGGAACAAGTCCCTATTCGACGAGAAGCCAGTCTACGAGGTGACGCTAGTGGCTAGCTTCATCAGCCTAGTCCGTGATTACCAAGACCACCAAACAAGATGGATGCACATGGCGGGGCAGAGGGTCTCGCAGCTGAGAAATACACAGTGGACGCCGTCGGAGGGTGATGCAATCAAGCTAAATGTGGACACAAGCTGGCAGTTTGGGACAGCTGCATACGGAGGTGAAATCATACATGATGGACAAGGGATGATCAAGGCCACCTTTCAACAGCAGCTTGGATACGCTACCTCGGCTTTCATGGCGGAAGCAATGGTGATGAGAGGTGCGCTACTGGAAGCCTGTAGGCTGGGGTTTACTAATCTGTTGGTGGAAACAGATAGCTTGAACCTAGTAAGAGCCATCAAGGTGGGACACTACGGCAGAGGGTACGAAGACTGCGTCGTCATGCAGATTGCGGAAGCTACCTTAGACTTGCACGCTATGAACCTGAATCATGTGTACCGTGAGGCAAATAGAGTTAGCCATATGCTTGCCAATAAGGCACGCATGTTAGATTTTTCCCTTTCCCGCCTAGATAACTTTGATTATGAAGTCATTGTACTAGCACAAAAAGATTTGAATCAATAAAATGACTTCGGTCCCACTTTCAAAAAAAAAATATCTCTTTGGTAAGCATAGTGCTTGTGAGTGATCTATCTCTTTGGTAAGCAGATCACATTGTACAATGATCTATCTCTTTGGCAAACAGATCATAAGGCCTTAATGCATTTATCCCTTTGGTACAAAAATGCATGGATGATATAGTGGAAAATGTGATTAAAATATGTGTTCTCTTTTGTTAATAAACATCTTGGTTCAAGTATGATTTTTTAATCTTTTACTACTGACAAGTACTAGTTTTATCTTATTGTCAAGTCTTAGTATTGAAAGGTATATAAAGAACATAGGTATACTCAGTACAATATTTTAGAATATTATGCTGACGTGTAGCACATGTAATATCTATTTTAGGTACGTGTACATATGATCTTGATGATTGTTGATGGTTTTGAGTTGTGTGGTGAGCTGATGTATAGGTGGACCTATTGTCTTAAGATCATGTTGTAGATGTAGTACATGCATATCTAAAAGTTTGTAGTTCAATGTGTAATATCAATTTGTAATAGGTCATCTTGTGAATATATGTTGAATGGTGAGCTTGTGTTGTATGGTTTGTCTTTGTTCGTGTTCATGTGCTACTGTTGTTTCCTTCTAACTTCCTCTGGTTTTCTTCTTCTTGGCCTAGTGTGCAGGGTTTACATCAAGATGTCCACTGAATTGAGGGTTTCAATTTGGATGTCACACATGTGGTCAAGACATTGAAAATTCAAGGATGTCATAAAAACACATAATTAGAAGTCTTAGATGATCACTGTGTGTAATAACCATAACTTATCCTTCTAGTACAACCCTAGTTTAGTGGCTACAACATATCCTGTGAGATAAATAAATCAAAATCCACTATCTCACATGACTCTTTTGAAAATTAGAAAATACATGATGAGAAGAAGGTCAAACATCTTCAAAAGGACTTGTTAGGACACAATCCCATGTAATATCATATAGAAAAATATCAAATGCATATCCTAATTGTGGATTGTCATGTTATAACATGGTTATAAAACTCAAAAATGCGTATAATTTCTTATCTATTTAATCTAGGCTTCATGACACATTTTAACAAAAAATGTAGAAAATGATATCACATCAAAAATTAGTTTTTACATGTGGATCAATATCTATATAGAGATAATCTTGAAAATCTATGTGAAAGTAAAGATGGAAAAGATAAGGAAATTCAAAGTCATAACCTTATTTTAAGAGAAAAATAAATAAAACTATGGACGAACATTTAAATTAGTGGGAAATTTTAAGAGAGACTGAAAGTGACCACCCAAGGGTGGATAAGATGTAGAAAACATGTCTATGAGACTAGGATCAAAAATCATATTATGATAGGGGAAGGTGTTAGGCACCCTTATGTGTCCCAAAAAATTAGCATTGCATTTGAATTTCCATGTTTGTGAAAATTATTTGATTTGTTTTTGTTAAGAAAACAAAATAACAAAAAGATGTCATTATGTGTGCAAGTCTCTGGGGCTTAAAATGTCTGTCAAACTTTTTTTGTCATCCCTTTATATAGTGTTTTTAATGTCTGCAAGTATCTGGGGCTTAAGATGGTTGTCAAAATATTGTTGTCATCCCCATATACAATAGTTTGATAAAGTGATCTCAATCACTTGAAGATATCCCACAACAAAGATAAATGTCAAGTGATTGGGATGAAATGTGGGAAATGAAGAGAGGATGATTATAGAAGAAATTGATAATGATCAAGATGTATGTTCTAAATTAATCAAGAAAAATATGTGGATGAGACAATTGGAGGTAATGAAATATCTAGTTCTTTAAGCATGGTAATGTTTTGTTGCATGTTATGAGCAAATAGATAGAAAATTGTTATGCAAGATTAAGAAATAGAGAAGTATCTATGAGTCAACAAGTAATTTTTTTCTGATCAAGATTAAGTAATTAGGATGAAAAATTGGTTCATAGAAGCCTTGGTGCCTTTTTACTATTTTCATAGCATTGGGTGTATCATAATCATAATTCTAGAAGAAAGATATTATATATACTTGTTATTGGAATTTGAAAAATATGAGGTAATTATTTTTTGGCTTCATGGAAGTAAAAGGGAGAGTTGGTTGATGATGAATAATGTAGAGGTATTTATACATGTTGGTGAAGGTCGAAGGGTTTACCTCAAAAAGAAGAAAATTTCAAGAAAAATTACCTTCAAATTATGACTAGATAATGAAAATTGGGATTTGTATCCTTAGCAAACCATGTGGATTGTTAGTTTCCTCAAGGCACACCACTGGTACAATGTTTCATTAAGAGTGATAAAATGGGAGTTGAATCTCTAGTTGGTTGGATTTGCATATTTTATTCATGGATAATTGAATTTATAAATATATTAAAGAACTCTTTTAAAAATATCAAATAAATGGAAAAGATCACCTAATCTTGGACAAATAATCTTTTATGTCTGGATACCCTCTAACTTTAGCAAATGAATGGAAATTGGTGATATAAATAAGTGGGAAATGTGGGAAATTTCATCCTTGTATAAAGACCTCATTTTATGTTTATTATTGATGGAATGATAAAAAATGGGGTGTCAAAAATTTATCCATCTCAAAACAAGGTTCAAGATAAGAGTGAGAATCCTAAGCTTGAGCCAAGTCTGGCCCCCATATTTTTTCATTAAGTGCCAAAATGCGAGATTCATTAGAGAATATTATGTTGATTCATGACATTGAAAGAAAAAGAGCATTCAACATGTTTGTTTTTCAATGTGTTTGATTTTGAAAGTAACATTCATTCTCTCTAAAGTCATGTGATTAGATGTTTAAGTGAATTAAGTCAGTCATGGAGACTTGATGGATGGAAAAAATTAGATATAGAGTAAAAACCTTAAAACTGTGAAATGTAGGAGTCACCTATATAGGATGGGGCTTTCTATAGTTCAAAGTGCCTACTTTGGATAGGGATTAAGATGGATTGTGAGATGCTTATCTGGGGTGGCAATTTAAATCCAAATTATGTACCTACCAAATTTACGGTTTTGAAAAAATGTCTCTATGCAATATCCCTTTCGATGCATTTATTTTCCTATATATGATAGGTCTTGGACAAAAAAATGAGTGTCTATGGGAAATGGATTCAATGGTTTAGCCTATGTGGGGTAGGGATTGAATGTGTAAAAAGGAAACATGATATTTTTGTCTACTTAGAGAAGGGCTTGAATGCTAAATGAATATTTTTAATTTTCCTATTCATGGTATTTCTTGAATTTTAAGGTAAAACTTGATTTTCCTACAGAGGTACGGTCATATGCAAAATGAGGTGTATATATAGGACATGACTTCATGAAAATAAAGTATCTATGTAGGATTGATGTTGATGTCATGATTTTGCATTAATCATATACTGAATGCCAATTTGATTCAGAAGAGGAAAACTACTGAACCGACTGGTTCAATGGATTAGACGATCAATTCACCTTGTCAACCTATCGGGTGGACAATGAACCGACCGGTTCACCATTTGTAGTTTTCAAGAAATTCATGAATTTCATCTCTTCAAATCCCAGACCAAGAGGAAACCATGACCTTGGCCTTTTCTATAAATAGAGGGGTACTAAGGGCTTCCCAGACACCACAATAAGCTCTGACAATTGTTGTCCTCTCTGGTTGTGGTAACCAATAGAGAGCTCAAGAAAGTTCTATCCATAAAAGGAAGGGATAGAAAGGGAGAGACAATTGTGGGAGAGCAAATAGGTGCCAGTATATTGACGTTAGAAAGGACAACTCCTTCCTGTTGGCTTTGGTAGTGCAATGTGGAGTTCCCGGTGGTCCGTGTCGACAACTTTAGAGGCAAGGAGTTTTTCTCACTGACGTGGCATTTACTACACTAACAAACTCACTTAGGGATGAAATCCCTAAGTTCTAACCAAAACATTGTGCAACAGTACCACCTTCAAGCGGTCGGGTCTTATCATAGTATAGTTAAGGATTGAATCCCAAGGGACAACTTTTTTAAGAATCTTACTAGTCGAATCTAGATCAACTAAGACTAATATTTAGAACAAAGAATCGATTTGGGTTTAGATAAACTAATTGCAAGGAAAGTAAAAGGTTGGGATTAAAACTTATATTAATAATGGGATCACTGGGGTGAAATTGGGTTTCACCATCACTACACATGCAAACACATCCAGGAAAGATACAACTATCCAAATGGAGTAGCAAACCATCCATTAGGAAATAGAGTTTGCATAAGCATCTCCATGGGCTTGATGTCTCATTACCTACAGGTCACAAACTTAATACTCTGGAGATATCCCTTCAGAAGTTCTAGTTCGAGCATCAACCATGTTAATCGATATTCAAATCCTAAGTATTGAAGTTAAAGGAATATAATGGACCATGCAAGATAGGTGATCAATCCACAAAGCATGCATTAAATGATTAACAATGACATGGAAAGTTATATACAAGCCATAGAATGTTATAAGATGAACATGTAAACATAGGTAGTGGGGCTAGTCCCCCCACCCCAGCAAAATGAACTACTTGGTCCTCATGATAGAACAAAACAACAGGAAAAAGGGAAGATTCTGCATCGTCATGATGAAGAAGATGGTGGCAGCTCGGTGGAGAAACAATCTTCTACACAATGGTGGGGCAGATCTGGATGAGGAGAGGAAGAACACCAAGATGGGTGAGGTTGATCTTCTCTCTCCTTCTTCCTTCTCTTCTCATACTCTTACTCATAGGAGATGGAGCAGTAGATGGCTGATGGATGAAGGTGCTATAGATCTGAAATCCCACCACTTTTGTGGCTAGGAGATCGATCTTGATGGAGTGAAGATGGCAGAGTAGCAAGGAGACCATAGAGGTAGTATTTGGCGGCGGATATCATCTTCCTAGGATGGGCATAGAGCTGCAACCTATCGGCATCGTGGAGCGGAAGAGATGCCCCAAATGAATGAGGGGTCGTCTATTTATAGGTGCAGATCACTAACTTAAAGTTGCGGTTGAGGAGAGCACTGACTTAACTCCGCGATCGAGGCTGAGGTCACAATAGCGGTGGTGTGGGTTTTGGTCGAGGTGACATGCCTTAGTCAAGGTGTCTTGCCTCATTCGAGATGTTGTGCCACGGTCAAGGGGTCTTGCCTCGGTCGAGGTTGCTGTTGTTTCTTCTTGGCCACGATCGCAGCATTGCCTTCTTCGAGTGGGGATGAGCTCATTATATTCATTATGTATCACAGTAGTTCCACCTTTCTTTGGGACAACATGTACAAGACTTACCCATGGCGAGTCGGATATAGGATAGATGATACCTATAGTCAGCAATTTGATGACTTCAAGGTAGACTACCTCTTTCATATTTGGATTCAGCTTTTGTTGATGTTCGATAGTCGGCTTGTGGTCTTCCACCATGGGGATTTTGTTCATGCAAAGTGATTGACTGACCCCATTGAGGTCACTCATTTTGTATCTAAGGGCCTTTCTTCTTTCCCTTAATTCTATCAGGAGTTTATCCTCTTGTTCAGACGTTAGGTCAAAATTTATGATAATTGGGCAGACCTTGAGATCATCCAAAAATATGTACTTCAGTCCCTCAGGTAGTGGCTTCATTTTGGGGGCCTCTGGTTTCTCAAACAGGTCTTCAATTACGTTCACAACCTTGAGTTCCTCAAATTTAGCTTCAGGATCTTCTTCTATAGTGTTGAGGTGGAGAAAACAATTCTTTACTTGTTCATTATTGGAGTCATCAGTGGATAGGTTTGTTAGAGCCACTTCTAGAGGATCATTTGATTCATGATTCTCTTGTGTGAGTTGTGACATTTTCTATATGCAATAAATCAAATAGACTTCTTATTATATGCTTGGTCTATGCATACTTTCAAAAACTCTAAACTCAAGTATTTATTTTCCTAGTCTAAGGAGCAGGGTTCCTGCTTCAACATCAATCAAGGCTCTTGCAGTGGCGAGGAATGGACATCCAAAGAGAAGAGAGTATCTAGAGTCCTCTTTTATGTCCATGATTACAAAGTCACACGGGACATAAGAGTCCTTGCCTACCTTGACTGGGACATCCTCAATGACTCCCAAAGGGAGAGTCATAGAAGTGTTCACAAGTTGTATGGTCATGCCAGTCAGGAGAAGTTCTGCAAACCCTAGCCTCTTGCAAAGGCTAAGTGGCATGATAGATGTGACAAAGTGGATTTTATCCTATTTGTGCATAATTACTCTTGTTACTTGAAGTCCTCACTCTTTATGTCTCCTATGACTTCGTAACTCTATGATGTCCACCAAATTCAATGATTTAACATTTTGGGTCAATATGATACACATATATGCATGAAATCGTAGTGTTGTTATATCTTTGAATCCTTGATTAAAATATTGATCATACATTCTCATTTTGATTTGGAATTTTTCACAATTGTTCCAGACCCTATTATGAAGCTATGATCCAAATTTGAGATCATTTGGACATTCCAACAATTTTATATGAATTTTCTAAGATATACCCTTGTTTTAGAACAAAATACCTTTTGTTGCTTGCTGGGCCCAACCCATTTAGCCAATTGGGCGCCTCCTAGATCTGACCCGTCTCCAATGCCTTTAAACCGGGGATCAAATCCCCTTGAACCATCCATTGGTTAGATGTGAAATGGGCTTTGAGCCCTGATTCAAACCACCCCATCGCACGAGCCATTAGTTGTTGGATCTTGATCCAACGGTGCTGGGGTCATCTTCTAGCTCCCGCCCAGAATGAAAGGTCTGCCCATGGACTGGGCGAGACCCCCACTACACTCGACCACCCAGTTGTCCCTCGTTTTTCCCAATTTCTTCGTCTTTTGGTTTCCCTCACTTTTGCAAACTCCCCTCACCCGTCATTACTAACAATCTCGCCTTGGGGGCCAAGGAAACCCGTTGCCACCCTTGGCGATTTGCCCCCCTTCGAGAAGCCCTAACCCTAGCCCAAAACACCTATAAAACCCTACCACCGACTGTGGCCTACCCCCACGAACCTGATCGACACACTCCTTTCCCCTCTTGTGGTCTCTCTCTTTGTTCCCCTTTTTTCTCCACCCACCCTCCACCGCGGCACCGTCAAGCTCGCGCATGAGTTCTGCTCCTTGGATGACGATCCACGACTGTCAGATCAGGGTCAAAGGCTGACTAAGACCGGAGATCAATGGCCACAGATCACTTGCCCTCTTTCCCTCTCCCGTTTCCTTCACGAGCACGTTCCAGGAGCATGGAAACTCTCAGCCGTCAATCTGCCACGTGGGTCAAGCTTTGACCAAAGGATCAACGACCCTCATTTTTTCGTCACTTCTGGTAAATAGCCCTTCTCTCTACTCTATATTCAGATTATTTGTGTGTTCTTGTAAAAATGATAAATCTCAATTCCCTTGGCCAAAATATACGAAATTATATAACAAATTGTTCCTTTCAAAAAGATCTACACAATGGACTAGGTTTTAGGGCCTAATTCTATCATTTATTCTCTGGTTTTCCAAAAGATGCATATATTAATAATATGGAATATAATTGATGGATGATCTTGATGAAAAACTTGGATCTTGATTACTCAACCTACCCTATGATCCTTAACTTAGTACCATTGATGTATACTTGAACTAAATGAAGTCACTACTCTCCCTATTTCTCATAATGGTCTCAACTATACATACGTGCCCAGTTTGGACTTTAATGTTGAACTTTGCCCTAGATTGCTAATCTTGCTTGACGTGTATTTTACTACGCGCTTAAACGCAAGTATACGCGTCGAGTAATATAGGCCCTTGTGAGGCCCGAGTCGAACACAGGGATACGTGAATTATTGGAGACTCCTACTAACTAATTGCAATCAGCTAGGCCGGATGACAAAGTAGGGTTTGCTGTCGAAATTAAAAGAAAATAAAATGAAACAAAGAAAACAATCGATTAAAGGTTAATTTAATCAATTCAAAAGAATATCTTTAGGATTTTGGTTTCACCACGGGTCAACATTGTATTAGGTTTTATATAATTCCTCACTCTTCTCTCTCTATCCGGGTAGTGGCCTGAAAACAGAATTACCCACTGTCGTAGTGTAATTCACTACTTAGGTTTAGGTTGATTCCACCGTCGTAGTAATCATTCCCCTAAACTAAGCGCATTATAAACGGTGTCTCAGTTTCCACCATTAATTTTACAACTCCTTTGTCAAGGGTTTTATCGATTAATGTAGGTTTCGTCTCTTTTCAACCGTTAATCCTTCTGTAGAAGTGATTAAGGGCATTAGGTTATTATTATGGTGACCAAGCATAACAATATATATGGAGAAAATGAAACTATACCACGGATTTAAGAGAGAAAATATGAATTATTAATATAAAACTGTCATACAATACATTCCCGGGCTACTCCCGGTCTAAAAGATAGACGGGATTAGCCCCGCATGTTCATCTTGCACAAATACATGGTAGAAATAGGGGAATTCATAAGAAAAACGTGAATTAAGTGCGAAAACCCCTGAACGGAGGAGAACAGGTAGATCCTTGGCGTAGAATACGAGCTGCCCCGCCTATCAGTGGTGGAATTCGTCTTCGGCAGCGTCCGAATCACCCGGGATGAGCCTCTGGCCTCCGTTCTCCTTTCTCTCCTTCCTCGGCATTCGTGCAATGACAAATTAGATGATCCCCCTTCTCTCCCGGCCGCCGTCATTAGGTATAAGTCCCTAATTAGGTCGTCAAATAACTCCAGCCGTCCGATTGAGATCAAAACGAATCCAACGCATATCTGTCAGTGTCGATACCATCGACGCGGGTCGATGGTATCGACCCAGCGTATTAGCGGCAGCCTTCTTTTCTTTTCGTCTGAGTGCCTGTGTCATCTCGATACCATCGACTAGGGTCGATGGTATCGACTCTCTTTAGCGTCAGTTGTTGTCGTTTAGCGACGCTGTAGCTCTCCATGTGTCGATGGCATCGACTCTCGTCGATGGTATCGACTCTGTGCTGCTCCTCTCGGCTGGCAACCTGTGGCTTGGTCGATGGTATCGACTTCCGTCGATGGTATCGACGGAAGAATATACTTGTTTTTCCTGAAATTCCACAATAAGACCAAGTAAATCCACACAAATTATGATAATATGATAAATAATGCTCAAAATGGTAACACAAAGGGGATTTGACATAGAATGCTGGCAAAGACAGAAATGAGTGAATTATGCAATATTATCCATAAAAATGAGTAATTAGAGCACAAAACACATATGAAAAAGGTCTATAAATGCGACTCAAAATCATCGCATCAAACTCCCCTAAGCTTAAACATTGCTCGCCCTCGAGCAACTAATCCTTAGAATAGAATTGCAGATGTCAACTAAAAATCAACACACCAACCCAACATCCCATGTGACTCCCACTGAACATTCTCAAACCGGCCTTTTCTAACCACAGAACAGTAATTACCCTAAAGGCGACAATAATCATCAATAAGAGAAATTATCCTTAAAACCGATGAACACTATCACATAAGGCAGTTAACATAATAAAACTCGCCGATTCAGCATTGGTGCATCTTGTGATCGCCTATACTACGTTGCTAGCCCTAACTACCATCTACATGGAAGCAGTTCTCCTAATAATCATTAGTGAGGAGAAATTCACGGTAGCCTACCAATCCGAGCAACGGGTGGATGGAAATGGGTGGTTCATGGAAGAACTTGGCAGTATTGTACAAAATCAACATGCATAAAACAAAAATGTCCTAAATGATGCAAATGCACATTAGAAATGCCCTAATGCCTAAAATTGGGTGAAATGATGCGTGCACTAACCTTCCACCTCAAAATGAGATTGAAATCTAATTAAGCCACATCATGTACTCAATTTTCCTGTAATGCGAGTGATATCATGTTCCTTTCTCCCTCTTATTCCATTTCCTTCCAACTTCTCTTTTTTTTCTCAATTTTTTTTCTTCAGATTTTCAGAATTTTTTTTTCTTTCTTTTAGCCCACATATCCATAATTGCTTAGAGATACATGTATAAGGCCATTTTCTTCACGATTGGAAATCTTTGCATTATTTCGAGGGTATGGAAAAGTTTAGATCACTTTTTAGGAAAAACTGAGGTACATGGTGTACTTAAGCACGAAAATCATGAAAGTTATGAGTGCAACTACATGACATGCACCTAAAGGTAATGTGCATGAATCACTATATATTTTTCGTTTTATGCAAAAGTATGGAAAATATCAATGAAAGTCCTATCTAAATGCTATGCACGCAAAAGGAGTTAAAACTGTACTTTACTTCCAGTTCTTAGGTGGATTAAAAAAAATATGAAGTGGAATGATCACAAGATTAAGTGACTGAACCTTAGAAGAATATTATGTGTCCCTCCTTACTGACATGTGTAGTAGTTCAAAGGGTTCTCTCTCTTATATCCAATTAAGGTCTCATTACCATTTGATTAGGTTAGGCTCAAACAACCGTTACTATCCACTTTTCATGAGTCAATGGGAGTATAGGTGTGAAATGTTGCTTTAAAGTTGACATAATCAATCATTTTCATAGGATAAGTTCCCCAAGGACAACCAAGTCAAGCTATCCAAAGACACAAAAATTTTTAAATTTCCCTTAAATTTCCCATGAATTAACAGCAAGATGACAAACTTTTACGACCTCCATAGTTACACTAGATAGATGTGGATCCTAAAAAAAACTAAAAATGCAAGAAACAAATAGCAAATAAAAACTAAAAACAACAAAAGAAAAGATAGAGCTTTTCCAGCTACCCCCAAGCTTGAATTTGACTATGGCCTCATAGTCAAAAACAATCCGATGGTGGTGGAGGCGGGTACTGCCAGGGTCGTGGGGTCCGGATTTGCTCTGGATGATGTGACTTCATTTGACCAATAACCCCGTATTGAATAACTGACACCGACACTGCTGTGTGCCCGTAGATACCATCGACGGAAGTCGATGGTATCGACTCGCTGATTAGGGCAACTGCCTCGCGAGTCCGGCCGCCGCCTTTTTCATTTGAAAATGTCGATACCATCGACGGACCCGTCGATGGTATCGACTCCACTGAGTCGATGTCTTCTGAAAATCTCCAGAGATCTCGATGGTATCGACTGGCATGTCGATACCATCGACTTTGATATTGCGATCTTCCTATAGGTAGGTCGATACCATCGACTAGGCCGTCGATGGTATCGACACAGAGCAAAATCTGCAGTCGTCAACCTGTAACCCGGTCGATACCATCGACCAGTGTGTCGATGGTATCGACCCTGCCTGTGCCTGCACATTAAACAAACGGATCAAGGTATCTTCTTTACACTAGAATTTGAACTAAATGAATACAATCTATGACTAGAATTAAACTATCCTAATGTACCAATGGTTGGGTTGCCTCCCAACAAGCGCCCTTATTTAACATCTTAGGCTAGACGGTGTGACAATCATCATCTTTTCACCTTGGGAACTGCACTTAGAGGATCATTCGGTAATTTGAATTCAACACGATCTCCTCCAATGCCCAAAGATAGTGTACCTCTCCCTAAGGCTTTGCTTGAAACTGTCTTCCTAGAAGAATTTCACAGCCTTGGAGCGGTGGCATATCAATAACAACAAAATCCACCGGGAATATGAATCTATCCACTTTGACGAGCACATCCTCACACACTCCATATGGTCTCACGATAGACCCATCTGCCAATTCAATTGTTGCGGCCAACTTCTTTGTCTCTTTTAACCCCAGCTTTTGAAATGTCGCCAAAGGCATGAGATTTATGCTAGCGCCAGAATCACATTGCGCTTTTGGAAAATGTTGACCACCTATTGAGCACGGAATGTAAAAACCTCCTGGGTCTTTTCTCTTGTTTGATGACCTCCCATGAATCATAGAGCTCACCGTCTCATTCATTCGACAAATATCATCGTCTTTTATTCGCCTCTTCTTATTTATGATTTCTTTAATGAACCTCCCATAGGCGGGTACTTTATCGATCATATCCACTAACGGAACGTTGATGTGGAGTTTTCGGAATATCTCCAGAAATTTCTTAAAATGACGATGCTCTTTCTTTGACTTCGGATTGAGCGGATCCAAAACATCAGCTGCATCAACACGCCTGTGAGGTGGCACATACGCGCTTTTCGGGGGTACCTCCCCTAAGCTTGCTTCAATCACTCTCTCCGACGTGGGCTTTGGCGAGACATCCTCAATAGTAGCAGCTTGTTGTGGTTCCTCTCTCGCCTTAGATGTCTCCACATGTGCATAAACAACTTACACTTGTTCTTCCTGCCTAGGTGGAGATACAATATTCACAACTCTTTGTGATTTTTTGAAGAAAGGGTTTCCGCCCGGCAATCCATAGTACGTGCGTGGATATGGTATCGCCGGTGTTGCATTCACATTGAAAGTCATTTTTCTTTCTTCTACAGCTTCTTGCACCTGAGATTCCTCCTCAGTGCTTACCACAGACATATAATTGACCTGATGGTGTGCTTGGGCCACATTTGCATTCTCGGTTGGTTTCTGTTGATTGGCGTGCTTGATGGCCGCCACTTCACTCGAAATCTGTGCCACTGTGGTTTCCAATGCCCGCATTTGTGCTCCATGGCTTTGCAGCGTCTGCCCAAACTTGGTTAGAATATCACCTTGAGATTGCAATTGCTTACCAAACATGGCCATCATATCTTGGTTTTGCTGTACCATTTGACTCAGTAGTTCAGTGTTCTTATCCTCGACTCTTGGCTGTGGCTTGGCATCTGGATCCTGCAGAAAATTATTTGGATCCTTCCATGAAAACTTTTTATCCTTCCTCCATGCATAGTCATTATTTCTATAGCCCTGTTGTTGCATGAATTTCACTTGGGCCTCCTCATCTTCAGATGCATATTCCTTAGCTAGCAGCTTCTTAGCTAGAAGATCTAACTTATCGTTTAGCTCTCTAACTATTCTGGATTCACCAGCAGCCTTGACCTGCTCCACAACACCTCTGTCGCCCCATGACTGTTTCCTAGCCATGTTCTTTAATATCTCCCAACATCTGGTATCCGTATTATTCAGAAAGAATCTGGATCTGGCTGAATCAAGATTACTTCTATCGTGCTCGGAGAGAGCAAAATAAAAGATTTTCACTTGCGTTTCCCTGTCCCGCCCATGATGTGGGCACCTCCTCAACATAACCTGGAATCGCTCCCAGGTCTCAGAATATGTCTCACCCTCCTGTTTGGTGAAATTGTGAATCTTCCTAATCATGTCGTTGGTCTTCTCAGGAGGGAAAAACCTCTCGAAGAAAACTTCCACCATATGATCCCAAGACTGAACAAATTCGTCATCGAGGTTATGGAGCCACTCTCTTGCCGCTCCTGCCAGTGAACTTGGGAACAACTTGAGATACAACGCATCTTGTGGAAATCGATCTATCTTCACCATATCACAGTTCTCCACGAACTGGCTGATGTGGGCAACCAGATCTTCATTTTTCAGCCCGTGAAATGCGTTGGATTTGACCAAATTAATCAGTGTCGGGTCGATCTTGTATGTCGGTATGTTGATCGCCTGCTTCTTTATGGACCCCTTTGATGCTGAGGAAGAAGACGCCTTGATCTTCTCCCATATTATCTGTGCTTCAGCCATTTCTTCTGCTTGTTCTTGCTCTGATTCAGAATTTATATCACTTTGGTACTCCTACTCGTAGTAGTCCGCATCCTCTGGTCCCGGATGTGGGACCTCAGGTGTGCGATTCGCGTAGTCGGTACTACGCGTATGCACCATGCAAAGTACCTGAAATATGAAAATCGGGGTTCAATACAATGCTTTGAACGAGTAAACACAATTATAGAGAAATATAGGAATTTTTAAAAATTGTTTTAAAATAATAAAAAAAATGTGGCCTAGAGTGGCCGATCTTAGCACTCGAAGTGCCAACAATTCGCCGTATCTCCGGCAACGGCGCCAAAAACTTGACGTGTATTTTACTACGCGCTTAAACGCAAGTATACGCGTCGAGTAATATAGGCCCTTGTGAGGCCCGAGTCGAACATAGGGATACGTGAATTATTGGAGACTCCTACTAACTAATTGCAATCAGCTAGGCCGGATGACAAAGTAGGGTTTGCTGTCGAAATTAAAAGAAAATAAAATAAAACAAAGAAAACAATCGATTAAAGGTTAATTTAATCAATTCAAAAGAATATCTTTAGGATTTCGGTTTCACCGCGGGTCAACATTGTATTAGGTTTTATATAATTCCTCACTCTTCTCTCTCTATCCGGGTAGTGGCCTGAAAACAGAATTACCCACTGTCGTAGTGTAATTCACTACTTAGGTTTAGGTTGATTCCACCGTCGTAGTAATCATTCCCCTAAACTAAGCGCATTATAAACGGTCTCTCAGTTTCCACCATTAATTTTACAACTCCTTTGTCAAGGGTTTTATCGATTAATGTAGGTTTCGTCTCTTTTCAACCGTTAATCCTTCTGTCGAAGTGATTAAGGGCATTAGGTTATTATTATGGTGATCAAGCATAACAATATATATGGAGAAAACGAAACTATACCACGGATTTAAGAGAGAAAATATGAATTATTAATATAAAACTGTCATATAATACATTCCCGGGCTACTCTCGGTCCTAAAGATAGAGGGGATTAGCCCCGCACGTTCATCTTGCACAAATACATGGTAGAAATAGGGGAATTCATAAGAAAAACGTGAATTAAGTGCGAAAACCCCTGAACGGAGGAGAACCGGTAGATCCTTGGCGTAGAATACGAGCTTCCCCGCCTATCGGTGGTGGAATTCATCTTCGGCAGCGTCCGAATCACCCGGGATGAGCCTCTGGCCTCCGTTCTCCTTTCTCTCCTTCCTCGGCACTCGTGCAATGACAAATTAGATGATCCCCCTTCTCTTCCGGCCGCCGTCATTAGGTATAAGTCCCTAATTAGGTCGTCAAATAACTCCAGCCGTCCGATTGAGATCAAAACGAATCCAACGCATATATGCCGGCGTCGATACCATCGACGCGGGTCGATGGTATCGACCCAGCGTATTAGCGGCAGCCTTCTTTTCTTTTCGTCGGAGTGCTTGTGTCATCTCGATACCATCGACTAGGGTCGATGGTATCGACTCTCTTTAGCGTCGGTTGTCGTCGTTTAGCGACGCTGTAGCTCTCCATGTGTCGATGGCATCGACTCTCGTCGATGGTATCGACTCTGTGCTGCTCCTCTCAGCTAGCAACCTGTGGCTTGGTCGATGGTATCGACGGAAGAATATACTTGTTTTTCCTGAAATTCCACAATAAGACCAAGTAAATCCACACAAATTATGATAATATGATAAATAATGCTCAAAATGGTAACACAAAGGGGATTTGACATAGAATGCTGGCAAAGACCGAAATGAGTGAATTATGCAATATTATCCATAAAAATGAGTAATTAGAGCACAAAACACATATGAAAAAGGTCTATAAATGCGACTCAAAATCATCGCATCATTGCTTCTAATGGACATCCACCTAATCTTGTTATGTGTTCCTGATGAGTTAATGTTCCTGATCTAAATCATCTGTATATCAGGACCTCTTAATTTTATGAATCATGATCTAGGGCGCTCTTTTTTGAAGGTTTTTGACCCTAGAATGCATGTAAATGCCTTAAACCTTGAAATGAGCATATAAAGTGCTTGGAACTTTGGAATGGCATGAAACTTGAAACATACCATCATGATGACCTCTAAATTAGTGCAAGATCATCTTATGAAACTTGAAACATACCATCATGATGACCTCTATCTTGGCCAAAACCCTATAATGCATCTAATTAGGGTTAATGATGAGAATCTAATGCATATGTGCAATCTTGTTGTTAATCAGGTTGGATTATGATCTAGATGGTAATGGACGTGTTAAGTTAAGAATATCTGAATCAGGTATGGGACTTATCTAGTTATATGAATATCACTTTCTTGTTTGAAAAGACATGTATTGTATGCTTGTTTGTTTACTTTCTCAAATATTGCCATGTAGTATTTCTATATCTTACTCGATGTTTGCCTCATCGGTTTTATAACTTGAACACATATATATAGAGCTCCATTATAATATTGATTGATAAAGGGTTAGTTCTTGGCTATGGCCTTGAGGTCCCTCTCGTATAAAAGGGTTGGCTAATCTTGAGCACCCTTACGGACCCTTCTAACGGGAAGATGGTCAAAGGCCTTAAACATGCTTGATATTGTTGGTATAATGGAGTGAAATGACATAAAATATGGTTTCACATTTTGTTAAATAGTTAACATGTTTATTCTTGTTCGTTTAGTCTTGAAATCTTTTCAAATTATGCAAAGCTTATACATATATATGTATCTTTATGCCCCATAACACCTCGTGTGTTGACCCATTTCTCATATTTTGTTTTTAGCTTTAGAGATGGCTAGAAGGTTGATGGGATTGGTGAGCTATGCTAGGTGTACTTGTAGTAAGATCCACATTTAGTGCACATGAATGACTTGTACCTCGACTTTGGAAATGTGTAATTGAACTCATGAATATGATGTACCTTGTACAAATTATACTTTTTGAATGTTGAGACTATGTTGGTGTCTTTATCTTATTATCTATTCATGTGTGATAAGCTTTATGCTTTTGCATGTTGCCTTTGGTATTCGTTTGGTTCATGGGACTTGGATTCTGGTTCCGTGATATATGGTATTAGAGCATGGGTAACCTAGATAGTTTCCATGCAACCTAGGAGAAATAGATGTAACATCAAGTCTAGATGAGAGAGTTTAGATGATAGTGATAGTCTATAGAGTTGTCTAGATCCATGATATAGGTTGGGTCAGTGAGTAACCTAGATAACCTAAGATGGTGATGATGATATTGTTAATGATGCTGATGTTGATAAGACCCAAGTTTGTCCTTGAGAGGGCCAAGTAGTTTGATGATATGAAATGAGTTTGACCAGGCAACCCTAACTAGACCTAGCACCTTGTTGATACATATGACTTGGTTGATGTGCTATACATAGCTAGTGGGTTGGCATGTTTTCTTGTACCTAGTCTTGTGCGTGTTGAGATATGATATGTGACATATAGTTTGAGACCAACATGGGCCTCAATTTCTTTACAAAGAAAGACCTCTAGCATGCGACATATGAATAGGGTGACCTGTCGATATGAGTTGACCCGTATTGGGAGAAGGTTAGAGTACCTAAACTCCAAAATATTTGAAATGTTGAATAATATGAATGATGAAATACTTGATGATGAGTCCCTAGCTATAATACTTCTAAGCATATGAGTTGAGTGACCTTGTGGACGGTTTCCTTGAAAATGTTGAACCCTAGATGACCTATGAAAATATCTAACCCTAGATAAAGAGGCAATTTAATATTTGATTCTTGCTATATAGGTGAGGGAGATGTCCTAAGACCCTAAGATGATGTACATGATGTGTGATATCCATGATGAGCCTTGTACACGGGTTATAGTTGTATATAAAGGAATCTAGTGGTTACCATTGATTCTCGAAAGATGGGTAGTATTTTTTGGTAAGGGTAGAAGGTTGTGGATAGCATAACTTATTGGACATATACCTATCTTAGCTTAAGTGGCTTGAGCTTGCGGAGCTCTATCTTGGTACAAATGAGAAGATTCAAAACCCCGATGATGATGATAATGTTATTCCTCGAATGATGCTCGATACATGAAAGAATCTCACTTAAGTTAAAATCTTGATATATGTGTAATGAGCCACTCTCATGAGATAGACCTAGTATGAAATCATACCATACGTGAAAGATATAGCTTTGAAATCATGAACTAGATATGATGATGTCATAAGATCTTAGCTTGAACAATCAGGGGTAACATGCCTAATCTCATACCAAAAAAAAAGATTAATTGGATATGTCGATGCTCTTGGGGTCATAACTCGAATGAACATGATGAATAAATTTTTTTAATTTTAATTTTGAAATGAAATATAATGAACATAATTGATTAGAATTGGTAGAAATTTGGGGAAAGCAAAAACATGCATGAAATCTAGAGTAAAGATGAGATACACACTCGATGATAGTCTCATTTGAAGTCATGACCATGAACGTGTTCGATTGAGAATTGTTAACATAGACTTTGATAATACACCTTGTTCTCATATGAAGATATGAACAAAAGCCCTATGAAGGGACAGTAAGGGATGGGTAAACCCTAATGTTGTGATGATGATATTAGAGTACAAAGTAATATGTACATCGATGATATGAGTACACCTTTAATGATGATAACCTAAGTGTACACCCTAATTCGGGGAATGACTTGACAACTATTGTTGGATACCTAGACTCCATATATTTTGACTTTGACTCTTAACTATGATCTTGGATGAATTTTGGGGAGGAAATTCTTTTTAGGAGGGAAGGATGTGACAAAGTGGATTTTGATCTATTTGTGCATAATCACTCTTGTTACTTGAAGTCCTCACTCTTTATGTCTCATATGACTTCATAACTCTATAATGTCCACCAAATTCAATGATTTCACATTTTGGGTCAATATGATACACATATATGCATGAAATCCTAGTGTTGTTATATCCTTGATTAGTTGATTAAAATCATGACCATACATGCTCATTTTGATTTGGAATTTTTCACACTTGTTCCAGACCCTATTATGAAGCTATGATCCAAATTTGAGATCATTTGGACATTTCAACGATTTTATATGAATTTTCTAAGATATACTCTTGTTTTAGAACAAAATACCTTTTATTGCTTGTTGGGACCAACCCATTTAGCCGATTAGGCACCTCCCCAATCTGACCTGGCTCCAATGCCTTTGAAATGGGGATCAAATCCCCTTGAATCGTCCACTGGTCAGATGAAAAATGGGCTCTGAGCCGTGACTCAACCCACCCCATCGCACGATCCAGCAACTGTTGGATCTTGATCCAACGGTGCTGGGGTCATCTTCGAGAACCCGCCCAGAATGGAAGGTCCGCCCATGGACTGGGCGAGACCCCCACTACACTCGACCACCCAGTTGTCCCTCGTTTCACCCGATTTATTGCTCTTTTGGTGTCCCTCACTTTCACGAACTCCCCTCACCCTTCAATTACTCAAAATCTCACCTTGGGGGCCAAGGAAACCTACCGCCACCCATGGCTATTTGCCCCCCTTTGGGAAGCCCTAACCCTAGCCCAAAACACTTACAAAACCCTGCCATTGACTGCGGCCTGCCCCCATGAACCCAATCGGCACACTCTTTTCCCCTCTCATGGTCTCTCTCTCTATTTCCTCTTTTTGCTCGGCCCACCCTCCATCGTGGCACCGCCAGGCTCGCGTGTGAGTTTTGCTCCTTAGATGATGATCTGTGACCGTCAGATCAGGGTCAAAGGCAGACCAAGACCGGAAATCAACAGCCACATGTCACGCGCCCTCTTCCCCTCTCTCATTTCCTTCACGAGAATGTGCTAAGAGCATGACATCTCTCAGCCATCGATCTACCATGCGGGTCAAGCTTTGACAAAAGGATTAATGGCCCTCATTTTCTCATCACTTCTGGTATATAGCCCCTCTCTCTACTCAATATTAAAATTATTTGCTTGTTCTTGTAAAAATGATAACTCTCAATTCCCTTGGCCAAAATATACAAAATTATATATCAAATTGATCCTTTCAAAAAGATAAACACAATGGAATAGGTTTAAGGGACTAATTCCATCATTTTTCCCTATTTTAAAAAATATACATATATTAATCATATGGAATATAGTTGATGGATGATCTTGATGCAAAACTTAGATCTTGATTACTCAACCTACCCTATGATCCTTAAATTAGTATTGGTGATATATAATTGAAATAAATGAAGGCCCTACTCTCTGTATTGCTCATAATGGCCTCAACTGTACATATGTGCCCTCTTTGGACTTTAATGTTGAACTTTGCCCTAGATTGCTAATCTTTCTTCTAATGGACACCCACCTAATCTTGTTATGTGTTCTTGATGAGTTGATGTTCCTGATCTAAATCATCTTTATACCTGGACCTCTAAATTTTATGAATCATGATCTAGGGTGCTCTTTTGTGGAGGCTTTTGACCCTAGAATGCATGTAAATGCCTTAAACCTTGAAATGAACATATAAAGTGCTTGGAACTTAAGAATGGCATGAAACTCGAAACATACCATCATGATGACCTCTAAATCAGTGCAATATTATCTAATGAATGAATAAGAAACTTGGAATCTATCTTGGCCAAAACCCTAAAATGCTTCTAATTAGGTTAATGATGAGAATCTAATGCATATGTGTAATCTAGTTGTTAATCAGGTTGGCTTATGATCTAGATGGTAATGGATGTGTTAAGTTAAGAATCTCGGAATCAGTATGGGCCTTATGTAGTTATATGAATATCACTTTCTTGTTTGAAAAGACATGTATTGTATTCTTGTTTGTTTACTTTCTCAAATATTTCCATGTATTATTTCTATGTGTTACTCGATGTTTGCCTCGTCGATTTTATAACTTGAACACACACACATATGTATATATATAGCTCCATTATAATATTGAATGATAAAGGGTTAGATCTTGGCTATGGCCTTGTGGTCCCTCTTGTATAAAAGGGTTGGCTAATCTTAAGCACCCTTACGGACCCTTCCGACGGGAAGATGGTCAAAGGCCTTAAACATGCTTGATATTGTTGATATAATGGAGTGAAATGACATAAAATACGTTTTCACATTTTGTTAAACAGTTAACATGTTTATTCTTGTTCGTTTAGTATTGAAATCTTTTCAAATTATGCAAAGATTAGACATATATATGTATCTTTCTGCCCCATACTCAACACCTTGTGTGTTGACCCGTTTCTTGTATCTTGTTTTTAGGTTCAGAGATGGCTAGAAGGTTGATGGGCTTGGTGAGCTATGCTAGGTGTACTTGTTGTAAGATCTAGATTTAGTGCACATGAATGACTTGTACCTTGACTTTAGAAATGTGTAATTGAACTCATGAATATGATGTACCTTGTACAAATTATACTTGTTGAAAGTTGAGACTATGTTGGTGTCTTTATCTTGTTATCTATTCATGTGTGCTAAGCTTTACGCTTCCGCATGTGGCCTTTGGTCTAATTTTGGTTCATGGGACTAGGATTCGGGTTCTATGACAATAGAGATGCTAGCACTGAGGTCATCTAGACCCTTCTTACATGTGGAGTCACCGATATGACATGAAATCCAAAATATCCTAGATCTTTTTGCTTCTTGGGCATTTTTCTCTGAATAATATCTGAAGTAGTTGTTGCTAATTTGACTGTCTCATATTCTTCAATTATATACTTCCTTGTGAGGAGCAATTTTAAGTACTTCATCCAGGTTGGTATCTCAGTCAATGCATCTAGAAAGGGTATATCAACATGAAGCTTCTTCATTACTTCCTTGAACTTCATGAAATGAGTGTCGAGCTTTGTCTACTTTAGTCGAGCTAAGAAAGGAGGACACAGTTTGTATACTGGAATAACCAGCTCAAGCATGTCTTCTCTTTTTGCAATGATAGGTTCCTCATAAATTTCTTTGTCTACCTTATCATTCGTCATCGGTTCTTTCGGTTGAGATATAAGTACTTTAGTGTCTTGGACAATCACCAAGTCATCCTCGTCTGTAACTACCACAAGTGTCTTGACAGGAGATTCAAAATAGTCTTTTCTAGATCAAGTGGAAACAACTTTTAGTTGCTTAGGATGTTTAGGATTGTTCTCTGGTTGGCTAGAAAAAGCTCTAGTAGGTGGTTTGAGGCTAGCTGAAAGTTGAGCTAGTCGGGAGTCAATAGCCTTCTGATGGGCTTGCAAATTTGCTATAATAGTTTGTTGTGACTGTAACATCTTCTCAATGGCCGACAATTTGTCATCAAAAGAAATGGGATCTGCTTGTTATCCTTGTTGTAGTTGTTGATGTGGGACTTGGTTGAGATTCTACAACTAAGAGGTGTTTTGATACTGGTTGTAATTTCTATTCTAAAAGTTATCCCTGAAGTTCCCTTGATTCCTAAAATTTAGTTTTTGATTATATTGGAATCCCGATGGGCCTCGTTGTTGATTATCTAAACTGATTTGTTGCACATTTTCCTCTCCTGAAGGATTTCCATATTGAAAACTAGGATGGCTCCTATTCTGATTTGGAATATAATACCCTTGACCAAGGATATTGTGGATGGCATTTAGATTTTCCATCTGACCATTACCTCCTTGGGCACAAGCATTGCTCAGAACAACACTGTAGAGAATATTACAGGCTAGAGTAGAATGATCAGTGCCTTTACATGCTTGACAAAATGGAGAAGGTGACTTGACTTGTTCTTGTTGTCGAGGGGGTGAGCACCTCCTTTCATAGGCGTTGAAAGATGATACAAGGTTGTCTTGCTTAATAGCTAGTAGCTTTAGAGACTCAGTGATAGACTTGTATTCAGGACTACATTCTACGATAGACACCTTCAACACTCCTTTGCCTACATATCTGCCCTAGTTGTCTTGAGTTTCAGTTCTAAGGGTGACAATCTTCCATGAGCTATCATAACTTTGGCGCATGAAGTTTCCTCCAAATGAGGAGTTTAAAAAATTCTTGATATCATCATCCACACCCCTATAAAAGATTTCAATGAGATGATTCTTAGGTATGCCATGCTGTGGACACTTGCATAGTAACTCATTGTATCTTTTCCATGCTTCTACTGGGGTTTCTCTAGGAACCAAAACAAATTGTGTTATCTAGCCCCTAATATCATTGGTGAGGGAAGGAGGGTAGAATTTTTTCAAGAAAGCATTTTGAAGTTGTTCCCAAGTGGTGATGTAGCATTGTAAAGAGTTATACCTCCAAGGGAATATCTAAATAGATGGAGTCTGATGGCATCATATGTAACTCCATTCTTCTTTGTCATAACACATAAATCTATAAATCTCAGAAGATGTTCTTGACTATCCTTGCCTTGATTTCCATAGAAAGGGTTGTTTTGATGTAGTGTAATCCAATATGACTTGATCTCAAAGTTTGGAGCAGTGATGGGAGGAGGTTGCACTAGGTGTTGAATGTTAGCATCCTTAGGGATTGGGAACTCTCTAAGGTCCTTTTATAACTCAACTTGTTGAGCTGCTGCTTGGGCTGCATGGATTTCCTCTTGAACTGCAGCTTGGGCTTCTTGAATAAGCCTTTCTCTTTGTGCATTAAGGGCTTGAGTTACCGTTCAGGAAATTTCCTCCTCTTGTTCCATCCTATCTTGGTTCTCTCTACTATGACGATGAATGTTTTGTTCTATCTTAGGGTCAAAGCTAGCTGCAAGGCCAATGTTGTTGGAGCGTGGCATGCACTAGTCTTTGGGGGTACCTGGGATGGAGAGATCTTTCTGGAGTTAGATGGGCAGAGTCGAACCAAATTCAAGTAGATGATTAATAGTATAAAAAGTGAAATTAAAATCCTAGATTAGTCTTAAAAGAACTAGATTTAACTAGATGATTCCGTTGTCCCCGGCAACGACACCAGAATTTGATGTGGCATTTACTACACTAACAAACTCACTAAGGGTTGTAATCCCTAAGTTTTTACCAAAACCTTGTGCAATAGTACCACCCAAAAGTGGACAGGTCATATTGTAGTATAGTTAAGGATCGAATCCCAATGGAATTTTTTTTAAGAATCTTACTCGAAATTAGATCAACTAAGACTAATATTTAGGACAAAGAGTCGATTTGGGTTTAGTTAAACTAATTACAAGGAAAGTAAAAGAGAGGGATTAACACTTAGACTAATAATGGAAATCATTGGGGTGGAATCGGGTTTCACCACCACTACACATGCAAACACATCCAAAACACATCCAGGAAATATATAACTATCCAATGAAGTAGCAAACCATCTACTAGGAAACAGAGTTTGCGTAAGCATTTCCATAGGCTTGATGTCTCATTACCCACGGGTCACACACTTACTACCCCAGAGATATCCCTTCAGAAGTTCTCGTCCTAGAATCAACCATGTTAATCGATATTCAAATCCTAAGTATTGAAGTTCTTGCAACAAAGGAATATAATAGATCATGCAAGGTAGGTGATCAATCGACAAAGCATGCAATAAATGATTAACAACAACATTGAAAGTTATATACATGCCATGGAATGTTATAAGATGAACATGTAAGCATGGGCAGTGGGGCTAGTCCCCACACCCCAGTGAATTGGACTACTCGCTCCTCATGATAGAAACATAAAGAAAAAGAGAGAGAGGAAAGATTCTGCCATGGTCATGGTGAAGAAAATGGTGGCAACTCGGTGGAGAAACAATATTCTACACGATGATAGGGTAGATCTGGATGAGGAGGGGAAGAGCACCAAGATAGATGAGGATGATCTTCTCTCTCCTTCTTCCTTCTCTTCTTGTGCTCTTTCTCATAGGAGATGGAGTGGTAGATGGCTAATGGATAAAAATGCAACATATCTGAAATCCTACGACGTTCGTGTCTAGGAGATGGATCTTGATGGAGCGAAGATGGCAGAGTATCAAGGAAACCAAAGAGGTAGTCTTTGGTGGCAGAGATCATCTTCTTAGGCTAGGAATAGAGTGGCAGCCTGTCAACATCTTGGAGCGGAATAGATGCCCAAAATGAATGAGGGGTTCGTCTATTTATACGTACAGATCACCAACTTAAAGCCGCGATCGAGGAGAGCACCTACTTAACTCTGCAGTCGAGGTCGAGGTTGAGGTCGAGGTGTCATGTCTCAATCAAGGTGTCTTGCCTCAGTAGAGGTTGTTGTCATTTCTTTTTAGCTGTGGTCAGAACATTTCCTCTTTGGTCGCAGTCGCGACATCATGTAACAAACCCACCCCCACGGGGGGGTATTGCTATGGGTCGATGGACCTGCATCAGTAAATCCTATGACTGATGAGGATTCTTTCTGATGAAGGAACTGGCCATCGAAAAAAGGGTCCAAATTATCACAAGTTTCTAAGCGGGATCACCGTCTCTTACACTGGTGCACATAGATGAAAAGCTTAATCTGGAAATGGAGATAAATAGATTTGATAAAAACCCTAAATAATCATCCAAAATTGAGAAAAATAGTATTTGAGCATATTCAAGGGGCATATGAGAGCTTGCAGTGCAAAATTGGGCCAAAATGGCAACTAAAACTAAGATGAATATGCATTCATCACTTACTAGGAGGATGTCGTCAACCACCATCCATGGTGATGCACCAGGAGGCTGTTGCTAATGACTATTGAAGTGTCGCTTGAAGAATAAGCATACTACTGCTTGGAGAAGAAGCATGCTGCTGCATCAAGAGTTGTTATCGCTGGACTTGCTCTAAGACCAGGTATAACTCTTGTTACCCTCTTTCCTAGATACATTATTGTTGATGTGATCTACTAGTTATGAAATTGAGCTTTAAATTTTTGTTTCCTCTTCCTTATCTATCATCCTAATTCTCCAACATTTGTAGATGTTCTTATTGTTGTTGTCATCTTCTTACATCGGTATTGACAAAAGACTCCACATGGTCTTTCTTCAAGGACATATTCTTGAGGGATCCAATAATGGATCTAATCTCAAAATTGTCTTCTACCTTGTATATGTAGAGGAATCCACATTTCCCTCAATTCGAACAAATGTGTGCTTCAAAACTTCTTTTAACAACTTCTGAAGCACTATCAAAATTCTAGAAATTGAAGTTACCCTAGATGAGGTGTCAAGGAAGGTGTTGTTGTTTACATCAACACCTCTATAGAAAGTCTAGATCAACTAGACTTGATACATTTTGTGATGTGGGAAACAATGGAGGAGCTCTTAAAATCTCTCTCAAGCTTTAGCCAAGAATCTGCTTAGAACCATGGTACACTGTGTTGTTTGTCCCTTGATTTGTAGGTGAGGGAACGTGGAAATTACTTCTAAAGAAACTTGGACTGGAGAACCTCCCATGTGGTGATGCAATCCCTTTCCAAGGCATTGTATCAACTGCTGGCTTGATCTATTAATGAATATTTAATAAACCATTTTTTGATGGCATCTTCTGTATACATAATATCTTGTGCAAGGCACATAGGTCAGAGAAGCGCTTTAGATGATATTGACATTTATCACTCTTGTGGTAGTAAAAAGTGATGCCTTGGATCATGGTGATCCAGTACATGCAGTTATCATATAGCGGGACAGTGACATCAGGTGGAACGACAGGATGTTGTGAGTTGACAGACTTAGGGATAGAGAAGTCCTTAAGTTCATTATTCCACTCTCCTTCTTGAGTTGTAGTATTTCACTCTTCCTATTTGGTGGCCATGGTTGGACTTGTCTCCTCGAAAAGGGCCTCTCTTTGTTCCATGAGGGTTAAATTCACCCGACAATTGATTTCTTCCTCATCTATTTTGTTCTGATGAGTCTAGTTCAGATGCTGAAATGTCTCATCGATCTCTAGATCAAATACACATGGTGTAGAATTGACACTCTGTGAACATTGCATACAATGTTAGTACCTTAATAGAGATTAGAAAATATTAAGACTCGAGGAATTATTGGTTCAAGTATATTTGAATGATTATCAATTGAAAGAAATTTTTTAATTGTTAAAAGTAATGGGGTTCGATAACTATTTTGTCGTCATCAACAACTGCGTCAAAATATATGCAAGGTGTTTTCACACAAAAATTCACTAAGGCTATGATTAGTTTTTTGTAAGTCATAAGTTATGCATAACTCATTTTTTGGGAACTCTAGTATTGTTTCTAGGACTTAAATTCCACTCCATTCCATGTGATTGGTTTGTTGTAAGTGTAAACATGGAAATCATTAAAAAAATTGATGGATTTTACTATGTAATATATATATTAAGTAAAGATGGAAAATCATAAAGGAATAATCATATTCATAAATACTACAATATTTTTAACCATAATAACCATAACATGGGGTCATGGTGGGACTGTTGCTTCTTTAAAAAATATTTTAGTGTTGTATATGTTGACCTAAGTGTTATATATTGTCCATATTTTGATGATGACTTAACCATTCCATTCGTATGTATCTGATATGTCTGTTTGAGATTGATTTCAGGTATTAGGTACATGAAAATGATCAATTCAATCAAGCCCTAGCTTGATCAAGTTCAAGTCAAACGTATTGCAAATGTACATTTGTGGAAGTAGCCCGAAATGACTTAGGATAATTTTTGTAATCATTCGTATTGCTGCTATAACTTGTAACTAAGATAAAAAAAATTAGGAGCACATAATTCGAATGTTTAATCACTTTTATGACATTTTCCAAAATGCATTATAGCTTGTTGGTTTGTCCAAGCTTCCTCCCCAGAAACTCAACTCACACCTAGGATGGTTCTTGGAAAATGTACAAGTTTGACTGAGTTTATCTCAAGATAAACTCGACCGACACCTTGCACTGGGAAACTAATTTTAAACCACCTATCGAGTTTCATCCAGGATAAACTCGAACAACAACTCAAAATTAGCTTGTTGCATAATACTATCAGTCGAGTTATGTTAATGGAAATTCGATTGACTGCACTGTAAGAAATGTGTAGAAAAAGTGATTCTAGCCGTTAGAGTGTTGGAAACATAAAAATAGATCTTTTGCAACACCCCAAATGACTATAAATTATTCCTTAGTGCTTCTAGTGGCTAGTGGACATCCTCAACTATAAATAGGACCAATTAGACTTCATTCCAAGTTTGCTCCTTCATGCTATTTGGTGCGCTCTCGCCAATGGTGTTACACACTACTCAATTGCAGTTTTGAATAGATGCAAACCCGTGGACAGAAGCACATGGTGGGTTCACTTTCAAAATTTATAAACCTAACTAACACACATACTTATACTAACATAGCTACACCCACAAGCGCACGAGGTTGTGTCGTAGTATAGGAAGGTGGCAAGTATAGGGTCAATCCATAGGGAAAAAGGGGGCACTAGAGCTAAGTTTAATTTCTCTAGGTTCCTTGTTACACCCTAATCTCACAATTACCATTAATCATGAGATTAGGGCATAAAATTGAGGATTTATCGTAATACAAAGATCACCCTTAACTTTTTCTTCTTTTTCAAACTCATTGTTTTCTCGCAGATAATCCCATAAACAAACTTTAAAGAGAATTAAACCTTGATTACTCAAATATGATCTCAACATTAATGTTACACATCCATACATTCATTTTTTTTCTCACACTTCCATATACATACGACATGATAATTAAATGCATTCTCTCTTATTAAGGAAATGAAGATACACACATCATTTACAACTCTCTCACATCTATACAAGGACCTAAAGTGATAGGGACTGACTGAACTTAACTATACTCAGACTTAACTCTTGTGGCATATCTACTCTGATGCAATGACCTTCTCCAAGTCCATGTGATATCCCTAAAAATTGTGAGTAGAGGGGTGAGCCTACTCGCTCAGTGAATGAGTACTTCAAAAAAATAGTCTAAAGCACTGATATAATTACAGTTATACTTTTGAGCAACTGATATCAATTATAATAGTAGTAAGCTTTAAAGAGATTTATCATTGACAATCATAAATATGGCAGGATACTCTAGATATCAACAAGAGCAAATCAATATATGAGTATGCTTGATTAATTCCAAAGAGAACTAATTATTCAGAAACATGCAAAGAATAATTGTTGGGAAACTGTACTCGAATCTTTCTTAGCCTTTCTTACTTATAAGAAACTCTTTAAACGTATATGAACATATTTTATCTTATGCCCTGATCATATGTAGTGTACTCTACATATGAAGACTCGTAGCAAACTACAATCTCATCATACAAGACTAAGCTTAAAACCTGGGAAGCTAAGCCTAGAATTGAATCTGGGTCTGCTTGACTCGAACCGTCACATCTAACTAAGGCAGATAAACATATGGCCTTTAACTAGACCTCTCCTTCTAGGCTGAGTACACAGGGGGAGGGTCTGAGATGCTCTGTGGGCCTCATCTTGGTACGCTCTGTGGGTACCTATGGGTTACCACTAGGATCTCGGGTTCATGTTGGGTAACCTATCTTCTCTTAGGAGACTTCCTCAAGGGTTTCATCTCCTCGTACGCTCTGTGGGTGTGATCCGATCCCTGTATACTGCTTGCTACTAGGGTGGATCGTTTCCTCCCTATAGTGCTGACATCCGTAGGAATTCTCATTAGGTTGTATTGTATATGTTTCTAATATGAATTTATCATCTGAAATTCAAACAAATAGAGGAAGAATCCATTTCATATCATTTTGCAACAACTTAGATCAAACAGACAATTCAAGGTTTATAGTCGCATACTAAGAAATTAAAGATTATGGATGATTTAACCAATTTTCGTGCAATATACTGTTTAAAGGAAGTTCCCACTCATCCTAAGGTGTGAAAACACCTTAAAAACGTATCTCATCCCTGAAAATCTTGATCTCATATCAAATCCCTAGCAATTCACCCAATTCTTCTTCCTTTCAACTCTGAAACCCTAAAAATGAGGGATTATGAAGAAAGAGTGAGAAAAGGGGAAGTTTTGATACCATTTTGGATCAAATCAGAGGAGGGATGGAACTTTGACATGTGAGAGAAGATTCACCATGAAGATGTATCCAAAGAAGCTAAACTTACATGATTTCATCATTCCTCAGACCGCAAAACCATAGGTCAGCATCTCCTTCAATTTCTCCTCTCAAACCGTAACTCTCCCTCTCTCCCTAGGATTTGATTTCTCTAGAATGAATCACTAATTATGAGATCTACTAGTGTGTTAGGTTCACCATATAGAGCAATTGAGTTGCTTGGGTCGATTGCACATTGACCCCTCACTATACTTTCTCTTATTTCAGTTGAATTTTCTGTCATACAAATATTACTGTAATTTGTCTATTTCAGAGATCAAACCTTCTCCAAAAATTATGAAAATTTTACATGTTGTTTGTAATTGAGATGTAAAGCTTTAGTTAAAACTTAAATCATTTAGAATTACCAATAAATAAATAAAAATAGAACTTTGAGTTGTTATCCAAAAATATGCAGAACAGTTGTTTGAAGAGAAAATTAATGCCCCAGAACAACCATGCTAGCTGCCACGACCGTGCTAAGATGGACCCAACATGAACGTGCTGCATACCATGGTTGTGGTGCATTGGTTTTAATAGATTTGAGTATAAAAGATGGTAAATAGTTCAATTCTTTCAAAACGGTCGTGTGGCCATGAATGCCCGTACCACCAATGACCCACCACGGTCGTGCTACCCACCACGGTCATGCTACCCACCATAGTCGTGCTACCCACCACGGCCGTGCTGTCCTATCCTTCAACTACCATTTTCATTCTCCTTTGCATACCCCTCTCATTCTCCCCAACGTCATCCTATTTGTTAAAAACCCTAATTTCATCCGACTAGGGTTTATATTTTCTCAAACCCTAATTATACAAAGAGATAGCATACTTGGGGTTCTCATTAGGTTTAACATATCATGATTGAGATATCATCATTAATCATTTTTAATCAATGACCAATATAACTAAGCATGTAGTCATCCACATAAACCCTAACTTACCCATTAATCTCAGTTACGGTCATAAAAATTCTTTCCCCCTTAAAAAGGTTTCATCCCTAAAATATAAATATGCAAGTAAAGTACATTTAAGGTTTATTTTAAGATTTTGAAATCTTACATGTCATTATTTTCTTGTATTTCATACTTGAATGCAATTTTCAACATTAAGTCCTTTATTCCTTTACTAAATCACAACATGTTTGAAGCAGTTATCAAAGAAAACAAACAAATTCTCTATGCCACAATCAATCACATGATAGAGAGAGAAACAACAATTTCAATATTTTCATACTCTTAAGGTGTTACCTCAACATCGATAACCCGATCCAACTATCTCAATTCATCTGGCTCGATATGTACTATTGTTATGTATTACCTCTAAGTCACAAAAGAGAGTTCACCATGTTGTTTTGAATTTTTACTATTGTGCTACTCAGATAGAAAAACAATCTTGAGTTGAAAGACTAGATTCAACAACAATTGTACAATACAACTCATGACATCCCCATTGGATCATGGATGCATAAGGTGAATCACTACCATCACATTCCATACTATTCTCAAATATGAACCCACACATAATTCAAGGTGTAACCATCGGGTTATGCATACTACAGTTTCAACAACAGTAACAGAGTACTCCATGATTGTATTAGTCATTCAAGGACTATTAATACCCAATTACCATCACTTAATTATATTAAAGCTATGTATAACAAGCTATACCTCATTAGGGTTACATATCAATACAATATGGTTATCATCAATTCTATTAATATTAGTGAATAGGTAATACTACCTTATTCAGGGTAACCCTCCATTTGTTCCATCATCATTCAACCCATATCACCATACCACAATTATACAATACTAAGATGGATTATTGGTATGAATGACTTAAACTATCATACACCTTTAATTAACATATTGCTTGCACATGTATAATGAAATCATATGTAGAACCAATTTACATCCCTTAATATACCTTCAACAAATTATACTTCTAAAAACAAATTCGCATATTACTAAAAGCTAGTGTTTTCTCTTGTCTCTCTCCTCATTCATTACTACTTAGTTTTTTCTACTTATCCTTCTCATTTTAATCATGTAGATTAGACATCCCTAAAATTGAAACATACAAGGTATGAATAGATTATTCATCATTCTTTCTATTACTGTAAGAATTTATTTCATATCACACTTCACTCGTATTGTATTTCTCCTTTTGTTCAAAACACACCTCTTATATTTCAAATCTATTTCTTATCCTTGGCTCTAAATCATTTCAATATTGTTTACCTACCTTTCAGATTAGCCAGGATTACTACCAGTGCTAGTTTACTTCTCACAGTCCAAATTTCGTGATCTTATTTTATAGAGATGCTAGTATTCAAGGTCAAATCACTAGTGACATCCCTTGAACTACTACAACTCTAAACATTCTACGGTTTGGTCCTTATCAGAAGCATGACGTTATTGTGATGTGACTTTTCTTCCTTAATTTGAAATTCAATATTTGGACCTCACAAGTTTTACTAAAGTCTTTCTTATCTTATCAATTGAATTTTCTTTTGCTTACTTGACCTATTCAGATAGATTACATTCTCAATTACCCTGCTAGGGTTTCATCATCATATTGTGTGTCTTTATTACATTTACTAGATGTCTCTACCATGGTGGTTATGCATCATATATGATTCATTTTCTTATCACTTCATTCCCACATTGCTCTCATTAAGGATGATATGAAAGAGAAGATGATTTTGAGACTTAGAATTCTTATCTTCAAACATTCAATAATGCATTTCTCATATGTAGGTTTAATTAATTATCAACAAGGATACTTGACTAATTAGAACTTTCTTGAATCTTACAAATTCTTTCTTTATTATCTATATTACTCTATCATGTTTCAAACCTTTTCATTACTTTCCATAATCCCCTTACCATATACTGCTATTCCACATATCATCTTTAACTTCTAATTTTCTCTTATGATCATATTGCTTCTTTTAGGTGTATGATCATATATACCATGTTGCACATATTTCTTTTTATCCTTCTGCTAATGTAAAGTTGAAATTCTAAATCTGTAATCTCTCTACTAGTTTCAACTCATGTTTAATACATTACATATTCTTCATTTTAAATCAAACGTCTCATGCATGGGTCAAACATAGTATCTCCTTTAATCATGTTTTTACCTCTTGAATAATAGTCTACCTTTGTATGACTTATTCATTGGTTAAGCTACACTTTTATTCTTCTTTTAGAATTTAGTTTGTTGTTCTATAGAGACTTAGAATCCAAAGGCAGTAGGATGAATGTATTAACTTCACAATAAAGGTATACATTCCATGCTCTCAATTATATCATAACCCTCATTCCTTAATCAAGCTCATTATTTCCAACATTTCTCTTTGTTTCAACTAAGTTTCTTATCCTAGTTTTATGATTTACATGCACATCTAGTTCTCTTCACTTTAACTCTTCGGAAGACTCTTCACTTCTATGTACTTATTGTATACTTAGCTCTTTTCTTCTATTTTCCCTTTTGGGGTACATCAAAACATTGTACTATGTTATATAATCCATTCCTCATGATTGATTCTTACTATCTTGGCCCCTTACATACTTTTCTCATATCTTTTCCATATTTCATATTTAGAGTTCATATAATACTAATGATTAAATTTAATCAGAATCTTATGTTGTTTTCCTTTATTCTCAATTAAGGGTTTCTCATATGAGGCCCCAAAGTTGGATCTCAGATATCAGTTCCGACGGATTCTTAGTTATCCTAGTATTTCCCTTATACTTCAAAATCTTAGAGTATATACATTCATACTAGAATTTGGATCTAATCTATCCAGAATTTACTCTTGTTATGTTACTAATAGGAGTCATTAGATCCCAATAATGCATCATGCCAGTCGGACCAGGCCAAACCTGCAAACCAGAAGTCAAGAGCTACTTAGGATTACTCAACTCCTATTCATCTCATATGTGTGGAAGAAAACTTATCCACTTAGGAAAGCTCATTCAAAGATCATTTCTAGTCTACTTGATACAAAGAATGTAATCAATAAATGCTACAACTACATAGTGTACAACAAATCTTAAAGACCCATATATATTTCAAAACACTAAATATCTAAATTCAAACATATAAGAGCTTTTCTATTCATCTCCAATAAAAGAACAATATGAAATGGAAGTTCTATCTCATTTTATATTTATGCTCTTAATTCATGTTACTTATCTTGTTTCTAATCCTAATATTTCTAGGTTTTCTCTCTAGACCATCCTTCCACTGTATACCTGGCCAGGGTATACATGAAAGAATAGACAAAGTAGCTTGATATTGGTTGATCCAAGAACTCAGATACCGGGCCAGGATATCCAAATACTCAAATCCCCAGAGCTAACATCATAACATCTCCTATCTGCCACACTTATGACTCTAACTTACTAACTTAATGGTCCCTGAAAACTCAGCCTAAGATCTGATACCAAGTTGTTACACCTTGATCTCACAATTACCATTATTCATGAGATTAGGGCATACAATTTAGGATTTATCGTAATAAAAAGATCACCCTTAACTTTTTCTTCTTTTTCAAACTCTTTGTTTTCTCACAGTGAATCACATAAACAAACTTTACAAGAGAGTTAAACCTTGATTACTCTGATATGATCTGAACATTAATGATACGCATCCATACATTCATTTTGTTTCTCACACTTCCATGTACATATGACATGATAATCAAGTGTATTCTCTCTTATTAAGGAAACAAAGATACAAACATCATTTACAACTCTCTCACATCTATATAAGGACCTGGAGTGATAGGGACTAACTGAACTTAACTATACTCAAACTTAATTCTTGTGGCAGATCTACTCTGATGCAATGAACTTCTTCAATTCCATGTAATATCGCTAAAAATTGTGAGTAGAGGGGTGAGCCTACTCGCTCTGTGAATTAGTACTTCAAAGAAATAATCTAAAGCTATGATATAATTACAGATATACTTTTGAGCAACTGATATCAATTATAACAGCAGTAAGCTTTAAAGAGATTGATCATTGACAATCATAAATTTGGCAGGATACTCTAGATATCAACAAGAGAAAATCCATATATGAGCATGGTTGATTAATTTCAAAGAGAACTAATAATTTAGAAACATACAAAGAATAATTGTTGGGAAACTAGACTCAAATCTTTCTTAGCCTTTCTTACTTATACGAAACTTTTCAAACCTATATGAACATATTTTATCTTATGCCCTAATCATATGTAGTGTACTCTACATATGAAGACTCTTAGCTGTTGACCTAGGTGTCGCACATTGCCCATATTTTGATAATGACTTAACCATTCCATTCATATGTATCTAACAAATCTATTTGAGATCATTGCAGATATTAGATACAAGAAAAGAATCCTTTTATCTCCAAAGCTACTCTTCCGGCACATGCAAAACATGTGACTTTTAACCGCTTTGTAATATAGCCCTTAGAGGCTTAGAACATTTTATGTAATCACTCATAATCATGTTTTGCATTGTATCTAAGATGGATAAAATGATTGGGACTCAAAAATCCATCGTTTGTACAGTTTATGAAAATTCCAAAATACCCTTAACAGGGATTTTGTCGGCCGAATTATAAACTCGGCCGATCCATATATTCTGGAATTTTCTGGGCTGTCGGCCGAGTTTCCAACTCAGCTGACCCCTGTTCGGTCGAGTTTTAATGGTAGGAAACTCGGCCGATCCACTGATCGGTCAAGTCTGAAGGTCGACCGATCGGTCGAGTTTCCCCATGGAAACTCGGCCGACAGTCTATCTCTCAGACTTGTCGCCTAGTGTGTCGGCCGAATTGCCTTTAATGAAACTCGGCCGATCGGACTGTACTGGAATGCAGAAAAAGCAATTCCAACCGTTGGAGGAGTAGGTGGGACTCAAAATAGATCCGTTGCAAGTTGTAAAACGGCTAGTTTGTGCCACTTAACTCTCCCAACCTCAAAGGGACACCCTCAACTATAAATAGGACCTCTTGGACTTCATTCCAAGGTTGCTCATTCACATATGCTTGGTCCTAGCCTTAGTTGAGTGGTTTCTAATCCTTTGAGCCCCTTTCTCTCTCTACCTTCAAAGCAAATTCGTGAGTATGAGTGAGTTAGGATCCCATGTATGAGAGCTATCATTTGTAATCTTGTAAAGCTCTCCTTTCCACTTCTCCCATCTCCATTCTCTATGAAGATTGATTGAAGTTTCTTCTCCGAGTGAAAGAGAAGAAGGTTGCTGTTCTTCCCCAAGTGAAGGAGAAGAAGGCTAGCTGCTCCAGGCCTCCAAGTGAAGGAGGAAGGTGCTAAAGCTCTCCAAGTGAAGGAGAGGTGCAAGGCAAAGCTCAAGCAAGATAGGTAAATCCTGCAAGGCCGAAGACTAGAGCAAGAGTGGGTAATTCCTTTGAAGAAGGTGGAAGACTACTTGCTTGGTGGGTAAGTCCTTGGTGAGGTAGAAGATCTTGGCTTGATATATAAGTCCTTGGATGGTTGGTAGTTGTAGCTTGTAATCTTATTGTGTGATATATATAAGAGAACCAAGTTACAAATCCTAGAGCCTAACCAACTCTAGGTAGTGGACTGACATTGCTCCTAAGTTTAGGACATGGAACCACTCTAAACCACCTGTCCAAGTGCATGCTTTCCTTGTCTCTTATCCTTGCTTTGTATGCTAGTTTAGGACATCAAATTGCTGTTTTGAATTAAGTTCTGCACTTAATATAATTTGGTGGTCTAATCACTTTTGTGAAGTTTGTGAAGCTCTATTCAACCCCCCCTTCTAGAGCCCATTGATCCAACATTAGCGAACTACGATCTCGTTGTACAAGACTTAGCTTAAAATGCGAGAAGCTAAGCCTAGAACTAAATCTGAGTTTGCTTGACTCGAACCGTCACATATGACTAAGGTAGCTAAATAGCTGACCTTTTAACTGGACCTCTCCTTCTAGGCTGAGTACACAGGTGGAGGGTCTGAGACGCTCTGTGGGCCTCATGTTGGTACACTCTGTGGGTACCTCTAGGTTACCACTGGGATCTCCGGTTCATGTTGGGTAACCTATCTTCTCTTAGGAGACTTCCTAAAGGGCTTTGTCTCCCCGCACGCTCTGTGGGTGCGATCTGATCCCCATATACTGGTCACTTCCAAGGTGGATCGTTTCCTCCCTATAATGTAGACATCCGTAGGGAATCTACGGTGTTCAGGGCACCTATGTCTATTATTTTGTTATTCTTGGAAAAATCTTTCTACATTGTACCTTTCTCTTACTTATACTTGACTCTAATATCTCTATCGTACCGTGTCTATTTATTTGAAGTTTAGAACACAACATGTATATCATCCTTAACTTGGCAGAGTAGTATATTCAAACACTGTAATATACTAAGAAATCAACATACTATACATGCATGCAGACTGAAATAAAACATAATACATGTCCATTTGTCACTTATACACTAGAATCATGCAATTAAACATCTTAATATACTGATAAGAGCTAATTACTTGGCATACGAGTAATCATCATTTGTACCCATAAATTATTTGCACTTTCTTCGAAAACGTGAACATCGCCCCAAATACTGGGTTGTACATCTCATACTGAGAATATGGTAATCAAAATAATTAATTCATTAAACACCCTATCCTTAGGGTTTCATTTACCTCATTAACTTATCACATGGCTCTCATAAGGATTTAATATGTCATAAACATCCATTAAATGTAGATTGCATTAAACAGGTCATATACAATCAACATATGTATGAAATACTCGAATTGAGTTAAATTAGGGTTTTCCATGCCATTCATTGAGATATTATGAATCAAGAATAACATTGCATAAATAGAGTCTATGATGCCAAGAAGAAACACTTCAAATGGATTTCTCCATATTTATTTTCAAATTTCCAACTTTCCACTCATATAGGGCTTCACCCTCTTTACAAAGATATCAAGCAAATACTATTCACATCACATAAATCCAAAATAGTATATGACATATATGTACTACACATTCCTATAAACAATCATTCATAACCAAGGGGATCCAGATGAACAAATTTATCTATTTAATTATACAACAATTTCAGTCACAGACAAATTCCCTATATTTCAGTTTACTCTTATAACCTTTGCAAATACTTAGGGAATTCTCATTAGGATGTATTGTATACATTTCTAATATGAATTTAACATATGAAATTCAAACAAATAGGGGAAGAATCCATTTCATATCATTTTGCAACAACTTAGATCAAACATACAATTTAGGGTTTGTAGTCGCATACTAAACACGTAAAGATTATGGATGATTTAACCCATTTTTGTGAAATATACTGTTTAAAGGAAGTTCCCACTCACCCTAAGGTGTAAAAACACCTTTAAAATGTAGATCATCCCTAAAAATCTCGATCTCACATCAAATTCCTAGCAATTCACCCAATTCTTCTTCCTTTCAACTCGGAAACCCTGAAAATGAGGGATTGTGAAGAAAGAGTGAGAAAAGGGGAAGTTTTGATCCCATATTGGATCAAATCAGAGGAGGGACGGAATTTTGACATGTGAGAGAAGATTCACCATGAAACTATATCCAAAGAAGCTAAACTTACATGATTTCATCATTCCTCGGACAGCAAAACCCTAGGTCAATATCTCCATCAATTTTTCCTCTGAAACCCTGACTCTCCCTCTCTTTCTAGGATTTCATTTCTTTGGAATGAATCACGAATTATGAGAGATGCTAGTGTGTTAGGTTGACCATATAGATAAATTGAGCTGATTGGGTCAATTGCACATTGACCCCTCACTATACTTTCTCTTATTTTAGCTAAATTTTCTATCATACAGATTTTTTTTTGGTGCAAATAGGGTGGGGTGCCTCTTTACTGATAAGAAATAAAAGGTATGTACAAGTTGTAGCCACCAAAGGTAGAGAAAAAACAAAACATAACAGGAAGTTGCAAGACGCAACCACCCACAAATAAGCAGCCTAAACATAGCCAACAACAGATTGTAGGCTACCATGTTGTCTATACATGGTTAAAGCTATCTAAACAGAACGGAAAACAGCTATCCTTTTCACAAGAAGACCAAAATTTCTCCAAGTCCCACAAACCAGCACCAAAAGTCCTCCTATTCCTTTCCAGCCATAACATGTAGACAACACAAGCAGCATGAGAATTTAAATCTTGCTTCAGCTCAAGAAGGTCCTCTAACGAACCAATCAAGACATTAAACTTTTGCTGGAATTTAACCCAAATGCTTCTAGCAAAGGGGCAATCAAAGAAAAGATGGCCTGGAGTTTCTTGACTGCATTCACACATGCTGCATCTAGAAGCCAAATGAAATCCAATTCTTTTAAGCCGATCAAGAGTAGGTAACTTCCCCAAGAACAGCTTCCAAAAAAAATGGACCATCTCCTCGGAAAGGATTTAGACCAGACCCATCTACACCATGCAACCTTAGGATAATTGTCTCTAGAGATGGACCAGCCGTCACTCAGAGATAGAACTTTACTTCCTCTAAACATAATCTCATCCTCCTCATCAGCAGAAATAACTTGATTACTAAGGACTAACAGCAGATTTTCAGCACCTCTAAAGTTAGGGATCGCCCACTTCCCATTAGCAATGCAAGTAGAAACCCTGCAGTTATTACCTCTGCCCATTCTCAAGACAAACTGATCATCAACAAGATCAATCAACCTTTCCCCATCATTCACCCAAGGGTCCAACCAGAAGAGAAACTTGTCGCCTTTCCCAAGACAGAAATTAATGTGCTTCAAAAGAGTAGGTTTACATTCCAGCATTTTATTCCAAACCCAAGAAGCACCTGGTTTGGCCACAATAGTCCAGATGGAATCAGATCTAATGTCTTTCTCATGCACCCATTTGACCCATAACCCATCCTTTTTGGAAGCAATACTCCAGAGGTTTTTAATGAGACCACCTTTAGACCAGTCTTCAATCGATCTGATGCCAAGACCTCCTTCATCGTTAGGTCTGCATATAGATTTCCAGGAGACATAATGGATATGTCTCTTATCCTTTGTATCATTCCAAATAAAGTCCCTTAGAATCTTTTCAATCTCATAAATAACCGATTTGGGGAGGGGAAAGGCTGTCGTCCAGAAAATGTTGTAAGAGGACAGAGTAGAGATTACAAGCTCAATCCTACCAACTTGGGAAAGAAAATGGGATTTCCAAGAGTCAAGCTTAGTCTTAATCTTATCCACAATAGGACTACACAAAGCCTTGGTCAACCTTCCGGTGAAGAGAGGGAGACCTAAATACTTAACAGGCAAGGAACATATATTGATGTTAAGAGTATCAGAAATATTACTCTCCTCGACTTTTTTACTCAGAAATACATGGCTTTTCTCGTTATTCAGCTTCAAACTAGAGATCCTTCCAAACATGTCAAGAACATCTTTCAAACACTGGGCATCTCTATCTTCAGCTTTAGAGAAGAGTAAAAGATAATCATCAAATACTATGTGAGAAATAGTACTGCTACCTACTTCCCCCACATGTCTAAAATTTCTTTTAAGAGCTTCAGCTTTTATAATAGAAGATAGCCCCTGCATAGCTATGACAAAGAGAAACGGAGCCAAGGGGTCACCTTGTCTCACCCCATTGGAAGTAAAGAAACGATCAGTAGGAGTACCATTAACAAGCACTCTGAAAGAGGCAGAAGAAAAAGTTTCAGAAATCCACTCTATCCAGCAAGATGGAAACCCCATCTTATCTAACAGAAAAAGAATATAGTCCCTCCGGACGGTATCATAAGCTTTGGCCAAATCAGCTTTGATACACATAAACTTCCGAGTACTAGTAAAGGAACTCAAAATATCATTGGCTAGTAAAATCACTTCTCCAATTCTCCTACCATGAACAAAGGCAAATTGATTCTCATCCACAATAGTAGGAAGAATATGCTTCACCCTATTGGCCATAATCTTCGTAATCACCTTATAGATTACATTACATAGAGATATAGGTCTGAAATCCTTAGGAGAAGTAGCATCCACTTTCTTGGGGATCAAAGTAATCCAAGTGTTGTTACACTCCTTAAGAAGCTTACCAGAGATGAAAAAACCTTGAACTGCTTTAACAATATCCTCCCCAATCAGGTCCCAAACAGATTTAAAAAAAACCACATTAAACCCATCAGGTCCAGGTGCCTTAGAATCCTTCATCTTGTTCATGACATCCTCAATCTCATATTTAGTGACAATTCTTCTTAGCTCATCAGCCTGTGAGACACTTATCTTAGGGAGTAACCACTCATCCTTCCAAGCAACATAATCTTTAGACGAGCTGTTGAAAAGGTCATCATAGAAATTCTTAATCGAGTTCTTTATCAGGACAACATCATAGATACTATTACCCTCTTCATCATGAAGAATATAAATATTATTTCTAATTCTGCGAGATTTAAGAGACGCATAAAAGAAAGCAGAATTTCTATCTCCCAACTTAAGCCACTGGACCCTACACTTCTGTTTCAACATGCTTTCTTCATCACATAATGCTTGCAAAGCAATCTCTCTGGCTTTCACAAGCTGAACATGCTTCTCCTCATTACCAGGATCAGCATCCACCTCAGCCTGAACCTCTTTCACCTTAGCTTCCAGTTCCCTAGTGAAGGAGAAATAATTACCAACATGATCTCTGTTCCAGGAAATCAGCGCAGCCTTAACCTCATTCAATTTTTTGTAAACGTGATACATAGGAGATCCTGAGCAAGGTATCTTCCAAACATTACCAACAATATCCTTAAACGAAGGATTATTCATCCAGGCATTAATGAAGTGAAAAGGAGCAACACCATGCTTACTCCGATCAAATCTAAGAGCAAGAATTCTATGATCACTGACAACAGAAGCAATAACCTCCCCCCAGCAGAAAGGAAAGTTCGTCAAAAAGTTGTCATTACAAAAAATACGATCGATTTTAGATAGGGTAATCTTCCCCTTCTTGCTATGACTATCCCAAGTATAGAACTGGCCTTTAGGAGAAACTTCAATCAAACCATAGCAACTAATAGTTTCATTGAAATCCTGCATACTTCTACTAGAAGGAGCCTGCTTGCCAAGTCTTTCATAGTTAAGACGAACAACATTAAAATCACCCATCACACACCAATTACTGGGCTTCAAAGAAGCAAAGGACATAATAGAATTCCATAACGTCATTCTATACCCATCATCGTTAGAGCCATAGATAGCAGAGACCTCAAAGGATATGTTCCCATACTTAACAGACACATGAATAGCTTGTTCACAAGAAATCTTCTTATCAACAATGATAGCAAGATTAGACCATAAAATGATGATTCTGGTATAAGAGCAAAACTCATAATTGTCAATAAACAAAGCATCCCTCCAAACAGAGTTAACGAAACCCCTTATATCATTTCTATTAATGCGAGATTCCAGAATAATATAAATGTCAGCCTTACTCTCCTTTATTTCCTTCTTGATGTGAGGGATCTTATTAGCTCCTCCCCTCACATTCCAGGATCTAATCATAAACGACTTAACCATTTGGAGGAAGAATGATCCGACCATGATCTTCCCTATCTTCAATATTAGAAAGAAGCGAAAACTTGTTCAGAGAAGAAGGGATGCCTCTAGTTGAAACCAGTTTTGGAATAACTCTAGGAGGAGATTTAGACTTTCTGCCCCTAGTTTCCCAGCCTATATCCGGGGAAGTATTAGGCGTATTAGTACCATTCATAACAGCCTTGCCCTTATCTATAGTATGAGTAACAATTATATTACATACCTCTTCTTCAGAATACGATCTGACTCCAGTAACAAAATCATTCACCACCTCTCCTACCTGAGCATACAAAGGAATATCAGAGCTTTCTTGGATAGTGTCAACAACATCAATAAACTCCTCAAACTCCTCAGCTCTATTCGTGACAGTCACTTTCGGCTTCCAGACTTTTTTTAGCCTGAACCTGTGGCGCCCCCTTGCCAGTCTTGTCCTCCAAACCAGGATCACACAAACTAGATTCATGGCCATACAGGGCACATATCAAGCACCTATTGGGCTCCCATTCATAAGCAAAGGTGATAGTATCCAGCTGGCCATCGTCACTCTCTATCTGTAGTTCCTTAGGAAAGGAGAAGTCCAGAGGTATTAAAACCTGTAATCTAGCATACTCCAGCCGTAAGAACTCACTTGTAAATTTATCCGGCTGTAGCGGAACGCCCAGGAATGAACCAATTTTGTTGAACATTTCCAAGTCCCATAACTCCAGTGGCAGATTGTAAATCTTGAGCCAAATCGGCACTTCTGTTAGTTTCATCTTCTCAAGAGGTTCACCCCTCTCCCATCTTTTGATAATTAAGGGCCTGCCAGCAACAAACCATGGTCCTCCATCTATAGCTATCGCCATGTCTTCATCATTAGAGAACAAAACAATGAAGTATCCCCTTCCCCTGGATCGCACTTCTATCGAGCCTTTGGCCTGCCAGATTTGCACGAAATGACGAGCAAGGACTTTCCAATTTGGTTTTAAGCCCACTATATATCCAGCTGTTGTCCTCTTCCAACGATCCAAGTTCCTCTCCGCAATGTTCTTAGAATAGATAAGCTTCCCTTCCGTCAGTTGGATACTCATTTTCTTCAGACAGACAGGTCCTCTACTACTTTTCTCCTTGAACAGATCGGACCAAGATTTAGTTCCTTTTGCTACGGACACATTTCCAGTAGAGAGATGAGTCCTCGGTGCTCCTGGATCTGGGGGGTTCGATGACGAGGTCTGCACAACCGAGATCGCCCCCACTGTCACCTCGGGGACCTCCGCCGTCGCCACCACAGGAGCCTCAGACATCACGCTATAACTTCACTGTCATACAAATATTACTGTAATTCGTCTATTTTAGAGATCAAACCTTCTCCAAAAATTATGAAAATTTTACATAATTTTTTAAAGCATCAGTCAAAATTTTAAATAATTTGGAGTTACCAATAAATAAGTAAAAATAGAACAGTACACTACTATCCAAAAATCTGTAGAATAGTCGTTTGAAGAGAAAATGCCCTAGAACGGCCATGCTAGCTGCCACGGCCATGCTAAGATTGACCCAACACGATCGTGTTGTATACCACGGTTGTGGTGCATTGGTTTCAGCATATTTGAGTATAAAAGTTGGTAAATAGTTCAATTCTTTCAAAACGATCGTGTGGCCAAGAATGCATGTGCCACCAATGACCCACCACGACTGTGCTACCCACCATGGTCGTGCTATCATATCCTTCAATTACCATTTTCATTCTCCTTTGCATACCTCTCGCATTCTCCCCAACCTGATCCTATTTGGTGAAAACCCTAATTTCAGCCGACTAGGGTTTATATTTTTTCAAACCCTAATTATACAAAGAGGTAGCATACTTGGGGTTCTCATTAGGTTTAACATATTATCATTTATATATTATCATAAATCATGTTTAATCAATGGCCAATATAACTAAACATGTAGTCATCCACATAAACCCTAAATTAGCCATTAAGCTCAGTTACAGTCATAACTTTCCTACTTTGGAGACTAGGGTTAAAGGTTTAAATGTGATTTGATTGTTAAACTACTATGAACAAATTAGGAAATAAAGACAAGAGTGAAATCTACGCTAATCCTAGACTAGATTAAGTCTAAACAAGCATGATAGGATTAAGCTAGGTATGAAAGTGCAAATTACACTAAGGAAAGCAAAAGAGAAGCAAAAGAGCAATTAAAGAGCTAAACTAACATGAACAAGGCAAGAAGCTAACTAAGCAAGGAACAAACTAATTAAGCTGAGCACGCAAAAAACTAGGGTTTTAAGCAATAAAGAGAGGTATGGGTTGTTTAGGGGTATGAATTTAACACTTAAGTTGGGGGGTCATGTATGAACATTATGATTCCATTTAGAATATCCAAACCAAACAACAAGTTAGAGTCTAAGGAATTAACCTAAGCTACTAACTGGCCATGGATATGCTAGGTTGTGTATAGGGGAACTAGTCCCTAACACCCCCTACTACCCTTACAAGGCTCAATTGGGCTAGGGATTAGGTTCAATTCAATTAGAGTCTAATCAAGTCTAGGTTACTAGATTAGGCATTCCTAGGGCAATTAGGGGTCAAGGGTAGTAATGGGGAGGTGAAATTAGGGTTTTGAACCCCAATTCCCCCACATTCTAGCCTTGCGAAGGCTCCATGATAATTGCACTAGAATTATCCAATCTAGCTACTTAGATTTCTCACTTAGTTTAGGGAGATTGATTAGGATGTACGAAGCTGGGAGGCAACCTAGAGATCCAAAAATTGGACCTAGGGGCAAATCCCAAAATTCACACATATAAGCAATTTGCCTAAATTCCTAGGTGATTTCACACACAAACTAACAAAAAAATCATGGAGAATGAGATGCAAATAGAATATAATCATTAACAAATGGAATTAAAAAGTTTACATGTCATTTTCCCACTAACATGGTATCAAAGTAACATAATATATTCCCCCAAAGAGCCCACCCAAGGGGCCTAGCTACTCATAACAAAGCAAAATACAAAAAGAAAGGAGATAGAATGAGTAGAGGAGTGAAAAGCCATGATGACCTCGGTGAAGAATCCTCCTTCTCCACCTCCTTGGAGTTGTAGCTCGAGCTCCCTCCTCCAAGGTAGGTGAATGGCATGGATGTATGGTGGAAATGCAAGGAAAGTAGGGTTTTATTAGTGGAAATGGTGAAATGGAGGTGGAATGAGGTGGGAATGGGTGGAGGATGAAATGGGGAGGCTAGAGTGGCTGTAGGGTAGATGACCTTATGACCCAACTGCTACCTAGATATATATAGGTGTGGGGGGAAGCACTAGGTCAAGTAGGGGCAAAATAGGTAAAGTAGTAAAAAATGGGTAAGTTTTGTGAGTAGCACAGTCGTGGTGGGTCACCACGGCCGTGGTGGGTAGGGGTGAGCATGGATGTGGTAGGATACAATGGTTGTGTCAATTAAAATGGTCAAAAGTCAGGTTGGCGGTCAGTTTTGGGCTGAAAGTGGCACAACCGTGGTGGTCTGAGGGTAGCACGGTCGTGCTGTGTGGCACGACCGTGGTGGTCTAGGTGATGGAGGATGTGGTGTTGTGCCACGCCTGTTTTGCTTCTGTGTAGCACGACCGTGCTATGTAGCATGTCCGTGGTGTCTGCCTCTGGCACGACCATTCTTGGCTGCACGGTCGTGGTGCTTTTAGCTTGACTTGGGGTCGAACCTATTGATTTACAAGTGACATAACATGGCCGTTCTATGGTACCACGGTCGTGTTGGGTCCTGGATCAACACTTTGACTCTATTATTTGGATTTTCTTGGACATCTTTGCTTTAATGGGTCTTTGGCCACTAGGGGTAGGTTGAGGGAGCATCAGACTTCACTTTGGGCTTCTCCATGGGTGGAGAAACCCTAGGATCACTCCTTCTCTCTCTCTTCCATCCCGTTGGTCCATATTGTTCCATGAGGGGTGGTATGGTAGGGCAGCTCTAAGGGGACTCCTGGGTATGGTGGGTTGACTTGGTAGATGATATTTTTCTCAACAATTGTGATCATAGAAGATCGGGCCAAGTAATGCAAGTCAACCAACTTTCCTCCATCTGCCTTTGTGTAGCCTATCATGTCATGTCCTAAGGCAGTGGCTATGGACGTCACAATCCCACCCATTACAAATGGATTTGTGCTCTTGGAAGGGATTGTTCTTAGATGCTCAATAAATAAAGCTCCCAGGTTTACATGCTTCTTCTTAGTCATCCAACCAAGTACAAAAAGAACTTTCTTTGTGAAACTGCATTGGTTCTCATACCTGCCAAAAATGGTGTTTGGTAACACCTTTTGAACATAGAGGAGGAATGGATTGTGGATAACACACATCTTGGATTTCCCAGCTAGAAAGGTACTCTGGCCGATGAAGTATTTCCACATTTCCGAATATGTGGAAATGGAGTCATTTTCTGTCTTTCCTTCATCTAGGAGGGTTGCCATCTCTTCACTTGGGGAAAAAATCTAATTTAGAAGCTTTGAGGTTATCTTCCACCTCTTGTCCCCAATCATCACTTTAATGGCATTCTCTCCCTCATCATTTGTTTTCTCTAGTTTGGCAAAGAATTTTTGAGTCAGCTCAATATATGACCCTTGCTGTAGTGTCAAGATCTCGAACAATCCCATCTTCTCCATTAGTCCCTAAAAATAGGCGAAGAAGCCCATAGCCTCCATCGTTGCATGGCACACATAGCAAGTTGTTATCACTTTATGTGTCAAACAATCTGGGTGCTTAGGTTCCTTTTCCCTACTGGTAGTGACCTCAGGATGTGGTTGGGGGCGTTGTTGTGGTATCGCTTGCTGCTCAGTATCGGGCATATCTACATTCTCTTCATCATCTAGCATGAGCCACCGATGTGGTTGTGGCTGCGGTTTGGGCTACGACTATGCTGCCAAAGAAACAGACGATCGTGCGGCTGAGACTAATGGTCATGAAACTGAAGCTGAAGGTCTCTCAGATGAGACAGAGGGTCGGGAAGTAGATGGCGGTGGTTGTGATTCTCTCGACGATGACGATGTCTCCCACTGTGGCTGTGCGGAGACCTCTTCTATGATAGGATACACTATTGCATCCAATTCATCATCTATCAACTGGGGTTGTTGTTTCTCAATTTCCTTTGATAGGGGATGACACCCCTAGTCTTCTTCACTGCTTTCCTTGTGAACTTCTTCATTCTTGATCAAAAATGGAGGTGAAATTAACAAATTCTGGATTTCTCTGAAGAACGGGGTTGTTGGGGCGGAATGGAGAGAAAATGGTGATTTTGTGGATGGAAATCGGCGGAATCTGGAGATTAAGGTAGTGGAAATGGTGGGGAAATGATTTAGAATGATTTGGGGGTGCTTTGGTGAAGATTCGATGGCTAGAGAGGGTGGGTGGAGGGTTGTACAGGTGCTAGGGCACAAAGCACGGCCATTTTGTTCTTCAGAGAAATGAGTAAGTGAATTGAAATTTTGCAAAAATCTGACTTAAGTTGTTGGACTCGGGTTGCGGGACAGTCATGCTGCGCGGCACAGCCGTGGTGTCTTCAAGTACCATGATTGTGCTACCTTGCATGGCCGTTGTACACTGATCCTATACTTGGTTGATTTTCTCGATTTCTGATGATTTCTCTGTTGAAAGTGAGTGCTCCACTACGGTCATTCCATGCCATCAAGGTTGTGGTGGGCACTGTGACTGTAGTATGACACTCAAATCTTGTTCAAACATCAATACATTGATCTCAAGTTGATCTTCCATTAATTCTTTGTCAAAATTTCGTCCATTCTTCTTCATTTCACTCTATTTACACCTACACATATCAAAACTGCAAAAAAACTATCAAATACAAGTGTGTGTGTGCTTTCTTGGAAAAATTTAAAAACAAAGAAAAAGTATAAAAAATGTGGGGTTGGGTCAAAAATTTCCGAACCTAGTGGGTTCCCTCCCACAAGCGATGAGTTTCTTTCCCTCATCTAGGCTTCTTGGTGATTTTTCATTCATTCATCCGTTTGGAATTCTCATGTGTCCATTCTTGCAAATCATGCATCCCTCCTTTGCACTCAACATGTTTTCCTCATCCCTTTCATCACAATAATCATCACCAATTTCTTCACCTTGGTGTCCTCTCAAATTCCCATTTGGACTTGTGAAGTGATCATGTCCAGTATCCATATCTCAGACTCGCTGGGTTGGGGTCTTGTACATGTTTATGTTGATCTTCATGTCCATGAATGAGACCGTCATAGTGCCACTACGCACATTAATGTCGACATCAGCTGTAGACAAGAACAACCTTCCCAAGATAATGGGAATTTTCCTATCCTCCAGCTCCATATCAAGTACAATAAAATTTTCCAGGAACATCGCACCTTTCTCTTTGTCTATCATCACCAAGACATCATCCACTCTATCCCTAGGCACTTTTATGGATGTATCCACCAACTGGAGAGTACAATGTGCCAGCTTCAACTTGCCTAAGCCCAACTCAACATACACATTGTATGACATCAAATTCACACTAGATCCCAAATCAAGTAAGTACCTATCTATGCAATGTCCCCCTATGTAACTAGGTAGGAGTGGGGTTCCTGGGTCCTTTCTCTTCATGGAAGTGAGTGTTTTATGATGGAGCTCACTTATTCAGTCAATCTCACCTTCTTTGGAATCCTCCCCGTTGACCTTCTTTTCCCAGTGCATAGGTTCTTGAGGAACATGGCATATGATGGGATTTTCTTGATAGCATCCAAAAGAGGAATGTTCACCTTCACTTGGTGAAACACCTCAAGAATATCAACATTGTGCTTTTGCCTCCTTTTCAATTCTGGTGGCGCATCTAGTGCTTCTACAAATGGAGGATCACTAGTTTTTGCCGTACTTGCATGAACATGAGGTGGAATGTTCGGGATGGTAGGACCTGCAAAGGGGATATTTGGTGGATCACGTGGAATCCCAAACTCATCATGCGGTATCACAACATCATCTCCAGTAATATTAATCACAATATCAGTACTTGGATGCCTTTGCTTTGCTTTATCAACCTTTCTTTGACTTGCGAGTTGCTCAAGAATTTTTCCACTCCTTAGAACTGTCACAACACTACCTTACTCATGGTGGAGATGGGGAGTATGTTGTGGCTGTTGAGGAGGTGGAGGTGACACTTGGGGTTGAAATTGAGGTGGAGAAGAGAATTGAGGGGGAGGAGAGAATTGGGGTTGGAAGGTGAAGTTTTGGGAAATTTGAGGTGAGGGAGGTGGTGGAGTAGTGTAAGGCTTGGAATAGCCTTTGAAGGAGTGAATGGGATGTACTTGCATGGGGGATGCGCTATAGAAAACTTGGGTGGAAGGCATAGGTCCACCCGCTTCATGGTGGCTCATGATGGGTTTTGAAGACAATTTTTCTTCTTGGAGAGAAATTATGGAAGATAGCAGCTCTATTCTCTCTTCTAACCTTGCAACATATCTTTGAACATCATAAAACACTTTCAATCTAGAGAGAACCTCTTTGTTAAACCTTGAGCTATATGTTGGACTTTGTGGCTCTTGATAGCTATAGGAGTGAGATGACTTCTTTTCTTCCCCATAGAACTCAATAGCATTGACCGAATGACAAGGAGGTTTGGTCACTTGGTTTCTCATGAAGCTCACCATTTCACCAAACATTTTCATCAATTGTGGGCTTGAATCATCGTGAGTTGGAGATGTCACACCAAAAGATAGGTCATTGCCACTAACCATACTAGAAAATTTCATCCTTGAACTTTCTACCAAACTCTCAAACAAGGGCCATGTCTATTTAGGTGGTTTAGCCGTAAACCCCCCTCCCCCGACAAGAATAATCCACTATAGCTTGACTTGCATGAGATAGACCAAAGTAGAAGGACTGAACTAGCTGCCATAAAGGGATCTCATGATGTGGAAATTCTCTCAACATCTTTTGAAATCTCTCCCAAGCCTCATGAAATTGCTCATTATCTAGTTGGCTGAAGCTTGCTATGGTACACCGCATCTGTGTCAACTTTACTATAGAGTAGAATTTCCTCAAGAAGGCATTTTTCATCTCTCCCCAACTCATGATGTCTCATCTTGAATCATACCACTCTTTGGCTTTGTCTTTGAGGGTGAAGGAAAACAAAGTCAATGTGATTGTATCATCACTTGTTGTCGGTGTCCTAAAGGTGGAGCATACTTCAAGAAAGGAGTCCAGGTGCTTGTAGGAGTTCTCACTCTCTGAGCCGTAGAAGATGGGAAGGAGCCCAAGAAGACCTGGAGGGATGGAGAATTGCTCTCCTGGCATCTAATCAACCCTGCTAGCAATTGGAGATTTGTAGTTGCTAGCCATGAAGTAGTCTTGAAGTGGCTTGGGAAGTGCATTTTGGACTTCCATCATGTTTCCTCTCGAATGGCTTGTCACGTGCACAAAGCACAATCAAACAAAAGAAAGCAAGTTAATAAACCAATATACACAAAGAATGCAAAGAATAATGAATAAAGAATAGCAATGATGAGGATAGTAGGAAAAGTCAAAGCAAAACTAACTAGCTCGGTCGAGCGCCTCTAATCCCTGGAAACGGCGCCAGAAAGATTGGTGTGCTCCCGCCAATGGTTTTACACACTACTCAATTGCAGTTTTGAATAGATGCAACCCCGCGGACTGAAGCACACGATGGGTTCACTTTTGAAATTTATAAACCTAACTAACACACCTACTTCTACTAAAATAGCTACAACCGCAAGCACACGAGGTCGTGTCGTAGTATAGGAAGATGGCAAGTATAGGGTCGATCCACAAGGAAAAGAGGGGGCACTAGAGCTAGGTTTAATTTTGCAAAGTCCTACTGCAAAGACTAGGGTTAAGGGTTTAAAGGTTATTTGATTGGTAAACTACTATGAACAAATGAGGAATTAAAGACAAGAGTGAAATCTACATTAATCCTAGACTAGATTAAGGCTAAATAGGCAAGAAAGGATTAAGCTAGGTATGAAAGTGCAAATTACACTAAGGAAAGAAAAAGAGAAGCAAAAGAGCAATTAAAGAGCTAAACTAACATGAACAATGCATGAACAACGCAAGAAGCTAACTAAGCAAGGAACGGGCAAAATAAGCTGAGAAAGCACAAAACTAGGGTTTTAAGCAATAACGAGAGGTATGGGTTGTTTAGGGGTATGAACTTATCACTTAAGTTGGGTGTGACGTATAAACATTATGATTCCATTTAAATTATCCATACCAAATAACAAGTTAGAGTCTAATGAATTAACCTAAGCTACAAACTGGCCATGGATATGCTAGGTTGTGTATAGGGGAACTAGTCCCTAACACCCCCTACTACCTTATGAGGCTCAATTGGGTTAGGGATTAGGTTCAATTTAATTAGAGTCTAATCAAGTCTAGGTTTCTGGGTTATGCATTCCTAGGGCAATTAGGGGCCGAGGGTAGTAATGGGGAGGTGAAATTAGGGTTTTGGACCCCAATTCCCACACATTCTAGCCTTGAGAAGGCTCCATGCTAATTGTACTAGAATTATCCAATCTAGTTGCTTATATCTCTCACTTAGGTTTAGGGAGATTGATTAGGATGTAGGAAGGTGGGAGGCAACCTAGAGATCTAAGAATTGAACCTAGGGGCAAATCCCAAAATTCACACATATAAGCAATTTGCCTAAATTCCTAGGTGATTTCACACACAAACCAACAAGTAATTCATGGAGAATGATATGCAAATAGAATATAATAATTTACAAATGGAATTACAAAGTTTACATGTCATTTTCCCCCAACATGGTATCAAAGTAACAAAATTTCCCCCAAACAACCCACCCAAGGGGCCTAGCTACTCATTACAAAGAAAAATACAAAAAGAAAGGAGATAGAATGAGTAGAGGAGTGAAAAGCCATGATGAGCTCGGTGAAGACTCCTTCTCCACCTCCTAGTAGATGTAGCTCGAGCTCCCTCCTCCAACGTAGGTGAATGGCATGGATGTATGGTGGAAATGGAAGGAGAGTAGGGTTTTGATGGTGGAAATGGTGAAATGGAGGTGGAATAAGGTGGGAATGGGTGAAGGATGAAATGGGGAGGCTAGAGTGGCTATAGGGTAGCTGACCTCATGCCCCAGCCATCACCTATGTATATATAGGTGTGGGGGGAAGCACTAGGTCAAGTAGGGGCAAAATAGGTAAAGCAGTGAAAAATGGGTATGTTTTGTGAGTAGCATGGTCGTGGTGGGTAGGGGTGAGCATGGCCGTGGTAGGATACAATGGTCGTGTCAATAAAAATGGTTAAAATTCAGGTTGGTGGTCAATTTTGGGTTGAAACTGGCACGGTCGTGGTGGTCTGAGGGTAGCACAGTCGTGCTATGTGGCACGACCGTGGTGGTCTAGGTGATGGGGGCCATGGTGTTGTGACACGCCCGTTCTGCTTCTGTGTATCACGGCCGTGGTGTTTGCCTCTGGAACAACCATTCTTGGCTGCACAGTCGTGGTGCTTTCAGCTTGACTTGGAGTCGAACCTATTGATTTACATGTGACATAGCATGGCTGTTCTGTGGTACCATGGCCGTGCTGGGTCCTGGATCAACACTTTGACTCTGTTCTTTAGGTTTTCTAGGACATCTTTGATTTAATGGGTGTTTGGCCACTAGGGGTAGGTTGAGGGAGCATTAGACTTCACTTTGGGCCTCTCTAAGGGTAGAGAAACCCTAGGATCACTCCTTCTTTCTCTTCTATCAAGTGTGGTCCAAATTCCTGAAAAACATGCAAATAATGTCCATAAGTACATTTTACACAAATAATCATATTGGGGGGAAAGCATGTAATCTAACATGTATAGATGTGATTGAAGAGCAATATAACACAAGATGAGGCCCTAAAATAGGGATGAATCACTATTCAAGCTTGTAGCTATAGTCGAGTGCATATTGTCTACTAGTGCCCCTTTCTCTCTGTTGCTTACAAATCCAAGCATCTATTTGAGTGAGAAAGGTTGTTTGTGAGAGAGATTCTCCATTGTAATCGTGTGAAGCTCTCAAATCTTCCCTTTCTCAACCCCTTTCTCAAGAGAAAAGTTGCTGAAAGCTTCTCCAAGGTGAAGGAAAAGGTGAAAGCGTCTCCAAGTTGAAGGAGAAGGTGAAGACTAAAGATCCTTGAGAAGAGTGGGTAATTACTTCAAGGTGGAAGATTTGTTGCAAGAAGGGGATCTCCTTTGTGAAGGTGTCCATCTCCTTACAAAAGTGGGTTAGCCACTATAGAGGATGAAGACTCTTACTCAAAGGATAGGTAAGTCCTAGTATGGTTTATTGACTCCTTTTAGTTCTTAAAAAGGAAGGCTCGGTATCCTTACCCTACAAAAGGAAAGTCTTATTGTATTTCCTCATAATGGAATATAAGTATATAATGGTTGCAAAATCCTAGAGATTGACCTCTCTAGGTAGTGGACTGACTTTCTCTTAGCTTGGATATTGGAACCACTCTACATAGCTTTTTGTTGTTCTTATTCTTGTTCAATCTCTCTCATCCTTGCTATGTATGCTTAGTTGCACATCGTATTCCATATTTGCAATCTTACTTCTTGAAGTAATTTGAAGGTCTAATTGATTTTTTAAGTGCTTTTAGCTCTATTCACCCCCTAGAGCCCTTTGATCCAACAATATAATCATAATTTTAATAAAAATATCATGGTTAAATTACATCACAATATTTTTTATTTCAATTTGTATTTTATAATTATTGTAATGAAATCTACGTAATATGTGTTTGTGAATATAATTTTTGGTTCATCATTGATTAACCATGTATAATATTAATTTTTAGTTTATTCTTTGTGCACAGTTATAGTTAATTATCACTTTAACATCATATTGTTTAAACATGAAAAAAAAAGTTAGATAAATCATATATTTTGTCAATGTGATTATTTTTCATAATGTTCATATATTTTTATTTAATAAACTACATTGATAATGGTGGTGATAATGTAAAATGTTTTACATAGTGTGGTTATAGTATATTCTTATATTATGTTATGGTTTTGGCAATAAATTGTATTCACACCGAACATTTCTAGTCAAAAACGTTTTACATGTATCATTTGTGAAGAATGAAAAATATAGTTGTATAGGAAAAATTTTAGGTGTTTAGGAACTTGTTCTCCTCTCCTTTTAAGAGGTAACTCAGGAACTGTGTTTTGTACGTAAGTCTGTAACTCATCAGAAGTCACAGAACTCAAATTATAGTACTTACTTTAAACCAATCATGAAAGACTGCTCAAGTAACTCCACTTCATAAGTTTTCTGAACCAGATATGACAAGCCAATTGGATCCCAAGGAATATATTCCCTAGAGTTTAATCTTAACAACAACAATAAACTTTCCCCAAGTGAACATGTCAATCATAGTACTAGAAAAGGGTTGAACCCAAGAGACAACATAATTAAGAATATCTTCAAACCAATTACTAAGAAAAATATTTAATTTTTTTGTTTGAGAAATATTATACATAAATTGGGAATAAGATACAAAAGCAAAACCAAATGAACTACATATATTAATTCAATTAATAAATAATATAAGGATATTTGGGATTCACCAACATAGCATATAAAATTTCTCTAATTGATATAATTCTTGAAATTAAGTATGGATCACAAGTTTCACAAGGATTGAACTCCCCACAAATCCCAGATCTCAGTGTTCATGGATCATTATCCAATTGTCTAGTAGAACTCCTTCTAAGATCTCTTCTGAAGTGCTACATTGCATTCAATGTTCTAATCTTTGGTGACATGGTCTCTACACCAAGGATTATAAAAAAAATAAGCAATATGACTGATCAAGTCATAAAACAAGTGCAAATAACAAATAAAACACACCTGATATAGAAACATTCTTAGATCTAAAAATAACTAGAACAAAGTAGGGGTATGGTGTTATGCCCCAATCCCTAGTATTAAGATATACTTGTTCATATTTAGAATAAACACAAAGGCATAAATAGGAGAAGAGGGAGTCATGTTCCTAGGGGCGTAGAAATAGAATACGATGATATCCAACTATATTCTATAGTCTAACAGCAATATGGGAATATTCATGAGGAAGATGATGACTTCTTCTCTTTTTTCTTCACCATGTGCACCTAAAGGAGGCACTAAAATGATAGGATATGATGCACATGATGTTTGGTCTTACCCTCAATCTACTAGAGCCACCTTTTGACCCACAAAACTCTATGGCCCGGTGGTGGCATATGTAGCATCCCAGGATTTGACGCCTAAGACAAAATGATTTTAAAAGGAATTATTAGACTACTCATATCACCAAGGAGTATCTTCTTTCTAGGAAGCCCATCACTAAATAACTATGTGGTTAAGCATGCTTAGCCCAAAGTAGTACTAGGATGGGTGACCGGTTAGGAAGTTGACCCAGGCTTGCACATGAGTGAGGAAAAAGCACATAGTTAAGGCCAGTGGTGGTCTATGGGGCCATTCATTATTAATGATACTCTACAAGAGCCTTGGATAGTAGGGTCAGGTATTACAAATGGTATCAGGGCCATAACATCTCTAATAGTTGGGGTCCACATGGGCATGTGGCATGCTAGTCTTGAGCCGTGCGGTCCATGCATGTAGGAAAGGGTTGTCAATGGTGATGTAGCCACCCTTGTTCTGGTATTCCATGATAGAGATTTGTGTGTCCCTGAGCCATTCTAGATCTGCATTGGAATGGGAAAATATTATGATGCCATATAGTTGAGCCTTGATGAGGATGTCAAGAGTTTAAGTGGGGAGATTTTAACATCCTAGAATTTGATGCCTCAAACAAAATGATCTTAAAAGGAATTATTAGACTAGTCATATCACCAAGGTGCACCTTCTTTTTAGGGATCCCATCACTAAGGAACTCTATGGTTAAGTGTGCTCATACTAATGTAGTACTAGGATGGGTGACCAGTCAGGAATTTGACTCCGACTTGTGTGTGAGTGAGAAAAAAGTGTGCATTTAAGACTAATAGTGGTCTATGGGGCTAGTCGTCATTCCTAAAACTCTACTAGAGCCTTGCATAGTAGGAAAAGGTATTAGAGCCTGCAAAGACTTGGTTATACACACCATTCAACTGATTGGGAACCCATTGGGTTGATATGGTAAGTGGGCATACATGCTTGTCTATAGGTCATTTAATCAGTTTGAGGTGAATTGCCCAACTGGTCTACAATTAAAATCTTATCAACTCTATGAGATTTACTACCTCTTTTTTCCCTTTTGAGTTGGCCGAATAGCTATCCAGTCCAATGATTTGTTTTGCAACTTGATTCTTTCCAATTATGGCTTCTTAGTCAGCCAACTAGAGGGGTCAACTGACCGAGTGAACATTCTTGGAGGCTAAAATATGAACTTGAAGCCTCCTTGATCTTTTAATTCCTAGAGTATTTTTGTGGTTCTTGTGCTTTGGAGTGAACAGGTACAATTGGTCTTTTTTCTATAATAAATGAGCAAATCTTAATTAAAACTCTATATTAGGAGACTTAAACAAAACCAAAGAAATTAAATCCTAAAATTGGATAATAACAACATATGCCCTTAATAAATGATCTAAAAGATGCAATAAAAACATAAAAATATACATCCATCAGTATGCCTTATTATATGAAGGAACTAATTTGTTGATTGTTGTTGTGAAATGTTTGAAAGACAAAAAATCATACTTAATAGATATTTCATCGATGCTTAATCATCTTGATGACTACTTGTTCCTTTATCACAAACTACCTTTTATTCTTTCCTTTTAAATAAGTATCAATTTCTTGAACTATAAATTCATATTTCTTAGGCACTACCATTGTATGGGTGTTGTTACCAAACCAACTATGAATTGAGAATCCAGTGAGAAACTTTGACGGAAAACCTTCCCTAGTTTAGCGTTAGTGAGGATTTCTTACATGTCCAAGTTTCTCTATGTGATGATATGATATGTAGATGTACTTTTATTTCCTTTATTCTGTGCCACACATGTTCTTGATGAAGTTGAACCATTTCATCTTGTAATCATTAGTTTCATATTCGATTTCTACACTATTACTTATTCTTGATATCCTCAATTTGACATATGTGATGCAACCTTTTCTTAATATCCATGTATGGTTGTAAGAAATGGTTTTTTGGTTTAATTCTCATTAGTAATAAGTGGATCTTATATTAGGTTCCACTCATTACTAGCTACATTGACCAACTGACATCCCAAAAAAGTGCATGCTTTACTTCCCATCAATGCCGTTGTGGTTCTATGGAAAATAAATTTAACTAGTATCGATGAGACCTGACTAACCTAGAATAAAGTAGACCAATGAAGTTCCTACTATGAGGATTGTGTACGCACATGACAATGGGGTCTCTGCACCACTACTCCCCTATGCAATTTCCACAATAGATATGTCTAGGCATGTGCTCCTTCACTTTTGGATCTGGAAAGTGCCCCTCATTTAGAGCATGAGGATCAAGCTCAAGTACCCCATCAATCCATAAAATAGTAATCCCCTACCTTGTGTTGTAGTCATCTTGGGTTCCCACATCGAGCTGAGTCTTCACGTTCTATCAACCATAAAAGAAGACAAAAGTCTTAATGTGAGTAGTCTCACTTCATTACTCAAGATAAGGAAGGACAAAAATGTAACATCCCTGACCTGGGTTATGCTTTAACCCTAGGCGTTTTGATTACGAAAGATGGTTATATGATTAATCTTATTTGGTAAAAAGTAATTAAGGCTCAAGAGGAGGTTATGTTTCAATTTTGGTCCTGATTGAATAATGTTGAAGCAATGTTCGCTTATTTTGGACTAATGTGCAAATTACCTAAATTAAGGGGTTAACTTGCAAATTTTACATAACAATATGTTCCTCTGATGTTGATACATCATAAGAATGAATATGATGTAGTGGTATGCTTTCCACAAGCTTGGGCACCAAGATAAAGCTTGTAGGGTAATGTTTGTGCATTAAAACCTAGTTTTGGTGTAAAGTGCAATTTACCCAAAACTTAGGTTTCAATATGCAAATTACCACTTCAATAAGGTCCCTAATATTTCTTTACATCATTTACAGAAAATAAAATGAGAGGGGAGCCTCATTTGAATTAAGTTGGAGGAGAGAGAATCTTGATATTAAAATAATCAAGATTTAAGCCTAATTGAAACCCTAATTCGATTTAATGAAAAATAAATAAAATAATTTGAAGTACCTTCAACCAAAATTTATTTGGTTTGATTCAGATGTGTGTGGGCGAGATTAAGCCTTGCAAAGGCACGAGCATATCCTTAGGAGGTGAAATTTCACTCACCATTATTATAAGAAAAAGAAATTCCACTCGAAAATAGATATTAATATTATAAGGGTTAAGGTGCTTAATTTTTTTCCCTTTATTCTTGGATAATGGAATGGATCTCGGTGGGGATAGAGATGCCTTTGTATAAAATAAACCAAGGGGGGGAAGGTGGAAATAATTTTGGAATTAAAAGACTTTTATAAAGTATTTTCTCTCTCATTGAATTTCTTATAAAAAGACCTTTTCCTAGCCCAAACAAAGGCTTTTTCGACCCCACTTCTTCCCATTGCTTGGAAACCGACCATGGTATCTAGGGAGGACCAGGAGGACGACCCCCAACCTGTTGGTAAGGTTCTTTACCCATTTCACCTTGATTCCATGGTGGAAATTGAAAATAAATCATTGATTTCTTCTTATTTCGATCTCTTCTTCAACCCTAGCCAATCTTTTCAACCAAAAGCTTGAGGACGAGCCTAAGGGGAGTTGCAAAAGCTTCATACACAATTTTTGGCATGATCTTGTATCTTTGGAGCACACTTGGAGGAGGTTTTTATAACTTGAAACCCTAATTTTGTTATTGCATTCAATTCCCCATCAAATAATGATCATTTCTCTATTTACAATCATTGATTTGGTTGATTGATGCTATCTCCATGGAAATCACAGCAGGTTTCGTGGGTCTAGAGCTTGATGATGATGACATCATCATAACCACAAACCTCCCCAAATATCTAGACCAAACGGTTTCAATCAAATGTCCAAACAGTTTCACTAAATCGCATAGAAGCAAACGGTTTAAGACCATTTGGTGATTTTGACCAGCGTTGACCATTTGGGGATTTGTTCATAATGAACTAAGTTAATGACCCATCAATTATTATTGATTAACTACAATTGTTTAATGAGTTGAAGGTCCATCAATCACCAAAACCCTAATCGGGTGGAGTGTTGATTTCATAAGTAATTGAGTTTGAAACTTGGGTTGATTGACCCAAACGGTTTCAAAACCATTTGGGAATCACCCAAATGGTCTCAAGACCATTTGTAGGTCAACCAAGACCATTTGGAGGTCTAGGGTTGAGTATGGTTAGATATTTAAAGAGTCAAACATATGCTATAAACCCTAATCAGGTAAGTGCTGATTTTGCAATTGAATAAGTTGATGCTTTGGGTTGATTGACCCAAACGGTTTCAATACCATTTGGGGATCACCCAAACGGTCTCAAGACCATTTGGTGATCACCCAAGACCGTTTGGAGGTCAAGGGTTAGGTATGGTTGAGAAATTTAAGGTCCAAAGATATTAAGTTCAAGTATAATCGATTGCTGATTTGGTGACCAATCCTAGGATCCAAACCCTAATTGAATGACATCGTTAATGATGATGTGATAGAAAAACGGTCTCAAGACCATTTGGAAGTCAACCAAATGATCCCAAGACCGTTTGGGGGTCACCCAATACCGTTTGGAGGTCTAGGGTTGACAATGGTTAGGTGTTTGAATATCTAAAGGTACTAAGTTGAAGTGCAATCAATGGCTGATTTGGTGATCAATCCAGTGGTCCAAACCCTAATGGGTTGACTTGGATTTTGATGTTGACATGGTAAAATGGTCTGAAGACCGTTTGGAGGTCACCCAAACGACCTCAAGACCATTTGGGGTCGGGTCATGCCCAATTTGGATGAAGGTTCAATGGTTTCAAAGTAACCAATCTCACATTCATTAATGTTGAAGGATCAACGATTCCAAACCCTAAACCAATTGATTCAAACCATAATTGATGATCAATTGAGGGTCAGTTGAAGGTCAAATCAGTTGAAGGTTGACCTAATTAACTCAATTGAGGTATGGTGATAGGTCCATTTGATGAATAATAACATGATTACACTCAATGAAGGAATCGATCTTGGAAATCCCTAATTTAATTATAATGGTTGAGACCCTTTTTGGTCCTTGCGGTTTTGAGGAGGTTTGGACCAAACGGTCTAAAGACCATTTGAGTCCAAATGGTCTCAAGACCATTTGGGACCAAATGGTCTCAAGACCGTTTGGGACCAAACGATCCCAAACCGTTTAGGTGCATGCGGTTTCAAAACCAGATGAGTTCATGCGGTTTCAAAAGTCAACTTTGGGCAAACGGTCTTCACCACCTACTTTACTAAACGATTTCAATCCCAACTTTGGCAAACGGTCTCAGTGGTTTGTACAAGACCATTTGGAGGTCTAAACGGTCTTAGACTGTTTGGAGGCTTTTTGTGTAAGACCGTTTGGGGTCTATGTAGCCAAGACCATTTGGTGGATAATCAACCAAAACCGCATGAGTACTTAAAGAGGTCAAAGGACAAGTTGATCAATTGACTAATACAAGATGTAATGAAAGATGATTATAGTGTTTGTATCCTAATAAGATAGGGTGATTAGTACCCTTCAAATAATCAAGCATTAATGATCATGGTGATGATGACATAACCCATGATGTCAATTCTTCTTCAAGATTTAGTTGACTTAGCCTAATCAAGGATGAAGTAAACATCATCTTATAGAGGATGAGAGAGAAAGGACTTCCTATATGAATGTTAATCATCTAATGGACTTCTATTATGGATGAATGTCTAATTAGGGTATGATCCATGATAGTGAGATCATGAAACCCTAATTATGAAGGATAATGAATCATAACCCTAACTGAGGGAATTAATGGAAGTAATCCCAATACACGATGATGGTATGATCCTAATTCATAGTTATGACACGACAAACCTTAATTCAAAGTACTTTGATGATCACTCCTACTTGGGGTGAATAGTAAACCCTAATTATGGGTTGTTGGTAATAAACTCTATTCTAGGGTGATGTAACGTGAATAGTAAACCTTAAATATGGAATGTTGGTAATAAACCCTAATCTAGGGTGAAGTGATGTGAATAGTAAACCCTAATCTAGGGTGAAGTGATGTGAATAGTAAACCCTAATCTAGGGTGAAGTGATGTGAATAGTAAACCCTAATCGTGGGTCATTGAATATAAACCCTAATTGAGGGTGAATCCACGATAAATCCTAATTGAGGGTAATGTTATGAGAATGTTTAATTAAGATTAATGTTATGAGAAACCTTAATCTAGGGTAATGTTATGTGAATCCTTGATTAAGAGTAATATTATGGAAACCCTGAAGAATGATGTGAAGTGAGACTTAAATCTAGGATGTTGCCATATAGTGATATGTGCATCCATAGCCATGGTATAATGGCCAATATACTAAAGTAGGAAGTGGTATTTATAATCAAGTAAGATGAGGATGTTATAACCATGAAGGGTAAAGTTGATGAACTACATGAATGATAGTGTTGATACCCTAATGAATAAGGGTCTAACGGATAAGATGATGCCTAGATCATTATATATCTAATTTCATGTATGTGTAACAATCCTATACATCTTACAAAGATAAGGATATGAAACTCTTAGGAGTGATGTACGCAAAATTATACAATGGAATGAATAACATCCTATGGTTGAGATACCTAAAGTGGTGGATAATGATTTATTCTATATCAACAATGCCTAACCATTAAATAAGTCCATATCATTAAAGATAGTTGGACAATTCCAATGAGTAATATATATTCACCATATGAAGAAAGTAATAAGTTAGAGGATAAAGTGTTAAGAGGGAAAAAACTTAATACAAGGTTAGTTGATCTATTTAAGTAAGATGTAAATGAGAAGAAAGTGATACATTATGAAGTGATAGATATCACATTCAACATTTCAGGGTAGACATTCCTTGATGAACCTTTAATCCAATATCCTTGGATAAGAAACACATGGAGTGTGAAATATATATATAATTGTTACAATAAAGATGTAATAAACTCAATGTACTTTGATAAATGTTGATTAATAAACCTTGAGAATGGGAATAAGCCAAATCAATGAGTGTGATGCAATCATAACATGATAAGGATAAGAAACGAACTCATTCCTTGAATTGATAATCATTAATGATATATGATGAGAATATTGATCATAAGAAAATACTTATGATATCATCAAATACTCCCAGAGGTGTGGAGAAATACATTAGGTTTGAACTAATAATGTGAGCATGAAACCCTAATTAAAGAATGATGGGAAACCCTAACCCTAATTTTGGGTAAAGGGAATGAAAAGCCCTAATTGATAGATAACCCTAATCCTGATAAAGGATGGTGGTGTTACTAATGTTTCATATGATGTGATAAATGACTTACATGACTGCTATCATGTCTATTTATCATGTAGACATCATGAGATGATGAACATAGCCAGATATGAGCTATGAATTTCATATAATAAACATGTATGGCCTTATGTGCCTAATGTTGTTGTTGCTTAATAAAAGTAACAAAATGTGCATGAACCTTATGAGTTCCATGAGTAAGTTGTTGCCTAGTGAAGGGTGGCATAACATTTAATAGGCTTTGAGAGCCATGTGAGATACCTGTGTAACAAGTATTATGCATACCTCAATCTGAGAAGCTGGAGGTAATGGTTACCTAACAAGTGGTAACAGTGATAGTGATGAATTGAGGGTATGAATACCCAAAGTTGATAAGTATGATAATGATGTAGTTGAGGGATGTGAACTTCCAAAAGAAATGAAATGAGGGACTGAGATCCCAATGTCCTACAAGGAATGAGAAAGTGATTGGTGAAAATAGTACATGTTTCCTTGTAGCATTTGTCTGAATAAGTTATGTTTGAGAAGTTGACTGATGCTAAAAGAATATGCTAATGTACTTAATTAATTAAGTGAAATCATATCATGTAGAGCCCTGACCATAGATCCATCATCGTCAGTAATAGGTTATGGTGAAACGGGTGCTCCACGGAAAAACCCGAAACGCATATTTTGAATATGTGGGGGTAATGGGCGAATATATCCTGACGTCCTAATGAGGGAATTGAGGAAAAGTAAATAACAAACCTCTCAATCCTTCATTACTTGCACCGGGATGGATGTATCACGAATCTCCTGAAGATTGGGACAGATGCAGTACACATCTCCCAATAATGTTAATGCTGGATCGATGGAGATAAACATGAAATCTCACGATCGCGAAGAGAGTGCATCATGCCACTGTAACTCTAATAGCGAAGTTGCCATTATACCCTGAAAAGCTATATATATGTAGCAGAGACACAAGATGCCCTGCATGTGATCTCACACTGACCGAGATATGGGAGGTCTTGGTAGCTGGCTCTACCTTTGACCTTGTATGGTACCGATTTTGACTTTGCAATGGTCAATTGGAGTATGAGCGGTATACCTCATCTCCTCATGGCATTAATGTGATTGTAAAATGTAATCAACCGTATAGCATGTTTGCTTAAGGATTGAATACAGAAATTCATTGGCTGATGTTATATTTCTTTTGTGCATCCCTAGTCGATAAATGTTATTCATATCTCTTTACATTCAATGCAAGTAGATATGTGAATTATGAATCTACCATGAGTAGATATAATGCTCTCCTTAGGAAAAGATATTACGTTACTCTGTTTATTCAATGATTAATGATGTTGTTAATTTATAAGAACTCATGTTTAGTTTTAATTATAATAAACTACTATAACAATGTTTTGGCATAGAGTTATATCTCCTTCTGGGGCAATTTACAATTGTCTCACCCCCGTGGGATCTAATGTTTTTAGGTAAACGCAGAAGAAGAAGAAGGAAACCTTTAGGAGAGAAAGAACAACAGTAGCAGTATCAGGGACTGCAGTGATAACTCAGGTGGAGGCACTGGCTGCCAAGTGTTGTATAGTTAGAAAGTCCTATGTGTTTTCGTTGTACTCTCAGGTCCTCGGAGTTTATTGTTAGTGTTTTAATGAATCGATCTGAGATTTTGGCTTGATGCCTCGAGGCTTTTATGCCATCTGTATATAATGTTGAATAGGGCAGCTGATGTTGTAATCCTTGAGAAAAGATAGTACAGGTCGTGTACTAGTGGATCAGAATGTAAATATTATACTTTGGTTCTTAATGGAAGAGTTTCCTATGTTTGGATCTCTTTGCAAAAAATTTTAATTTTTAGTGATTTTCAGTAATCCACTGTAAATGATTCGCTTCTGCTTAATTAGTCTTGTGTTTCATAAGTTGGATGCCACAATTTAGTGGTATCAGAGCTCTAGGTTCACTGAGTCTACAGAAACGTAGGACTAAGGTAGTAGAGTCTATTCTAGTGTCTTCCAGTGTATCTGATAGTGTCTTCTACTAATATAGGAGAAGAAGAACTTGAAGATCACTGGGTCACATAAGGAGTTTGATACAGAAAGTGGAAATGTTGCATCAAGAAGGGATACAAGGGATCTGAGCAGAGAAGAACATACACCTGCACATCCCCAGTTTGACCTAGCCATGATAGAGAGTCCAGCTTTCCTTGCTATGTTTGAGCAATTCATGACAGCTATGATACATATAGTAGATCATGCATTAGCAATGCAACCCACAATACCAGTCCCCAATGATGAAGTGTTGAACTCCAACAGGTTTCCTGCTCAGCCTCAACCTATTGAAGTAATGAATAATGATGAAAGGAATATGATACAATTTGAAACTAGGATCTTCCGTATGTGTAGGAAGCCTAGACATATCAGACCTAATTGTCCAGAAAAGGAATATAAAAGAAGAATTGAGAAAAGGCCTATCCAAATCCAGGAACAGAGGCTTGGTAGTTCCAAAAAGAAGAAGTTTTTGGTACCGCCAGTACAACTACAGCCTAGTGAACCAAGGCAATGGTTATCTAGAAAGGGGAAAGAAGCCTCTAAACCACATCTAGCACCTAGGATTTGCTACCAATGTAGACAGGAAGGACATCTGGCAAGAAATTGCTCTGCCAGAAATGTTATGGTGAATCAACCTTTGAGGCAGAGTCAGCCTGAGGCAATGAATAATCCACGAATCATGATAGGTTAGACAAAATAAATGTCATTTTAATATGTCTTTTATGGTTTCCTGAGTTAAAATGAGAAGGTAATTAATTGAGTTTTCTTTGATTAGTCCTATGAGGACTTATATTTTGCATAATAAACAATATAGATGCTTCATGTTGCTCTTACCTCTATGAGAAGAAGATGAGATATTGAAGAGACGTCTGGATAAAATCCAGTAATGTCAAGTCTTATACTTGTGATAATATGAAAAGGAAGGAATATGACAGTATATAAGTGCATACTACCTTATCTCAATATTTATATACCCTGGCCAGGTATACAACTATTGATGATAAAGCAAGTATGGAAACTCTTAGATTGTAATCTTTTTTATTGCTTTGATCAAGTAGTCATTTTGATACAATCTAATGAGTATCATGAAATAAGAAATATGGAATAAATAAATGTGTCCTGTCCTAAGAATAAGAAAGAGAAATCTGAGATAATCTCAGATGAGCATGTTTGTATGAGGAAATAAAAGTATATTCCTCATAAGACAAGAATGGGACAAAGGGAGATGATCCTTGTCTAATAAAGATGTAAGTATAATAAATATCTTTTCCATAATGAAGAAATGGGGAAAATATGACGAGATCATGAGATGATCATAAACATGCTAGATAAAAATAAGGAAGGGAATAATGTTATGTAATCATCCTTATGGATTCCTATGTTGAGGGCAAGGAACCTAGGATGAGATAAAAGAGTAATGATTCATGAATAGATGAAAATACATGAAATAATAAGAGGAATATGATTCCTTGATTCTCTTTCCTTTCAGGGACATGGCAATCAAGTGGGTCTTAGGACACTTGATGCGTAGAATATAAAGATGTTTATGTGATGAGTACTTAGAAAGGTATCAGTGTATCTTGGACTTTGGCTCGAAGATGAAGATATATGTGACAAGTAATGTCCCAAGAGGAAAGGAAGATGAAGATGTGATGTGTTTTCAGCACATGTAATAGGTATCAAAGTAAGAAATCCTGGTATCTGAAGAAATATCAGATGATCTATGTTGACTATCTGGAATGGTCAACTATGAAATCAAATTGATCATGCAAAATATTATGAACCTCACATGTTAGGGGTTTATGCTTTGCACAAACATAACAATTAATGATGTCTTTGAGATAAGTTCTTAATTGATAAGTAACATCTCCTTATGATAATAAAATATACAACTAATGAAATAATTAGTACAAGTAATAAGAAAAGTGTTACTTGACACAGAATTTACTCCACAGTCAATAATAAAGAACTATGGAGCAAGTGTCATATATAAAAGATTCTATGAAAACCTTGTGTGGGATAAATTTGTATTTATCAAAACTCTACGGTTTCTCCATAATAATGAGATGTTATGTGATTACATCATGATATGATGCATGAATAATATATGTCTCCCTATATCTGGGATTTGGGGGATGAAATCCTTGTTAGGGGTTTATAATTTGTAACATCCCTAACTTGGGTTATGCTTTAACCCTAGGAGTTTTGATTAAGAAAGATGGTTATATGCTTAATCTTATTTGGTAAAAAGTAATTAAGGCTCAAGAGGAGCTTATGTTTCAATTTTGGTCCTGATTAAATAATGTTGAAGCAATGTTCGCTTATTTTGGACTAATGTGCAAATTACCTAAATTAAGGGGTTAACTTGTAAATGTTACATAAAAATATGTTCCTCTAATGTTAAGACATCATAAGAATGAATATGATGTAGTGTTATGGTTTCCACAAGCTTGGGCACCAAGATAAAGCTTGTAAAGCAATGTTTGTGCATTAAAACCTAGTTTTGGTGTAAAGTGCAATTTACCTAAAAATTAGGGTTCAATAGGAAAATTACCACTTCAATAAGGTCCCTAATGGTTCTTGACATCATTTATAGCAAATAAAATGAGAGTGGAACCTCATTTGAAATAAGTTGGAGGAGAGAGAATCTTGATATTAAAATAATCAAGATTTAAGCCTAATTGAAACCCTAATTCGATTTAATGCAAAAATAAATAAAATAATTTGAAGGACCTTCAACCAAAATTTATATGGTTGGATTCAGATGTGTGTGGACGAGCTTAATCCTTGCAAAGGCACGATCATATCCTAAGGAGGTAAAATTCCACTCACCATTATTATAAGAAAAAACAATTCCACTCAAAAATGGATATTAATATTATAAGGGTTAAGGTGCTTAATCTCTTTTCCCTTTATTCTTGGATAATGGAAGGGAGATCGGTGGGATAGAGATGCCTTTTTATATAAGAAACCAAGGGGGAGAAGGTGGCAATAATTTTGGAATTAAAAGACTTTTATAAAGTATTTTCTCTCTCATTGAATTTCTTATAAAAAGACATTTTCCTAGCCCAAACAAAGGCTTTTTCAACGCCACTTCTTCCCTTTGCTTGGAAACCGACTAAGGGAGCTAGGAATGACCACGAGAATGACACCCAACCTGTTGGTAAGGTTCTTGACCCATTTCACCTTGATTCCATGGTGGAAATAAAAAATAAATCATTGATTTCTTCTTATTTCGATCTCCTCTTCAACCCTAGCCAATCTTTTCAACCAAAAGCTTGAGGACGAGCATAAGGGGAGTTTCAAAAGCTTCATCCACCATTGTTGGCGTGAGCTTGGAGCTTTGGAGCTCACTTGGAGGAGGGTTTTATAACTTGAAACCCTAATTTTGTTATTGCATTCAATTCCCCATAAAATAATGATCATTTCTCTATTTACAATCATTGATTTTGTTGATTGATGCTATCTCTATGGAAATCACAGCAGGTTTCATGGGTCTAGAGCTTTATTATGATTAAATCATAATAAGCACTCACCTCCCCAAATATCTAGACCAAACGGTTTCAATCAAATGTCCAAACGGTTTCACAAACCGTTTGGGAGCAAACGGTTTCAAACCGTTTGGAATGAAACAGTTTCACTAAACCGCATAGAAGCAAACGGTTTAAGACCGTTTGGTGATGTTGACCAGGGTTGACCATTTGGGTATTTGTTCATAATGAACTAGGTTAATTACCCTTCAATTATTATTGATTAACTCCAATTGGTTCATGAGTTGAAGGTCCATCAATCACCAAAACCCTAATCGGGTTGAGTGTTGATTTCATAAGTAATTGAGTTTGAAACTTGGGTTGATTGACCCAAACGGTTTCAAAACCATTTGGGAATCACCCAAATGGTCTCAAGACCGTTTGGAGGTCTAGGGTTGAGTATGGTTAGATATTTAAAGATTCAAACATATGGTATAAACCCTAATCGGCTAAGTGCTGATTTTGCAATTGAATAAGTTGATGCAAACAGTTTCAAGACTATTTGGGGATCACCCAAACGGTCTCAAGACCATTTGGTGATCACCCAATACCGTTTGGAGGTCTAGTTTTAGGTATGGTTGAGCAATTGAAGGTCCAAAGATATTAAGTTGAAGTATAATCAATTGCTGATTTGGTGACCAATCCTAGGATCCAAACCCTAATTGAATGACATGGTTAATGATCATGTCATGGAAAACGGTCTCAAGACCATTTGGAGGTCATCCAAACGATCCCAAGACTGTTTGGGGGTCATCCAAGACCGTTTGGAGGTCTAGGGTTGACTATGGTTAGGTATTTGAAGATCTATAAGTACTAAGTTGAAGTGCAATCAATGGCTGATTTGGTGATCAATCCAATGGTCCAAACCCTAATGGGTTGACTTGGATTTTGATTTTGACATGGGAAAACGGCCTCAATACCATTTGGAGGTCATCCAAACGACCTCAAGACCGTTTGGGTTCAGGTCATTCCCAGTTTGGATGAAGGTTCAATGGTTTCAAAGTAACCAATCTCACATTGATTAATGTTGAAGGATCAACGATTCCAAACTCTAAACCAATTGATTCAAACCCTAGTTGATGATCAATTGAGGGTCATATCAGTTGAAGGTTGACCTAATTAACTCAATTGAGGTATGGTGATAGGTCCATTTGATGAATGATAACATGATTGCAATCAATGAAGGAATCGATCTTGGAAATCCCTAATTTAATGTTATGGTTCCCAAGTGTATGGATATTGTATTTCATAGGATTGGATTTGCTATCCAAAAAGGACTAGCGGTGCAGCTTGTTGCCCACCTGTCCTCTTCTTCAATGTAAATCCTTTCTTTTCTTGGAAAGGTTCCCAACCTATAAACCATATAAAAATAACTATTCTAATTTAATTGGAATGGTTGAGACCCTTATTGGTCCATGCAGTTTTGAGGAGGTTTGGACCAAACAGTCTCATGATCGTTTGAGTCCAAACGGTCTCAAGACTGTTTGGGTCCAAATGGTCTCAAGACTATTTGGGACCAAACGGTCTCAAGACCGTTTGGGATCAAACGATCCCAAACCTTTTAGGAGCATGCAGTTTTAAAACCAGTTGAGTTCATGCGGTTTCAAAATACAACTTTGGGCAAACAGTCTTCACCACCTACTTTACTAAATGGTTTCAACCCCAGCTTTGGAAATCGGTCTTAGTGGTTTGTATAAGACCATTTGGAGGTCTAAACGGTCTTAGACCGTTTCGAGGCTTTTGTGCAAGACCGTTTGGGGTCTATGTAGCCAAGACCATTTGGTGGATAATCAACCAAAACTGCATGAGTACTTAAAGTGGTCAAAGGACAAGTTGATCAATTGACTAATACATGATGTAATCAAAGTTGATTATAGTGTTTGTATCCTAATAAGATAGGGTGATTAGTACCCTTTAAATAATCAAGCATTAATGATCATGGTGATGATGACATAAACCATGATGTCAATTCTTCTTCAAGATTTAGTTGACTTAGCCTAATCAAGGATGAAGTAAGCATCATCTTATAGAGGATGAGAGAGAAAGGACTTCCTACATGAATGTTAATCATCTAATGGACTTCTATTATAGATGAATGTCTAATTAGGGTATGATCTATGATAGTGAGATCATGAAACCCTAATTATGAAGGATAATGAATCATAACCCTAACTGAGGGTATTAATGGAAGTAATCCCAATACATGATGATGGTATGATCCTAATTCATAGTGATGACACGACAAACCTTAATTCAAAGTACTTTGATGATCACTCCTACTTGGGGTGAATAGGGAACCCTAATTATGGGTTGTTGGTAATAAACCCTATTCTAGGGTGATGCAACGTGAATAGTAAACCTTAAATATGAAATGTTGGTAATAAACCCTAATCTAGGGTGAAGTGATGTGAATAGTAAACCCTAATCTAGGGTGAAGTGATGTGAATAGTAAATCCTAATCTAGGGTGAAGTGATGTGAATAGTAAACCCTAATCATGGGTCATTGAATATAAACCCTAATTGAGGGTGAATCAATAATAAATCCTAATATAGGGTAATGTTATGAGAATCCTTAATTAAGATTAATGTTATGAGAAACCTTAATCTACGGTAATGTTACGTGAAATCCTAATTAAGAGTAATTTATGGAAACCCTGAAGAATGATGTGAAGTCAGACTTAAATATAGGATGTTGCCATATAGTGATATGTGCATCCATAGTCATGGTATAATGGCCAATATACTAAAGTAGGAAGTTGTATTTATAATCAAGTAAGATGAGGATGTTATAACCATGAAGGGTGAAGTTGATGAACTACATGAATGATAGTGTTGATACCCTAATGAATAAGGGTCTAAAGGACAAGATTATGTCTTGATCATTATATATCTAATTTCATGTATGTGTAACAATCCTATACATCTTACAATGATAAGGATATGAAACTTTTAGGAGTGATGTACGCAATATTATACAATGGAGTGAATAACATCCTATGGGTTGAGATACCTAAAGTGGTTGATAATGATTTAATCTATATCAACAATGCCTAACCATTGAATAAGTCCATATCATTAAAGATAGTTGGAAAATTCCAATGAGTTATATATATACACCATATGAAGAAAGTAACAAGTTAGAGGATAAAGTATTAAGAGGGAAATACTTTAATACAAGGTTAGTTGATCTATTTAAGTAATATGTAAATGAGAAGAAAGTGATACATTATGACATGATAGATATCACATTCAGCATTTCAGGGTAGACATTCCTTGATGAACCTCTAATCCAATATCCTTGGATAAGAAACACATGGAGTGTGTAATAATATATATATATATATATATATATATATATATATATATATATATATATATATATATATATATATATATATATATATATATATATAAAATTGTTACAATAAAGATGTAATGAACTTAATGTACTTTGATAAATGTTAATTAATAAACCTTGAGAATGGGACTAAGCCAAATCAATGAGTGTGATGAAATCATACCATGATAAGGATGAGAAACGAACTCATACCTTGAATTGATAATCATTAATGTTATATGATGAGAATATTGATCATAAGCAAATACTTATGATATCTTTAAATACTCCCAGAGGTGTGGAGCAATACATTAGGTTTGAACTAATAATGTGAGCATGAAACCCTAATTAAAGCATGATGGGAAACCCTAACCCTAATTTTGGGTAAAGGGAATGAAAATCCCTAATTGATAGATAACCCTAATCCTAATAAAGGATGGTGGTGTTACTAACATTTCATATGATGTGACAAATGACTTACATGATTGTTATCATGTCTATTTATCATGTAGACATCATGAGATGATGAACATATCCAGATATGAGCTATGACTTTCATGTAATAAACATGTTCTATGGCCTTATGTGCCTAATGTTGTTTTTGTTTATTAAAAGTAACAAAATGTACATGAACCTTATGAGTTCCATGAGTAAGTTGTTTCCTAGTGAAGGGTGGAAAAACATTTAATAGGCTTTGAGAGACATGTGAGATACTTGTGTAACAAGTATTATGCATACCTCGGTCTGAGGACCTGGAGGTAATGGTCACCTAACAAGTGGTAACAGTGATAGTGATGAATTGAGGGTATGAATACCCAAAGTTGATAAGTTTGATAATGTAGTTGAGGGATGTGAACTTCCAAAAGAAATGAAATGAGGGACTGAGATCCCAATGTCCTTTAAGGACTGAGAAAGTGATTGGTGAAAATAGTACATGTTTCCTTATAACATTTGTCTGAATAAGTTATGTTTGAGAACTTGACTGATGCTAAAAGAATATGCTAATGTACTTAATTAATTAAGTGAAATCATATCATGTAGAGCCTTGACCATAGATCCATCATCGTCAGCAATAGGTGATGGTGAAACAGGTGCTCCGCGGAAAAACCCGTAAAACATATTTTGAATATGTGGGGGTAATGGGTGAATATATCTTGTCGTCCTAATGAGGAAATTGAGGAAAGGTAAATAACAAATCTCTCAATCCTTCATTACTTGCACCGGGATGGATGTATCATGAATCTCCCGAAGATTGGGACAGATGCAGTACACATCTCCCAATAATTTTAATTCTAGATCAATGGAGATAAACATGAAATCTCACGATCCCGAAGAGAGTGCAGCACGCCACTGTAACTATAATAGAAAAGTTTCCAGTATACCCTAGAAAGTTATATATATGGTAGAGACACAAGATGTCCTGCATGTGATCTCGCGCTGACTGAGATATGGGAGGTCTTAGTAGCTGGCTCTACCTTTGACCTTGTATGGTACCGATTTCGACTTCGCAATGGTCGGTTGGAGTATGAGCGGTATACCTCATCTCCTCAGGGCATAAATGTGATTGTAAAATGTAATTAGCCGTATAGCATGTTTGCTTTAGGATTGAATACAGAAATTCATTGGCTGATATTATATTTCTTTTGTGCATCCCTAGTCGATAAGTATTATTAATATCTCTTTACATTCAATGCAAGTAGATATGTGAATTATGAATCTACCATGAGTAGATATAATGCTCTCCTTAGGAAAAGATATTACTTTACTCTATTTATTCAATGATTAATGCTACTATTAATTTATAAGAACTCCTATTTAGTTTTTATTATAGTAAACTACTATATCAATGTTTTAGCGGAGAATTATATCTCCCGTTGGGGCAATTTACAATTGTCTCACCCCCGTGGGATCCAATGTTTTTAGGTAAACGCAGAAAAAGAAACAGGAAACCTTTAGCAGAGTAAGAACATCAGTAGCAGTATGTGGGACAGCAGTGATAACTCAGGTGGAGGCACTGGCTGGCAAGTGTTGTATAGTTAGAAAGTCCTATGTGTCGTCTCTGTACTCTCAGGTCCTCGGAGTTTATAGTTAGTGTTTTAATGAATCGATATGAGATTTTGGCTTGATGCCTCGAGGCTTTTATGTCGTCTATATATAATGTTGAATAGGGAAGTTGATGTTGTAATCCTCGAGAAAAGATAGTACATGTTGTGTACTAGTGGATCAGAATGTAAATATTATACTTTGGTTCTTAATGGAAGAGTTTCCCATGTTTGGATCTCTTTGCAAAAAGTTATAATTTTTAGTGATTTTTAGTAATCCACTGCAAATGATTCGCTTCCGCTTAATAAATCTTATGTTTTGTAAGTTGGATGCCATAAAAAAGGTGCCCATCCACCTTTCATCGACCATTAATGAGGAGAGCATAGCCAATCTATGGCATAGTTCTATCATCATCCATCGTGCACCTCTCCATTGATCTCCCACCACACTTTGGAGGTATGAGGAAGGGAACAAAGGTAATTTTTTAGCCCTAATACATGGATCTACATTCATCGATGCCAAGGGAGGGAGTTCTATACTTGCTAGTTGATAATCTGAGGAAATATACTCCTACTTCTATTATAACTCTCCTCATTCAATTTATTTCATCTATTTTATAACATCCCAATTTTCAAGATAAGCTAAAACTTAGAATGGAGTTCCTCCTAAATGATTAAACTTGAGGGTTTAATAGCAAAAAGGACCAATAATAGTTGTCCTCGGATGAAAATAGGGTAAGAAACCTTAAATTAAGACTCAGTTTCATTTTTACTCTCAACTGTGCATTATGAATATTAATTAACTCATAGTGAGCCTATTTCCTTTTCTCTTTCCTGTAATATAGTAATAAAGCATACGAAAGAGGTTAAGGAGGTGAGCATGTGGTCATTGTATGGGTAAAACTCAAAATGGTGACTCAAGGATTCAATATTAGGAGCCTTTTCAAATTATATTACTTTTTTTGTCTTTTAATTAAGTTTAATGGCCAATATAGAAATCATAGGCCAAACATGCACAAAACTGAAATCCAATTTCAAGGAATATTCTAGACCTTATAATTTTCCTATGGTTTAGATTTGAACTTATTTGACCCATGTTTGACCCTCCAAACAAATTAAACAAGTTACTATATAGTTGGACTAAGATTTGAATCCAATTTCATTTAATATGAATATTTAACCTATGGTCCGGGTTTCATTTACTATCACACATTACACCCTTCTAATTTCCTTCTCACACACCCATCCAACAACCAACATATGAGTTACTCTAGGTCCAATGGCTTAGACATTGTCATCTACCTCTATTTTCTTTGCAGTTTGCGCACAATAATGACTCACTTGCCTTCTCAGTGTCATTCTTCCTCGTCTCTCACCCTTTCCAAGTGACGTTTCCTCCATTGTGTTTGTTGCTATATCCCATATCCATTGAGGTATTACTCACCCATTATCTCACTCTGGGATAGAAACACCCATTTAGGGATGTTGGAGTCTCTCCGCCATTATACACTGCCACCATCAAACACCTTCTCCAATCTTCTTTAGGGTTCAAAGAGAACCAATAGACCGTGACTGTTCCCCCTCCAATACCAATTTCACCCCCACATCCCTCAGCCTTAACAACCTACTCGGCCTTGGTCTAGAATGAAATTTCCCTTGCCACAGTGTTTCTCGCCCCCTTTGGTTCAATTGAGGCACCAGTAAGCTTCTACGACACCTCACAGTGTTATTCATATTTTTAGTTTGCCTCTAGCTACCCCCGATCGCTGTATCCTATAATTGGCATAGAGGTCTTCACCGATGACTCATCATTGTGACCACTCAGAGCCCCCTTGACCATGGGAATACTCTGAAATGTTCCTATAGAACTCAGAGAGTCTCCACAAGCACCCAGGTTTGTCTTACTGAAATCCCTCTACTGGTTCCTCTTTTGAGCTCCATTTTTGCAAATTTTGCCATGGCCACTCTGATGCTTTCAGTACCCATAACCTAGGTTCATCTTGACTTCTAGATGTCGTTGATGGTAATCGGATGGTTTCCCTGAATCGGTCACCAACAAGGCTCGATCTTTTCTTATGCTTTGAACCCTAGAGAGCTTCTTCCTCTCACACAATGGAGAGGAAGATGCCAGGTTGTAAGGTGACCAAGTTGCCCCTGGTCTATTAATCGAACGATCAATCATGTATGGGCCATTTTTGGATTTCACATCTTCTTTTAATCCTTCTAATGTGTGACCTTGATTTGGTTGAATGACTTAGTTGCCCTCGTTAGCTTGATTAAATTAACACACACATATGGTCCTTCCATCTTTTCATCCATTATTTACATCGGATAATGTTGTTTTAAATCAATGTCACACTATGGTTTTACTAAATTCTCATTGGTCTATTTTCAATTAACCATTTGTAAATCTTAAAATGATCATAAAAATGCAAATAACTAGTCATTGGAAAGGCTTTTTCGAGAGGAATTCAATTTTTTTCAAGTCCTGATTTTCCATTCCAATTTGATGTTTTATTACAAACCCTAGTTGGACCTATGAAACCCTAATAATGTATTACATGCAATCAAGATGATCTAAGTTAATCAAGTTTTACCAGTTTAATGATATTGATCTATGAGCCTAACCCTAATGCACTCAAACCCTAATTCACTGTAAATTAAACTAGGATCAATACAAGGTATTGATTAGTGATGTTTATGAATAGGTGCTTAGAGACTAATCAAGTGAAGGGGATATTTGACCTAGATTTGACTCAAGGATTAGGAATACTATCTTAGGATCTACATTGCTCCAAGGTAAATGGGTCACGCAACTGAGCACTAGCATTTATTGTTGATTGCATTTTAAGTACATGTAGACATTTTCATTGAAAGTTTAATGTTTTAATCATGATCACTCTATGTCATTTCTTGATGACTACTATATGTTATGTCCTATGATTAAAATGTTCATTATGATTACATTTATGATTAAGGACTTATGAAATTCATGTTAATGATCCAGAGGGAGCAATCCTATCATGTTAAGATATCATGTTAAGAGGGAGAAATCCCATCATGTTAAGTTTAAGAATCATGATTATTTTAATGTTAATGTCATGTGAATGCCATGTTAATTGGTATTGAACTAGTGTTTACATGCTCCCAAATTATGGATCACAAGGTATCTTTAAGGGCTTTCCTAGCATCAAGGGCTTTCCTAGCAATCAAGGACTTTCCTGGCAATCAAATGCCCCTAATGGGGTGTTATAGAGGGATGCATACAATTACTATTCAATTCTTCATGTTAATAATAATTCAAGAATGCTTATAGTCAATTCATGTCAACTTTTTCTTACATGTCAAATATACTTTATTTTTATTATATTATAATGTGTTAGTACTATTTACTGATATGTTATTTTTCCCCTTTGCATGGCTGGGGACGCGATGTCCCCATACATTGGTTCAACTAAGGACTCAAGAAGAGCAAGCAAGGACTAGAAGATCTACAAGATCTAACTGGTGGGGGTGTCATCCATACTAGGCGATCCCATCATGTTTACCTTTATAAATAGTTTTCATGTTTAGTAATGTTTAGACATGTTATAGAACTCAATTGTAGTTTCTTATTCAAGAGAACATTGTATGAATCTTAATGGTGAATTATGTGTTTATTTGCTATGATTTCATAAGTATGACATCCCCCTAAAAGATGAAAGGTTCCACTGAGTTATGTTGAATATCATAAGGATGGGTGTTACATTAATGGTATCAGAGCCAATAAATGGATGACCACCAAAGAGAAACTTGATTCATATGTTCTAATTAGAATGAAGATATAAGATTAGGGTTTAGGGATAGATTCTAAAAGGAAAGATACCATGACCTATAATGATTAGGGTTATCACCTTAGAAGAGATAGAGGCCTGAGATAAAAGCTTACCTAGTTTAGATCTCAAGTGTCAACTGCCCTAGCTAATGAGATGACCTCTCTATTCTCATTGGTTATGGCCAGTCAAATCAGACTTGTAGAGGAATGTCATGAGAATGAGACATTTTATGCAATTCTCCTTTCTCACTAGTGCATGTGGTATGGGACATGCGCATTATTAAGTTAGTGAGATGTACCATGTTAAAATCCCATATCTCTGGGCATGTGCCTGATCACCACATATCTAGGAATGTAGGAAGCACCTAAAGACCTAAGGGTAGATAGTCACCTATGCCTAATGTGAGAAAGTTATGACAAGTTGAAGGTAAGTTCCCTAAGTGTAAAAATATGTTTAGTTTCATAAAACCTAAACCATAGAGTTGAAGAGATGAGGAGTAAGATAATAGCTAATTCATGCTCACATAAATAATGTACAAGATTAAATGCCCTATGTTGCATAACCATTTTCATGAAAAAAATTCAACATACATGAGCCTTTTATGAACTACATTCCTTTCATGAAAATCTTAGTATGCTAGCTTTCATTGAACGAAGAAGTAACAAAAACCCTAAGGTGGGTAGTACCCTAGAAAATTTCGAGGATGAAATTTGTTTAAGGTGGGTAGAATTGTAACATCCCAATTTTCAAGATATGTTAATACTTAGAATGTAGTTCCTCCTAAATGATAAAAACTGAGGGGTTAAAAGAAAAAAAGGACCAATAATGGTTGTCCTCAATATGAAAATAGGGTAAGAAACCATAAATTAAGATTATGTTTCATTTTTATTCTCAAATGTGCATTATGAATATTAATTAACTCATGGTGAGCCTATTTCCTTTTCTCTCTCCTCCAAGATAGTAATAAAGCATAGGAAAGAGGTTAAGGAGGTGACCATGTGGTCATTGTATGGGTAAAACTCGAAATCGTGACTCAAGGATTTAATATTAGGAGCCTTTTAAAGTTATATTACTTGTATTAACTTTTAATTAAGTTTAATGGCCAATATAGAAATAATGGTCCAAAGATGCAAAAAACTAAAATCTAATTTCATAGGAATATTCTATACTTTCTAGTTTGCCTATGGTTCAAATTTGAACTCATTTGACCGATGTTTGACCCTCCAAATGAATTAAACAAGTTACTATATAGTTGGACAAGATTTGAATCAAATTTCATTTCATATAAGTATTTAACCTATGGTCTGGGTTTCATTTACTATCATGCATTACACCCTTCTAATTTCCTTCTCACGTGCCCATTCAACGACCAACATCTAAGTTACTCTTAATCCAACGGCTTAGACATTGTCATCTACCTCCATTTTCTTCACGGTCTGAGCATAGTAATGACTCACTTGCCGTCTCAGTGTTGTTCTCCCTCGTATCGCAACCTTTATAAGTGACGTTTCCTCTATTGTGTTCGTTCCTCTCTCCCATTTCCATCGAGGTATTACTCACCCATTCTCTCGCTCTGGGGTAGAAATGCCCATTTAGAGTTGTTGGGGTCTCTCTACCATTATACACTACCACCATCAAACATCTTCTTCGGTCATCTTCAAGGTTCAAAGAGAACCAATAGACTCCAAATCTTCCCCCTCCAGTATCAGTTTCACCCCCATAGCACTGAACCTCAATGATCTACTCGACCTTGGTCTCCAATGAAATCACCCTTGCCATGGTGTCTCCTTCCCCCTTTGGTTCAATTGAGGCACTTGTAAGCTTCTACGGTGCCTCACGGTGCTATTCATATTTGTAGTTTGCCTCCAGCTACCCCCGATCACCATATCCTATAACCGGCATGGAGGTCCTCATCGGTGACTCATCGATGTGACCACTCAGAGCCCCCTTGACCATTAGAATGATAAAAAAATATCCTATAAACCTCAGAGAGTCTCCACAAACACCCATGTTTGTTTTACTGAAATCCCTCTACTAGTTCCTCTTTTGAGCTCTGTTTTTGTAGATTTTTCCATGGCCACTTTGATGCTTTTAGTACCCATAACCTAGGTTCATCTTAACTTCTGAACGTAGTCAATGGTAATGGGATGGTTTCCTAGAATCGATCACCAACAAGGTTCAAACTGTACTCATGCTTTGATCCCTAGATCACTTCTTCTCATGCAATGGAGAGGAAGATGTCAGGTTGTAAGGTGACCATATTTCCCCTGGTCGATTAATCAAACGATCAATCATGTATGGGTAGTTTTGGGATTTCATGTCTTCTTTTAATCCTTCAGACGCATGGCCTTGATTTGGTTGAATGACTTATATGCCCTAGTTGTCTTGATTAAATGTAATGCACACATAAGGTTCTTCCGTCTTTTCATCCATCATTTACATCAGAATCATGTTGTTTTAAATCAATGTCACACTATGGTTTTACTGAATTCTCATTGGTCAGTTTTAATTATCCATAGTAAATCATAGGATGCTCAGAAAATTGCAAATAAATAGTCATTAGAAAGGGTTTTTCAAGCTGAATATGATGTTATGGTTTTCAAGTACTGATTTGCCATTCCAATTTGATGTTTTATTAGAAAACCTAGTTGGATCTATGAAACCCTAATAATGTATTACATGCAATCAAGATGATCTAAGTTAATCAAGTTTTACCAGTTTAATGATATTGATCTATAAGCCTAACTTTAATGCACTCAAACCCTAATTCACCCTAAATCAGCCTAAGATCTTTACAAGGAATTGATTAATGATGTTTATGAACAAGTGCTTAGATCCTAATGAAGTCAAGGGGAGATTTGACCTAAATTTGACTCAAGGATCATGAAGACTATCTTAGGATCTACATTTCTCCAAGGTAAATGGGTCATGCTAATGAGCACTAGTATTTATGGTTGATTGCATGTTAAGTACAAGTAGGCATTATCATTGCAAGTTTAATGTTTTAATCATGATCACTCTATGTCATTGCCTGATGACTGATATATGTTATGTCCTATGATTAAAATGTTCATTATGATTACATTTATGATTAAGGACTTATGAAATTCATGTTCGTGATCAAGAGGGAGCAATCCCATCATGTTAAGAGGGAGAAATCCGATCATGTTAAGTTCAAGAATCATGCTTATTTTAATGTTAATATCAAGTTAATTGGAATTGAACTAGTGTTTATATGCTCCCAAATTATGGATCTCAAGGGGTTGTTAAGAGCTTTCCTAGCATCAAGGGCTTTTGTCATAATCAAGGACTTTCCTAGCAATCATGTGACCCTAATGGGGCATTATAAAGGGATGTATATAATTACTATTCAATTCTGCATGTTAATAATGATTCAAGAATGCTTATAGTCAATTCATGTCAACTTTTTCTTACATGTCAAATATTGTGACATCCCACTATCATATAGACAATGAAATGCCACGCAAAAATGTGTGGAACCTCCATAAACCACATATTACCAAAATTAAAACCGATTGCGAAAGCAGATAATAAAGAAACTATTACATCCAGATCCTTATCCTGCAAGGAAACATGTTATACAAATATACATAAACCTTGATATATGTCCACAGCTCATAGGACCTTATTGTCCCATGGGCACAATGAGTTCACCACCTATATATATAAAACAAACCATATCAGGCCAACAACAGGATAAACAAGCTACATCAACTATACATCATGAAACATCGTCAAAACACCTCCAAGGACCTGAGAGTATAGGGATGACTCTAGGACTCTACTACAAAACTACCAAAACAACATCATATCCATTTCTTGCCTCCTACTATTCTTCTTTTTGCTCAGCCACAACCTCACGACCACCACCACATCTATCATGATCACCTAAAAAAAGGTTTAAAACTAGCGGGGTGAGACACACAGTCCCAACGAGAAACATAACTCCCCGCTGAACTATAAAACTTCAGGAAGGCTAGAACAGATAAAGCAGATAAATGATATAAGGAGCTCATATATGCATCATACTGAACAAAACTAACTTTATCAACAAATTTACCAAGATATCCGGGAGGCATATAACCAGATATTTCTTATGGAACATGATTGACAAGACAAGTTATATAAGAACTTATCATAAGATATGAGGAACGTGTAATTAACTTCCAGGTATAACTAGGGAAACTATACAAGTAAGGCCTCAACCAATGTTTTGTGTTTTGCCCTAAGCAATATACACTTTACAGCTGGATTACAATTTATTATGCCCTGAGGAAGTGAGTTGTACTGCTCAAATCCAACCTTAAGTTGTGAAGCCCAAAATCAGTACCATACAACGTCAATGAAAGAGCAGGACTCCATGACCTCACCTCCTCGTGGTCAATGTATGATATTCAAAGTAGGACCGCAGTCTCTTGCTTAAGTGGCCTCAGCCACAAGGTCAGCTCTGTAGGCTACCCTTTTCTCTAGCCCCCCTTGGTACAGGTTTTGGCGCTAGCATACCTTGAGCCACAAGCCTATTCACTGTGCTCCTGAGCCATGAACGCATTCACACTTTATCACACTCAGCCATGGGCCTGTTCACCATGCTCTAACCATACTGAGTCTACAACTGAATTTGTACTCTAATCCTCCTATTTTCGGCTAGGAGAAACCACACATATTCAACAATATGTGCTCCAAGTAATCCTGCAGGATAAACCTATTTCACCATCACCAACTATTGACGAGGGAAAACTACATGAAATGTTCATATGCAATTAATTAGTATATTTTAAGTGAATTGTTGAGGCAACCAGGTTATAAAACATAAACATCATTATGTCACACCATTACTGTCATTATCACATTGCCATGGGATCTCAATCCCTCATCACATAATGCCACAACCCCTCAAGGCTTCATCATCATACATCATCATGGGATATCAATCCCTTATCCCATCATCAGAGGATAACTCCTCAATCAGACACTCATCCTTTTTTCGGTCACCAAACCTTTCTTATCATACTGGTGATACATGTTATCTCATCAACAAGGAAAATCATTATTTAGTGTTATCCAAAACACATACACCTCATAGCTCTTACATGGCTATGAATTCATTTGATAATCCCCGCATGGTTAATATGCATATCAGGAGAGATAACTTGATCACCAAACACAAATCTTTAGAGAACATATTATGAATATAATTTCATTAAGATTTAAGGTGCATAGGATTGGGACAACATCCATTATTATGAACACATGAAGCATAAAGTTGTATATGGTATGCCAACTAACTTATATTATTGTTACTAAACTCTGAGCATCCACCATGCCCCTATTTCTCATGACATCATGAACACAAGCATCCCTAAGGATACATCCTTAAAGACTACACTACTATGATCTACCATCTCACTTTATCCTCAACCTTAGGTAACCACCATATCACTGGTCACGACCCAATCTATCATATCTCAACATCATAACCAAAGATGTGGGATCAATTAACAAGTTCACCAACTTAGGGTGACCGGATTAGGCGCATCCCTTACCAAAGGTGTCACCTACCCTCAATAAAAGGGCATCGGGTAGGGCATCATCTCTCACCCAAACAATATCAGTCATCACCAAAACCCTAATGCACCAAGCCACATATGGGGGAAACCAGCATATCATGCAACCATGCACAAGAGGGTATCTGGAAGCCTAGTATAAGAGTGTATCAAGCAGCACTATACCCTATCGGCCAAGACCCTAAGTCACCCTCTAGGGTTAGGGTTTCCATGTCGGAAAACCATCAAAACCATATCGCCCAAGGCACACAAATACCATCCATCAAGCGACAACATGGGCATCCCACCATGGCACCCAAGGAGCTTCCATATCGCCCAAGGTAGCCCTATCTTTCAAGATAGGGTTTGGGACTCTCTATCGGTCAAGGCACCATATCGCCCATCAGGGTTACACCAATCGAGACCCAATATTAGGAAACACCATATCTCCCAAGGACATATCACCCAACTACATCTTGGGTGAAGGTCCATATCGATCAAGAGGTCAAAAAGGTATCCACCTAGAAAATCGCCCAAGCTCAACCCTAGAAGAGGGATATCGCGTAGAACACAACTTAGGGTATCAGGCAAGGGTTCAAAAGCCATGATGGGTTGGTCATCTTCAACCTCAAGACTGCCTCTAAGAAACCCTAAAAGATCAAGAGAATTGGTTCACCTCTCAACAACTAAGTGAGTGACGGGTTTTGCACAACTTCCCTCACCTATCGGCCAACAAGGAGGTCCTGTTGGTATGTATGCCCATAGAGCAAGTCATATGATGATTGTAATGGGATACTTTGTAAAAGATTTGAATAATAATAAAGGAAATTTCTGATCTATATGTTTAAACTGTTTCTGAGATGATAGTGTAACATGATAGATGTCTAAAGAATGATTTTACTCAATGACGTATGCTTTTAGGTTAAGGACCTAAACGATGAGATCATACAGATGTTAAGAGTATACATTCTAGTTTAGTCCCTAGTCGGTTGTTATTGTGGAAATAACCATAGACATCAATAACACTGAAGACTAGATTGTATGTTGGTTGATGATAGAATCTCATTATTCATGATATAGTGATATCAAACCAAGCACATAGGTACTTGTTAGAGAACAAGGTACCAGATAGACCCACCGTGAGAGTGACACATGGAACCATGACTTGGTAGTCACAGTCAACTCTCACAGTGATGGTGGTGAGTGTGATTCTTAGACCTGAAATCACTACACTCAACACATGTCGTTGGGTACACTTTGACATCATCAAATGCAGTCCTGAAACATGGGTTGTTATAAAGGTGATGATTGGGTGCCTTTGACACATGGGGCTTTTGAGGGGTGAGTGATACATATGGGATTTGTCCCTCCTAAGGGAGTTTGATGTCCTTGGCCACTTGATGAGTAGGATTGAGAAAGGCATGTGCATGCACGTGTGAATCAATATGTGATATTGATGTCACACACATCTCACCCAGTCTGCTCTGAGATCAAGGAAATGAATGAACATTGACAGGATGACTGTTCCATGCCTTGAGTTCATACAGTATATTAGTGACAAAGGAATTATACATTCACTGTAACACCATTCACGGATTGTAGGATTGAAAGTTGTTCTTTAACTTTCTATTTCACTTGGGTAGCACTAATGTGTGACTAGGCACCGCTCTTTGCTTGTGAAGTCATAAATGTTATGGACTTTCAGTGCCAACGTGAAATGGACCTGCAGGGTCACACACATAGGATTTAACCTGGAATAGGATTTTGTCCACAAACATGTTTAGATTGATTACTAAAGGAGTTTAGTAGTGCAATTAAACACTCAATCAATTGATAGCTCATTATCATAGTGTTCCAGGTGTTGGACTGATTGATTAGAGTATCAGATTGATTGAAACTGTGATTGACTGATTCTGCACAATCTGCACTCCCAACTGATCGGCTCATGTGATGAACCGATCGGCTGAGCTTGGTGAACCGATCGGCTCAACTGGTGAGTCAATCGGCTCATGGACAGGGTGAAGCAATTCGTTCAAGTGTTGAAACGATCGATTCAAGTCCAACCAGGCATGTTGGAAAAGTAAGATTGGTGAGAAATTTCCTTTCGTTTCACTAGCCCAATTTGATTGGAACAATGATTGGTATTTGAAACCAATTAGAAACAAAAGATGGAAAGTCAATCGGGAACTGATAAAAAAAAGATGGGAAGTCAATCGGGAACTGACCAGGACCACGAACCGATCGGTTCAGAAGTGAACCGACCGTTTCATGGGTGCCAACCGATCGGTTGAGGTGTCAACCGACCAGCTCAGATCTCCAACCGACTGTTTCAATTGTGAAACGTTCAGTTTCGGTTACGCAGTTGGTTGTTTTTGTGGAAAATCTCGAACCCTTCTACTCCTTCTTTAGTCCCATATTGCTCGGGATAGAGAACCCTGTCCCATGACCCTCCTATATATATAGGGGTATTGGGGGCTTCTCAAAGTACAACTCAGTGCAACCAGTTGCTCTGTGAAGTTGTCATTCTCTCTGGTTTTGGTAACTGAGAGAGAGCCTGAGCAAGTGCTACCCGACAAGGGAGGCACAACAAGGGAAAGACAACTGCAGAAAGTGACTGGTGGTAGGAGAGTGTGTTGGTGACTAGTACGCCAACAGGAGGGTGTGACTCTTTCTTATTCCTTGAGGGACAAGGAGATCGGAGTTCCAGGCAGTCCGTGTGGACGACTACAGAGGTGGGAGACCTCTGTCGCTTGAAGGACAACTGTCAATCCCGACAGTCCCGGTTAGACCAGGAGTCTTAAGTCCCGGTGCGACCAGGAGATGCACAGACACCGTCCAAGAATGGAGGTGAAGACCGCACAAGGCACGAGGTACTGTCGCCAAGCAAGCGTCGGGACAAGGTATGCATTCACAAACCATCTTTCCTATTATATAAACGTTGATGCAATTCCTTTTGTTCTGGGTTTTGGGAGAAATTTTTTGTTTCTACTGCTTCTCTGCCTCCTATAAAACCCAACAGTGGTATTACAGCCACGTCAACTGTTCTATATTTTAGGATTATTGATATGATCGATTTTTGTTTGTCGCCTTTAAATATTGCATACGATGCGAATAAAATTGTCTTTATGCATGTCTAATCCACAAATCCCAAATATACATATATGATATGTAATATTAATGCACTCGATATGCGTCGTCCTTAAACGAGTTTTGTGGTGGATGTGTAGCATGGTTATGGCCTATAAACCCTATATCTTTGTGTGGTTGTGTGTAGTTGCTTGCATCTCAGTCTGTGCACTGATTCCCTTTCTCCTTTTCTTTATGTAACTCAAAATAATTCGAGATTTCTTTTTCTACCTTTGCTCCCCTCGAATGTAACTCGGGGTTTCACAATTCAATTGTAAATATGATAGATTTTATTTCTTGTTATGTCAAAGAACGGAGGACGACCTGAGATGATCGATTCAAGGAGTGAATCGATCGGTTGGTGTTCCAGACGACCGGTTCGAGGAGCGAGATGAGCGGGTGCTGACCTAAGGAGATGCACGACGACCAGTGAACCGATCGGCTGGAGGCGCCAGTCGATCGGCTGGTGGCACCCGAACAACCAACTTGATGGCGAGCCGATCAATCATGGAGATGAGCTGATCAAACCCAAAAAGGTAGGCATATATTTCATCTTATACAGGTTGCATGTGATGTAGACCTAGATGACCGTGATTCCTCTTGGCTTGAGGAATCACAATAGGATGGCCATAATCATTGCTTTTATCATTTTGCATGTTTTCTGTGGGATGTAGCATGTATATGATATGTACTATATATTGTGGTGATTGGATATGTATATGTATATAAAAACCAAATCCCTCATTAAATATTAATGTTTTAGATGCCTTCCATATGCGACACACGTGAAAAGGTTGATCGACTAAGTGTAGGCATGCCCTAGCGTGGTGCACCATCTATCTCGTGGAAGTGTGAAGGATTAATGTGTGAGTCTGCCCTAGTAGGGTGCATATTCATCATGTTGGCTTTGGGTCGGACTTAACAAGGTGATCTAGATGGGATCTAGTACCTTGAGGCATGGAGATGATCATGGCAAAGAGTTGCATATGAAATATTTCAAGAGTTGCATATGATGCAATTAAAAAGAGTGGCCTACCTGGGAGATCTAAGTTGTGAGTGATAGCCCTAGCTGGTCCATGGCTTAGAGGATTTTAGGATCTTGACCCACTAGAAGATTGTACGCTGCAATCTTCTGAATTGATGGTGAGGGCTGTCAATTTGAATGAAAATAGTGGGGGCACTAATTAATTAAAGGCCTAATTAACTATCGTCAAATTTTATTCAAATCAAATCAAAAGGTTTTGACAAAATGAAATTTTCTCTTGTAGAATGGCAAAAGAATCATCATTTAAAATGGGAAAATTAATTAAGAACAATTCCATAACTGGTTGAGGACTGTGAGAAGTGTTCTGCACAATCCAGATATACCAGGAGCCTTTGAATCCACTCTATGTATGCTTAAAGCGTTGGTGAAGAAGAAAGAAAGTTCATTGATAGAGATTAATGGAATGATAGGTGAGGGAGAGAAGGGTTCTCTCGCCAAACCAATTTCTTCTACATGGAGAGGATGGAAGGAAGATGGAAGAAGAAGTCAGAGATAGAGATCTCTACTTCTGGTGTATATGTGATAGAGATTAACTTTACTACTACTTCGTCATGGGTACTTGATACTGGATGCAGATCTCACATTTGTTCAAATGTGAATGATCTTAAGAGAAGTAGGCCTTTGGGGAAAGGTGAGGTTAAACTACGTGTTGCCAATGGGGCAAGAGTTTCCTCCAGTGCCGTAGGAACCTATGACTTAACTCTACCAAGTGGGCTAATAATAGAGTTGAAGAACTGCTATTATGTACCTGCCATAAATAGGAATATCATTTCCATCTCTTGTTTGGACATAAATGGATTTGAATTTCTTATTAAGAATGGAAAATGTTCCATTTCTAAAGTTGGGATCTTTTATGGCAGTGCCCCAATGTCTTATGTTCTATACTTGATAGATTTGGAGACAAGTGTATACAATGTAAACACCAAGAGGAAAAACTCAACAACTCAAACAAAACATATCTTTGGCATTGTCGTCTAGGGCACATAAATGAGAAACACATATCTAGACTCCATAAGGATGGTTTTCTAGACTCTTTTGATTATGAATCAATAGAGACATGTGAATCTTGTTTACTGGGAAATGTGACCAAGACTCCCTTTTCAAGTAAAGGTGAGAGAGCTAGTGATCTATTAGGACTCATACATACTGATGTATGTGGGCCTTTTAGAACTAATGCCAGAAATGGGTATCAGTACTTCATTACCTTCACTGATGATTTCAGTAGGTATGGCTATGTGTACCTGATGAAGCATAAGTCAGAAACCCTTGAAAGGTTCAAGGATTTCATGAATGAAGTACAGAACCAACTTGGTAAAAGTATTAAGGCGCTTCGATCCGATTGAGGTGGAGAATACTTAAACCAGGAGTTTGAGGACCTTCTGCGAGCCCGTGGTATCGTATCACAATAGACTCCGTCTCACCACAACATAATGGTGTGTCTGAAAGAAGGAATCACACATTGTTGGATATGGTGCGATCAATGATGAGTGTTGTGGATCTTCCAATTTCCTTCTGGGGTCATGCTCTTGAAACCGCCGCATTTACACTTAACCGAGTGCCATCTAAATCGGTTCAAAAGACACCATATGAGATATGGTATGGGAAGCGTCCCATTTTGTCTTTTATGAAGATTTGGGGTTGTGAGGCTTACGTCAGGAAAATGTTTCCTGATAAGCTTGGACCCAAATCTGATAAATGTTATTTTGTTGGATACCCCAAGGAAACGAGGGGATATTATCTATACCACCCTATTGACAACAAAGTGTTTGTTGCCAGGGATGTTGTGTTCCTAGAGAAGGAATTTATTTCCAAAGGAAGTAGTGGGAGGAAAATAGAGCTTGAAGAGGTTCAAGCCCAACAAGAAAACATTGAACCGACAGATGTATAAGAGGAATATGGAGATTCACAAGGTGTTGTGGAATCTCATTCTCCTCAGCTAACATAAGGACCTCGTAGATCTAGTAGGACCCACCTTGAACCTGAGAGGTTTGGATACCTTGTAACTCAGGAAGGTGGTGAGTTGATCATAGATGATGATCCAACTACCTACGTAGAGGCTATGGAGGGACCAGATTCTGAGAAATGGCTTGAAGCCATGAGATTCGAGATGGAATCCATGTACTACAACAATGTATGGACTTTGGTGGAACCACCCGAAGGGGTAAAACCCATACGGTGCAAGTGGGTCTTTAAGAAGAAGACCGACATGTATGGCAATGTGCAAACTTATAAAGGCAGATTGGTTGCTAAGGGATTTCGACAAGTTCAAGGTGTTGACTATGACGAAACCTTTTCTCCAGTTGCCATGATTCACTACTACAGAAATAGCATTCAGTGACACTTTTCTGGGCGTCGGTTATTAAGAAAAACCGACGCCTTCTATGTTAGGCGTCGGTTGTTTACGAAAACCGACGTCTATATTCGAAGACCAGCCAGACACGGGTACCGCTTTGTCTTCAGTGTCGGTTGTTTATAACAAACCGACGCTTAAAGTCGCCCGCGAAAAATAGTGTCCTTTTCAGCGTCGGTTATTTAGGTAGAAACCGACGCCTATGTCTGATGAAAATTTGCGCGAAAAGTGTCACCTTCAGCGTCGGTGATTAAAGGATAACCGACGCTGAAGGTGGTTCCCGCCAAACAATTTCATGAAATTATCGCCCAGTTGGACGTCGGTTTTCTCAGACAACCGACGCTAAAGACGTTTAGGCGTCGGTTGTTGTAAAAAACCGACGCTATTTGGGACTTTATAACCCGCGATGCCCGACTCTTCCTCTTCTTCTGTTTCATTGCGAGCCCTTTTTCTACTTCTCCGTCGATTTCCCACCCTGTCGCCGTCGATTCTCTTCTCCTTCTTCTCCACGACAGCGCCGTCGTGCCGCCACTGCTACTCCGGCGCCCCCTTCTCCGCCGCCACTGCTGCTGGAGCTCGCCGCCGACGCCTGACGAGCCTGGAGCTCGCCGCCTCAGCCTGCCTGACGCCTAGAGCTGATCGCCGCCGCGGCCTGCCTGACTGGAGCTCGCCGCCGACGGCGCCGCCGACGCCTGCTTGACACCTGGAGCTCGCCGCCACGCCATCAGCTTCCACCTGACTCCCGCTGCCTCCCGCGCCAACAGGTATGCGCCAACTGGTTTTCTGGAGTCAGTGTTCTTAGACAATTATAAAAAAAGAACTATATACTAGAAATTTTGATAACTGTTCTTAGACACATCTTTATCTCTGACTAAGGTAGTTTTCATTTGATATCATATTCATCATGTTCATCATGTTGTTGTTTTTTATTGCAATTTTATGTAGATATTCTCCTTTAAATCCTAAGAAAATTATACACCCTTTAATTACAAACCCTAATTCACCTCTAGTCACTCACTTCTATCGATTATCCAAATGTAAATTGCCCCTTACTATGTCACCATTCATTCCAATGCAAAACTGGACCTTCCTACGCCACCATTTACTCAAAAGGTAGTTTTCATTTGATATCTAATTATTACATTAAGGATACTGAAAAAACTATATGAGTTACACCTTCATAGGAATGCATACAACTTCTATCTGAAAGAGATCTAAACATGATAAAAAATAATCTAAGATACAACTTTCTTCATTTAGGACTAGTCCAAGTATCTACAAAATCCTTAACTAGAAAAGGTATAAATTATTCCTTACTTCTATCCCTTAGAGACTGTAAGCATCTAAAATTCTCAGATTCCCTTCTTAGACTTCTAGAATCAACACTACATGAAGAATATGTTTCCTTCGATAATATGTTATAACATAGTATGATCTTAATCTGATCTGGATGTTCAAAATAATGTAGTATGTTAAATATGATGATTAGGGATACATATAATGTCTAGTAAAGATTCCTAGACCTTTTGTTTGAAACTATTGATTTCTTGATTTATTATTTAATAATGCTCTGTTGATTAGGATTAACCATGTTGCATGTAGTTTATAGACAATTATTATATATAAGAATGCAACACATGTATTTGTTGGCCTAGAAACCCGTCCAAGATTTACTCATTAGGAGTAAATCTTGGATAGTCCCCGGTTTGGGACTGTTCTTGAACACCTAATCTCACTTAGGATGTAAGTGTATAATGTGTATTGGGTTTTTGAGAAACTTTCAGTAGCATTTCCCTGTTTGTTCTCTAAGTACATATGTACTTAGAGAACAGCGGGGAAATGCTGCCGAAATTTTCTTGAAAACCAATTACGCATTATACACTTACTAGTGAGATTAGGTGTTCAAGGATGGGATAGGTGGTACACATTTATTATATATAAGAATGACATCAAATGTGTTTGTTGGCCTAGAAACCCGTCCAAGATTGACTCATTAGGAGTAAATCTTGGATAGTCCCCGGTTTGGGACTGTTCTTGAACACCTAATCTCACTTAGGATGTAAGTGTATAATGTGTATTGGGTTTTCGAGAAAATTTTGGTAGCATTTCCCCGTTTGTTCTCTAAGTACATATGTACTTAGAGAACAGCGGGGAAATGCTGCCGAAATTTTCTCGAAAACCCAATACACATTATACACTTACTAGTGAGATTAGGTGTTCAAGGATGGGATAGGTGGTACACATTTATTATATATAAGAATGACATCACATGTGTTTGTTGGCCTAGAATGTGAACAATCATTGTTTTTTATATTACTTGTACATTGGTATAAATTAGAATGAACAATCACTAAATTATATACTGTTTGTATGGAATCCGGCTTCATTGTAGATATCTATTATTGTTGGCCTAGAAACCCATCCAAGATTGACTCATTAGGAGTAAATCTTGGATAGTCCCCGGTTTGGGACTGTTCTTGAACACCTAATCTCACTTAGGATGTAAGTGTATAATGTGTATTGGGTTTTCGAGAAAATTTTGGTAGCATTTCCCCGTTTGTTCTCTAAGTACATATGTACTTAGAGAACAGCGGGGAAATGCTGCCGAAATTTTCTCGAAAACCCAATACACATTATACACTTACTAGTGAGATTAGGTGTTCAAGGATGGGATAGGTGGTACACATTTATTATATACTAGGGAAATGTTGCCTAATCTTTTCCTAATATATACTTGTTTTCTCTGATCATAGAATGGATAGATCATGGATGTCGATTCGTAATCGTTGCACCCCAGAGTTTATATCTGGTCTTGATCAGTTTATTAGATTTGCCGAGGAACATAGGAAAAAACCTACAGATAGGTTCTACTGTCCATGTAGGCATTGCGGTAACAACTTGAAAGTCAACACTGGTGAGGAAATCAAAATTCATGTCATGTGCAACAGGATTGTACAAGGCTATACAGAATGGCACTGGCATGGAGAGATTTCAAAATCGAAACCAGTAGATGTCGATAGCAGTGCTTGGGTGGAAGAAGAAATTGCCTCTGATGACGTAAATGTGAACGAACCAGTTCCAGCAGACATCGTTGATGCGATGCTGGATAGTTGTAGGGTAGAGCACACCGATCCACCTCCTATCTTTACAAACATTGTGCATGATGCTGAGATACCGTTATACACAGGTTGTGCTAAGTTTACGAAGCTTAGCGCTGTCTTGAGATTGTATAAGTTGAAAGCTAACAATAGATGGAGCGACAAAAGCTTCACTTCATTGTTGACTTTGTTGAAAGAAATGCTTCCTGAAGGAAACGAGCTTCCAATCTCAACATACCAGGTAAAGAAAATGTTGTGCCCAATGGGAATGGAGGCCAAGAAGATACACGCATGCCCGAATGATTGTGTATTATTTCAAAAGGACTATGTAGATTTGAAAGATTGTCCAAAATGTGGTGCGTCACGGTATAAATTGACGACTTCGGGGGAGTCCAAAACTGGTTCTCCTGCCAAGGTGTTGTGGTATCTACCTATAATATCACGGTTTCAACGCTTGTTTGCAAATCCGAAAGATGCGAAGAATCTGAGGTGGCATGCAGATGTTAAGAAAAATAATGATGGGATCCTACGACATGCGTCTGATTCCCCACAGTGGAAGAAGATTGATCTATTGTACCCTAAATTTGGTGAAGAAGATAGGAATATAAGACTTGGGCTTTGTACAGATGGAATGAATCCGTACGGGACATTGAGCAGCCAACATAGCACTTGGCCAGTCATGCTTGTTATATACAATCTTCCTCCCTGGATGTGTATGAAAAATAAGTATGTTATGTTGTCATTGTTGATATCGGGCCCTAAACAACCCGGAAATGATATCGATGTTTATCTTGAACCTTTGATTGATGACTTAAAGAAACTTTGGGCTGAAGGTGTGATGACCTATGATGCTTCAGCAAGAGAGACATTTCGTTTGCACGCTATGTTGTTTTGCACTATTAATGACTTTCCAGCATATGGGAATTTGTCTGGATATAGTGTCAAAGGAGCTAAAGCGTGTCCTATATGTGAAGAAAACACTGATTCAATAAGACTAAAACATGGCGGCAAGACTGTATATCTTGGTCATCGAAGGTTTCTTTCAAAATTCCATCCGTATCGTAGGAAGCGCAAAGCATTCAATGGATGGAATGATGAACGAAGTGCACCTAAACCTATACCAGGGGATGTTGTTTATGAAAGAGTAAAAGACATTGTCAATGAATTTGGTAAGAAATCACAATGTAGTATGGCCACACGGAGTGACAATTCTTCATTCAAGAAGAAGTCAATATTTTGGGATCTTCCTTATTGGAGTTCTTTGACAGTCAGGCATTGTATCGATGTAATGCACGTTGAGAAAAATGTCTGTGATAGCATCACTGGTACTCTATTAAATATACCAGGTAAGACTAAAGATGGGATAAAATCCAGACTGGACCTACGTGAAATGGGAATAAGGTCAGAATTAACAGAATTACGTGAAATGGGTAATAAAAGAACATACTTACCTCCCGCTTGTTACACGTTGTCTAGAAAGGAGAAGAAAACTTTTTGTGAATGCTTGGTAAATGTTAAGGTGCCACATGGTTACTCATCCAACATCCGTAGATTGGTATCAATGAAAGATCTGAAGTTGATAGGTCTTAAATCTCATGATTGTCACACTCTAATGCAACAAATATTGCCCGTGGCAATTCGATCTATATTGCCGAAGCATGTAAGGTTTGCGATTACCAGACTTTGTTTCTTTTTCAACAGTCTATGCAGCAAAGTTATTGACCCTGATACTCTCGATAATTTGCAAAGAGAAGTGGTTGTTACCCTATGTCAGCTTGAGATGTATTTCCCTCCTTCGTTCTTTGATATCATGGTACATCTTGTTGTCCACTTGACTAGGGAAGTGAAAATGTTGGGACCAGTTTTCTTGCATTGGATGTATCCCTTTGAACGATACATGAGCGTTTTTAAAGGTGATGTTCGAAACCGTTATCGGCCTGAAGGGAGTATTATTGAAGGTTATGTGGCGAGAGAGGTTATGGATTTTTGCAATGACTTTCTCAGTGGTAATGACACTCCTGATAATGACAAGAATATTGAGGAGGGCAAAGGAATTTTGGGATCACGGGTGAAAGTAATCAGCCGTGAGCAGTTGGAACAAGCTCACTTGTATATTTTACACAATATGGATGAAGTGAGTGTTTATATCGAGGAACATACCAATTTCATAAAGAGACAACATCCTCGAGCAAGTTCAATGTGGCTTGCTAGAGAGCATAATAAGACTTTTACTAAGTGGTTTGAAGATAAAGTCTTACATCAACTATCTCAAACACCACATGATATTACAGAAACTATCAAATGCCTCGCCTTTAAACCAAAACCGAATGTTATGTCTTATGAAGGGTTTGACATTAATGGATTCACATATTACACAAAGCGCCAAGATGATAAGAGTGTCGTCCAAAATAGTGGGGTCACTCTTCAAGCGTCGACTATGTACTTTGCAAGTGCAAAGGATAAGAGTCCACGTGAAGCTAAAATGTCATATTACGGTGTCATTGAGGACATTTGGGAGTTTGACTACATAGATTTCAAAATTCCGCTCTTTAAATGTAATTGGGTTGATAACACCAAAGGAGTTATAGTGGATGAATTGGGTTTCACTTTGGTGAACTTTGAAAAGATTGGCGAGAAGGGTGAACCATTCATATTGGCATCACAGGCGAAACAAATATTCTATATCGATGATCCTGCAAATGAGAAATGGTTGGTTGTTCTTCATGGTAAAAGACAGTTCATTGAAGATCCTATAGATGAAGAAGAGTACTATGATAAGTATGATGACTCCAGTCCATTCTCAGTTGGGTTGCCAACTCCACAAAATATTGAAGCTAATGATGACTTATATGTGCGCGGAGATCACAATGAAGGATTGTTAATTGATAAAAGATCACAATTTTAGAGACATGTATGTTTATACAAATGCTAAATGTTTGCCTTTTTCTAGTTAATACAAATGCTAAATGTTTGCCTTTTTCTAGTTAATACAAATGCTAAATGTTTGCCTTTTTCTAGTTAATAGAAATGCTAAATGTTTGCCTTTTTAATGACATTTTCAGATGGCTGACCATGATGAGCATGATGTCCATGATGAGCATGAAGTCCATGACGAGCATGCTGTCCATGACGAGCATGGCGAGGATACTAATGTAAGTTCTAAAAACATATCTTGTATTTCTATAAAATTCATTATCTTCTAGTTATGTCATATATCCTATATTTCTATATTGGGCTAAGTTAGTGTGTTTTATTTTTGTCAAATTTTAGGTTGATGCACCTGTACCCACTGAAGCACTGGAGCAACTTGATGCGCAACACCAGACACTTAACAAGAAAAGGGGCATCACTCTGTTGAAGAAGTTATTAGCGCTAAGTGGTAGTGGATCTAAATTGGTGGTGGAGTTTGATAATGGAGGAAATCCAATTGGAGTGAACCGCAATAATTTTGTGAACTATCTTGGGTGTACCACTCGGAGCCATTGTGGTGTTAAGTATGACAATTGGCATAAAGTTCCTAAAGGGAAAAAAGACTTGATATGGAAGGATTTATGCGTGAGTTATTATTATTTGCAATTCTATTTTGTAGATTACAAATTCTATTATTTGCAATTCTATTTTGGATACTAGTTAATAACATTTCTATTTTACAGAATCTGTTTGCATTGGATGAGAAGTTGCATCGTAAAAATGTGATGCAACGCGCTGGAAAGATGCTTAGGAATTATAGGACAAATCTAAACAGAGAATACATAAAAGAGGGTGATAAGAAGAAGAAGTCAGCCCTTGAACAATGGAACTTCTTGGACAAAGAAGATTGGGACAATTTTGTTGCTTCAAGAAAATCTGAAGAATTCAAGGTATTAGGCGTCACTCCTAATTTAATTAATATACATTGTATTCACCTATTCAAGATTAGCATTTAGTGCTACTAACCAAATCATTAATGTGCATACTAACTAGGCCCTCAGTGACGCACAAAAAGCAAGGCGTGCACTGAATGTGCATGACCACACTATGGGTCCAAAAGGCTATGCAAGCGTTCGCCAAAGACTACAGGCGGAGTCTGCGGCTACTCAGGAGTCTGCTCCTACTCAGGAGTCTGCCACACCCATGCCTCGCCATGATATCTGGATAGCTGGCAGGCAAAACAAGAAGGGTGAAATAAAGAAGCCTGTAACTGCTGAGGCGGCTGCAAAAATGGTAAAATACAACTCTTAGAGAAATCGTTTGAATATTGATTATTTGTGGTGTTAACTTACCAATTTCTGTTTATGGTGATTAGCGGGAGCTGCACGAGCAGAGGAAACAAGGCACGTTCATCCCTCAGGGCACAAGGGATGAATTGACAGTTGCTCTGGGTAACCCAGAGCATCCTGGACGTGTTAGAGGTGCCGGCGCTGGTGTTGGCATCAAAGCATTCTTTGGGCCATCCCAGCGCAAACCCAGAGCGGGACTTTCTCAAGAAGAGGTAACCTATTCTTTTTTTAGAATGTTACTGCAAAAGGAAATTCATTAATAAGAAGCTAATGTTTCTTTTATCCATGTATAGGAGAATAAGAGAGTTGAGGATTTAGTTGCTAAGAAGATCAACGATGTAGTTGCTGAGAAGGTCAAGGAAGAATTGCTGCGGTGGCAGGCATCTCAGGCTTCCAATACGCCTATGGCGACCCACTCTTCTCCTGATGCACAGACTGCGAGTAATCCTGGAGACCCATCGCCTAGCACGTCTGCTGTAAGTATTGTTTATGACATTGTAGTTAGTCTTTTCAAGTTGTTATGTTTTCAAGATGATATGTATATATGTATAATATTCTTTACGTAAATTTGTAGGCATTGAAGCCATGCCGCTTAAGAATGCAAGACTACGTTGTTGCAGAGGCGCAGGCTTACCCGTCCCTTCCTGGGGCAATGTTTCACGGGACTCCAATGCCACAGGGCTACGTTCGTGTGAGCCCAATACGTGTGTTACCTGATTGGAGAGAAGCTACATTGCCATATCCCCACCCGGATATTGATAGACTTGCTGATGCAGAAGGCGGGGTGATATTGTGGCCCAAAGCAGATGTCGTCTACACGACTGAAATTGTAAGATAAATTTACATTGATTTAGACTGTTAATGTGTATATATGATGTCAACTGATCTGAAATTATATGTACAGGTTAAAAAGAAGACACCAGGAGCACCTAGGCCTCCACTTCCACTTCCCGCATTACCCGATTGGGTTCCAACTGACCTAACATACCCGTTAGGTCCTGCTTGTAGGGGAATGGCATGTTGGCTACGGGCACATAATGTACATTGCCCTATAATTATTTCTTTAGATGCAGATTATGCAGGTCAATCATACGATAGCTCTTTATTTATACAAGATATTATTGAGCTGTTTATGTATGATTGGCTGAATACATCAATGATAGAGACATGGATAAGGTGAGATCTTGTTTATACATCCATATACCTTGTGTAAGATCCGGTGATCTGGTTTCTTATATATTAATGCATACGCCTATATGTTTTGCAGCTACCTAGTCGAAGATCATTGCAAACAATTTGCATTTGATCATGTGGGATTTTTGATTCCATCATTGATTAGTTTGGTAGCTAAAGACCCTGATAATGTTCAACAATACTGTATAGATGCTTTTACAATTTTTGGTCAGCAAAAGAAGACGATAATAATAGCTCCATTCAATGTCAAGTAAGTTTACTTTATTTATAATTTGGACTTAAGAAAATTCCATTTTTATTTTGCATTTTGAGTTATTAATTGTTAACTTCTTACTTCTAGCGGTAGACATTGGGAGTTACTAGTCATTGTCCCCGGGACATTCACTGTTTATTATCTAGATCCTGCGGGGAGTACATTGAACACTAAAATTGGACACGTAATGAGAATGCCATTATTCTGGTGAGAAATATTTCATTTTTATATCCGTTAACATCTTTTATTACATTACTATTTACTTATGCAATTTATTGTGTTATATTAACATGTAGGGGTTTAGATGCATTCAAAAAGGCTGGAGGAACGGTCCCAAGGAAAAAGAACCAGCCAATAAATTGGCAGAACGTACAAGTAAGTTCCCGACTCAAATATATATATTATTGATGTGAATTGTGCTTAGTTGTATTATTTTGTATGTTTCAATTTATAGTGTGCTACAAAAGACAATGGATGGGCATGCGCATACTATGTGATGCGATTTATGCAGATGATTATCAAATATGCCGCATTGGACATCGATACCATACATGAGGTATTATATATATTCTCATTAGTTAGTATGCAATATATCAATCTTATATTATTTTTATATTATTACTTATATATATACATCATTCTCTTTGCAGGTGTTTAAAACTGACAACACTATAGGTAAACGTTTAAAAAATATACATGCTCCATATACGATGGAAGCATTAAATGAAGTAAGAGAAGAATGGGCAAAAGCCATACAAGCAGTGGCAACTGTAAGATATAATTGGGATGTTGATAGCGATAATGAATGATACTATGTAAATGAATATTTCTGAATGTTAATACATGTATTTGAATGTTTCTATATGTGTGTGAATGTGAGAATTGAATTGATGTCTGAATGTATGTACTTGTGTAGAATTTTGCTTGTGACTTTTGCAGGTTTGCGGCCTGTTTGTAGGCTGATATCAATGGATGTCGTAAACCTGCAGTTCAGAAAACTGAACTGCAGGTTCTCATCCTGCTGACCAGCCACAGCAGGCCTGCAAACTGATATGAAAAAAAAAAAATATAAATAGGCGTCGGTTATTTATAGAAAACCGTCAGGAAAGACCTACAGCGTCGGTTTTTTCAATAAACCGACGCCTGATGTGGCCAAAGCAGTCCTGGAAATGGCGTCGGATATTCATATCAAACCGACGCCTATTTAACATATAGGCGTCGGTCGTTTAGTATATAACCGACGCCAAAAGTGTTCGCGCCACAAAAAATGGCGTCATCTAGGGCACTTTATGCGTCGGTCATCTACTAAAAGACCGACGCTATATTCCATAGTGGCGTCGGTTATTTACTAAAACACCGACGCAGAAAGTGCCCTAGATGATGCCGTTTTCTGTGGCGCGAACCCTTTTGGCGTCGGTTATCTACTAAACGACCGACGCCTATATGTTAAATAGGCGTCGGTTAAAAAACCGACGCCGAAGTGTTCGACCTTTAGCGGCGCCCACATAGGCGTCGGTCGGAAACTGACGCCAAATGGGGTTAAACGACCGACGCCAAAGGCCGTTTCTGTAGTAGTGATTAAGTCCATGAGGATCATGCTTGCTATTACAGCTTATTATGACTATGAGATTTGGCATATGGATGTTAAAACCGCATTCCTTAATAGGAATATAAATGAGGATGTGTACATGACACAGCCTAAAGGTTTTGTAGATCCAAAGAATGCCAATAAAGTCTGTAAGCTACAAAGGTCAATCTATGGATTGAAGCAAGCATCTCAGAGTTGTAATCTTCAATTTGATGAGGAAGTCAAAGTGTTTGTCTTTATTCAAAATGAAGATGAACCTTGTGTGTATAAGAAGGTTAGTGGGAGCTCGACCACATTCCTAATATTGTATGTGGATGACATACTTTTGATGGGGAATGATGTCTTAGCCTTAGAGAAGGTAAAGACTTGGCTTGGGAATACTTTCTCAATGAAGGACTTAGGAGAAGCATCCTACATTCTGGGAATTAATATCTATAGAGATAGATCTAGAAGGCTTCTCAGACTAAGTCAGAGCACGTACATTGACAAAGTGCTGAAGCAATTCAGCATGGAGAACTCAAAGAGAGGCAACATCCCCATGCTACATGGAGTCACCGTCTCTAGAGCTCAATGTCCCCAATCTTGTGAAGAGAGGTAGCGTATGAATGGGATCCCATATGCATCAGCCATCGGATCCATCATGTACGCTATGTTGTGCACACGCCCAGATGTCTTGTATGCTCTAAGCATGACGAGCAGGTACTAGTCAGATCCCGGGGATGCTCACTAGACATCCGTAAAGAACATCCTCAAGTACTTGTGAAGGACTAAGGATCAGTTTCTTTTACGGTGGTGAGGAAGAGCTAGTTATAAAGGGTTACACCGATGCAAGCTTCCAAACCGATAAAGATGATTATAGATCGCAGTCAGGATTTGTGTTTTGCCTTAATAATGGAGCTGTGAGCTGGAAGAGTTCCAAGTAAGAAACAGTTGCCGATTCTACTATAGAGGTCGAGTATATTGTTGCTTCACATGCAGCAAAGGAGGCTATGTGGATCAGGAAGTTCATTTCTGAACTTGGTGTAGTTCCCAGTAGTTGTGATGCAATTGAGCTTTATTGTGACAATAATGGAGCTATTGCACAAGCTAAGGAACCCAGATCACATCAGTGGTCCAAGCACATATTGCGGTGCTTCCATCTCATATGAGAGATTGTATAGAGAGGAGATGTGAAGATTTGCAAAGTATCAACTGAAGACAACATAGATGATCCACTGACTAAGGCCCTTTCTCAGCAGAAGCATGATGGTCATGCTAGGTCACAAGGACTGAGGTTCCTTGGTGACTGGCTCTAAGTGCAAGTGGAAGTTTGTTGGTATGTATGCCCATAGAGCAAGTCATATGATGATTGTAATGGGATACTTTGTAAAAGATTTGAATAATAATAAAGGCAATTTCCGATCTATATGTTTAAACTGTTTCTGAGATGATAGTGTAACATGATGGATGTCTAAAGAATGATTTTACTCAATGACATATGCTTTTAGGTTAAGGACCTAAACGATGAGATCATACGGATGTTAAGAGTATACATTCTTGTTTATTCCCTAGTTGGTTGTTATTGTGGAAATAACCATAGACATCAATAATAATGAAGACTAGATTGTGTGTTGGTTGATGACAAAATCTCATTAGTCATTATATAGTGATATCAAACCAAGCACATAGGTACTTGTTAGAGAACAAGGTACTGGACAGACCCACCGTGAGAGTGACGCGTGGAACCATGACTTGGTAGTCACAGTCAACTCTCACAACGATGGTGGTGAGTGTGATTCTTAGACCTGAAATCACTACACTCAACACATGTCATTGGGTACACTTTGACATCATCAAACGCAGTCTTGAAACATCGGTTGTTATAAAGGTGATGATTGGGTGGCTTTGACATGTGGGGCTTTTGAGGGGTGAGTGATAGATATGGGATTTGTCCCTCCTAAGGGAGTTTGATGTCCTTGGCCACTTGATGAGTAGGATTGAGAAAGGCATGCGCATGCACGTGTGAATCAATATGTGATATTGATGTCACACACATCTCACCCAGTCTACTCTGAGATCAAGGAAATGAATGAACGTTGACAGGATGACTGTTCCATGCCTCGAGTTCATTTAGGATATCAGTGACAAACGAATTATACATTCACTGTAACACCATTCACGGATTGTAGGATTGAAAGTTGTTCTCCAACTTTCTATTTCACTTGGGTAGCACTGATGTGTGACTAGGCACCGCTCTTTGCTTGTGAAGTCATAAATGTTATGGACTTTCACTGCCAATGTGAAATGGACCTGCAGGGTCACACACATAGGATTTAACTTGGAATAGGAGTTTGTACACAAACATGTTTAGATTGATTACTAAAGGAGTTTAGTAATTCAATTAAACACTCAATCAATTGATAGCTCGGTATCATAGTGTTCAAGGTGTTGGACTGATTGATTAGAGTATCAGATTGATTGAAACTACGATTGACTGATTCAACACAATCTGCACTCCCAACCGATCGGCTCATGTGATGAACCGATCGGCTGAGCTTGGTGAACCGATCGGCTCAACTGGTGAGTCGATTGGCTCATGGATAGGGTGAAGCAATTTGTTCAAGTGTTGTAACGATCGATTTAAGTCCAACCGGGCAAGTTGTGAAAGTAAGATTGGTGAGAAATTTCCTTTTGTTTCACTTGCCCATTTTGATTGGAACAAGGATTGGTATTTGATACCAATTAGAAATAAAAGATGGAAAGTCAATCGGGAACTGACCAGGACCACGAACTGACCGGTTCAGAAGTGAATCGACCGTTTCATGGGTCCCAACCGATCGGTTGAGGTGTCAACCGACCAGCTCAGATCCCCAACTGACCGTTTCAGTTGTGAAACGATTGGTTCAGGTTATACAGTTGGTTGTTTTTGTGGAAAATCCCAAACCCTTCTACTCCTGCTTTAGTCCCATATTACGCAGGATAGAGAACCCTGTCCCATGACGCTCCTATATATAGGGGTATTGGGGGCTTCTCAAAGTACAACTCAGTGCAACCAATTGCTCTGTGAAGTTGTCGTTCTCTCTAGTTTTGGTAACCGAGAGAGAGCCCGAGCAAGTGCTACCCGACAAGGGAGGCACAATAAGGGAAAGACAACTGCAGAAAGTGATTGGTGGTGGAGAGTGTGTTGGCGACTGGTACGCCAACAGGAGGGTGCGACTCCTTCCGATTCCTTTTGAGACAAGGAGATCGGAGTTCCAGGCACTCCGTGTGGACGACTGCAGAGGCGGGAGACCTCTGTCGCTCGGAGGACAACTGTCATTCCCAACAATCCCGGTTAGACCAGGAGTCTTCAGTCCTGGTGCGACCAGGAGCTGCACAGACACCGTCCAAGACTGGAGGTGAAGACCGCACAAGGCGCGAGGTACTGTCTCCGAGCAAGCCTCGGGACAAGGTATGCATTCACAAACCATCTTTCCTATTATATAGACGTTGACGTGATTCCTTTTGTTCTGGGTTTTGGGAGAAAATTTTTATTTCCGCTGCTTCTCTGCCTCCCGTAAAACCCAACAAGTGCATCACCATATTGGTCAACTCTCCAACCTTAACTAGGTTAAGACCAACCAAAGGCTCACCTCTCAAGTCCATGTTGAGAGAAGGGTATTGCCCAAGCAACTAGAGTATAGACTCACCTCTCAACAACTAAGGAAGAGAGGGGTTTTCCCTACACCACTAGGGATCAAGCTCACCTCTCAAAACCAAAGGGAGAGAAAGGGATTTTTCCCCAAGAACACACCACACGCACAATGGAATTAGGAAACCCTAGGCTCACCTCTCAACAACTAAGATAGAGGGGTTTTACCCAAAGAACCCTAATCTAATGGTTTGGCCAACCCAAGTAAACTATCTCAACAAGGTCTTGGGTACACCTAAAGTAACCTTATATCCATTAAAGTAAGAAACATAGCTAGAAGATGGCATGGCTGAAACATATAGCAAAGAAACATGATAAAAAAGTAGTATAGTAGGGTTAGGAGCAATGTAACCTGCCTCAAGCTCTAAAGCTCCAAGCTCCTAGCACCAAGTTCCAAGGCACCACCTTCGACCAACATAAAGAATAACAACTTATAACCACCATGACCAAAGAGAAGGGAGAAGAAGAAGAAGAAGAAGGTGCCAAGGAAATGGAGAGATACTTACCACAAGAGAAGGAAAGGGATAAGATAGCAAGGTGTGTCACCCAAGACACCAGTTGTATCAGCCACCACTTGCTCCTTTCTTCTCCTAGCTCAGCCACCAAGGAAGGTGTGGTGACACATTCCGCTATCACACAGACAACGAGGTGCCACGTGAAAACGTGCGGAAAACACCATAAACCACCTCTTACCAAAAACATGGGTTACTTAAAACTGATTTGGAGAAGCAGATAAACCAAGAAACTATTACATCCAGATCCTCATCCTGCAAGAAAATAGGTTATATAAACATTTACAAGTCTTGATACGTGTTCACAGATTGGGAGATCAACTGTCATGTCATCACATGAGTTCATCACCTATTTAAATATACATAACTGCCCACATCCGACCAGCAAGAGGATATACAAACCTTCATCAGCTATACATCGTGAAACAACGTCAAAACGCCTCTGAGGACCTGAGAGTACAGCGATGACTCTAAGATTCTACTACAAAACAACTAAAACAACATCATATCCATCTATTGCCTTCTACTGCTCTTCTTGCTACTCGGCCACAACCTCGCAACCACCACCACATCTAGTACGAACACCTAAAAAAGTTGTAAACCAACGGGGTGAGACACACAGTCCCAGCGAGAAACATAACTCCCCACCGAAACCATAAAACCTCAGAAGGATTAAAGCAACAACAGCAGATGACTGATAAAACGTAGAATAAGGGCAGTCTATAGAGCAAGATTATCATTACCATCGAACTTACCATGATGTACGGAAGGCATACAACCAAGTATTTCTTTATGGAACATGATTGACAAGATAAGATTTATAAGATCTTACCACATAACACAAGGGACATATAAGTATCTGCAAGGTATAACAAGATCAACTACACAAGCAAGGCCTCAACCAATGTTCCTTGTTTTTCCTTAAGCAATAAATACTATTCGGCTGGATTACGATTTATTATGCCCTGAGGAAGTGAGTTGTACCACTCAAATCCAACCTTCAGTTGTGAAACCCAAGCTGGTGCCATACATGGTCATTGGAAGAGTCAGACTCCATGACCTCCCACCTCGTTGTTAGTGCACGAGAACCAAAGTAGGACTGCAGTCTCATGCTTAAGTGGCCTCATCCACATGGTCATCACCCGCAGTCTACCTTTTCTCTATCCCGCCTTGGTACAGTTCTTGGTGCTAGTATATCTGAGCCACAGGCCAGTTCACCGTGCTCCCTGAGCTATGAACACATTCATGCTCTATCACACTGAGCCATGGGCATGTTCACCATGCTCTTATACACATCTTGAGTCTACAACCGAAGTTGCACTCTAACCTCCTCATTTCTGGCTAGGAGAAACCACACATATTCCATAATATGTGCTTCCAGGTTAACCCGCAGGAGAACCTGTTTCACCATCACCAGCTCCTGACGATGATGGATCTATGGCCAGGGTAACTACATGATATGTTCCACTGTAATTAGTTAGTATATTTTAAGTGGACTGTTGATGCAAACAGGTTGTAACACGTACATAACATTAAGTTATATTAATATTACCACCATCACATTATCTCAGGATCTCAATCCCTCATCACATGAAACCACTGCCTCTTAAGGCATTCTCATCATCTATCATCATCACAAGGGATCACAATCCCAGATCTCAACATCAGAGGATAACACCTCAACTTAGGCACTTTAGCCAACTCAGGTCTTCAGACCCAAACACATCATATTGGTGATGCAAGTTATCTCATCAACAAGAGTGACCATTCATGCAGTGTTATTCAAACATATATACCTCACATCCCTTTACCTTTCTATGCATCCACATGAAACACCTGCATGGTTAGTATACACAATCATAGAGATAACTGAAGCCATCAAGGATTTATAGAAGGATCATATTATCAAGTTATTGGGAAACATTGGTGATTATATGCTTTATTATTCATGCCTCAACCTATGACCATAGACATGGGTCACATCATCATCTGAAGAAACTCATATACTTCCAAACTTATCATTATATATATATATATACTTCAAGATTATCATAAACACATATAATATCATGTCATTAGAATTCAGATATGTCATGTTTACATAGGCGTGTTCTACTATATCAACCACCTTACTATTATCAAACATGTTAAAGGTTCCAGATCCATAACCATAACACTTAAGAACAAGAATACGATCGTCTGATAAGGAACTATCATATGGGTTTCTGGGTGAGACATAACCCTCATTAGAAGTACCCACTACCCTCACAAGAAGTGTGATGGGTAGGGCACCCTCTCTAGAAGTACCCACTACCCTCACAAGAAGTGTGATGGGCAAGGCAACTTCACTAGAAGTACCCACTACCCTCACAAGAAGTGTGACGAGCTGGGCAACTTCCCTCAAATTGCCCAGGCATTCTAGCCACATATCAGTCAAGCCTCTAGCAAGGATGTCGGGCTACCACCTCAGGGTGTATCGTGCAACCAGAGACCAAGGCATATCGTGCACAAAGCATAACGTGCAACTAGGTCTATGGGGCATGTCATGCATCTAGGTGTATCGGGCAACAGCCACCATATTGGCAAGAACCATGGCGCCCAAGCCAACCCCATAACGCCCACTAGAGGTGAAAGTACCTATCGGGAAGCCACACCACTCACACGCCCAAGGCCCCTACTACCAGCACATAATGCCCAACACAACATAGGTATCGTTCAACACTAAGGTAGCTCCTTGAGCTCTAAAACGTCCAAGGTACATCAGGAACCAAGCCACTACTTTAGCTAGGTGTATCGGGCAGGGCACTCAACAAGGCATAACGCCCGACACACAAAGGTATCGTCCAACCAAGCTAGCCTCATCCTATCAGCCAACACATAAGGAAAGAACCAAGGTGTATCACTCAACACAACCTCAAAATATCAGCCATAACTTTAGTCCAAGGAAGGGTATCGAGCAGCACAATCCCCAAACCATATCGTGCAAGATTCAACTCAGTATGATCATCATCATTTGCAAGCACAAGGGCACAAAACCATAAATTGATCAAGGAGATCGGCTCACCTCTCAACAACTAAGAGAGAGGGGTCTTGCACAACCTCTATAACAATTCGGGAAAACACTAGGATCAACCCCAACATAGATCTACATCCACCACAAAGCTCACCTCTCGAATCCATGGTGAGAGGAGGGTGTTGCTCAAGCAACTAAAACACAAGATCACCTCTCAAATTGAACGAGAGAGGGGTGTTGCTCATATCACTAAAGCTCAAGCTCACTTCTCTAGACCAAGGAGGGAAAGGAGTGTTGCTCAACAAGGAAACCCTAAAACATAGTTCGGCCAACCAGGATACAACTAAGCAAGAAACTTAACTAGCAACATACAAGGCCGATTATGATCATATGAAACATAAAAGAACATAGAAGAAGGTAATATGATTAGGGTTAGGAGTTATGTAACCATCCTTAAGCAAGCTCCAAGCTCCTAGCTCCAAGCACACCTTCGGCCACCACAAGAGGAAGAAGAAGAAGACTCCAAGATAAGGACCGACCACCAAGGTTTCAAAGGAAGAGGTATCGTGCAACCAAAGGAGAGGGGAACTAAGTAACTAAAGGCATTCTTAGCAAAAGAAAGGAAACACATATATAGGAGAGGATGGAGGAGAAACCAAGGTAAGACAAGATAAGGTGTCGCCCACCTAGGGACACTTGTCCATGAGCAATGCTACCACTTTATCTTGCCCTAAACACATGTCCAAGGCCATTGCCACATGCAAGCATCAAGCGCCAAATGTCCACTAGTGGTGACACAAACGAGGTCAAAGAGGTCAAAGGGGGTCCATGGGCGACACACCCCAACACCATGCTCGACACACCTCCTTGGGCGACACACCCAGGCCGACACAAGGTCCAACCAGGTCAAGAAGAGCACAAAAAGGCCCACCAAAGCTCATCCAAGCCCAAGGCAACTCAAGCAACAAACCCAACCCTTCCTCTCAACACTAAAGGAAGCAAGGAGAGAGAGGAACACCTCATCAAGGTGACAAACTTGCTCAACAACCCTAGTCTTGGGTGAATTGCAAGTAGCACCTCCAACACTCAACAAGCATAAACAAACCCTAATCACCACTAAAGGTGATTATCAAGCAACTAAGTACCAGGATTATGCAAAGCAAGTAGGGTAAACCCTAAATGGAGGTCAGGGTCCTTACAAGCTATAACCCTCTACAAAGGGATTTCGTCCTCGAAATCCGAAGGGAAAAGCGAGGGATACTTCCTCCTCATCTCTTCCTCAAGCTCCCACATGGCTTCCTCAATGCCTTGATGATGCCAAAGAACCTTTACCAGAACCAGGTCCTTCCTCTTCAGCTTCTTTACTCTTCTATCAAGGATCATCACAGGACCTTCCTCGTAGGTCACATCTTCATCAAGCTCAACCTCGATTGGCTGTATCACTGTCCCTGTATCTGGGTGACTTTTCTTCAGCATGCTGACATGGAACACTAGATGCAACCTGTGCAGCTCTGGCGGTAGCTCTAACTTGTAAGCTACCTTACCAACACGTGCTCTTACCGGGTATGGCCCCATATATCTGGGTGCTAGTTTACCCTTCCAGCCAAACCTTAGCACACCTTTCCATGGTGAGACCTTAAGATACACTTTGTCTCCCACCTGGAACTCTAAAGGTCATCGACGATTGTCTGCATAAGACTTCTGCCTGTCCTATGCCGCTTTTAGCTGTTGTTGTATCACTTTGATCTTTTATGTTGTCTGTTGTACTAACTCAGGACCCAAAAGATGATACTCACCAGACTCATACCAACATAAAGGAGATCTGCACTTCCTGCCATATAGGGCCTCATAAGGAGCCATATCAATGCTCTGTTGGTAACTATTGTTATAGGTGAACTCTATCAAACTGAGATGTACGTCCCAACAGCCTAGGAACTGCAAAATACAAGCTTGAAGAAGATCTTCCAAAGTCTGAATAGTCCTCTCAGACTATCCATCTGTCTGTGGGTGGAAGGTGGTGCTGAACCTCAACTACATTCCCAACGCTTTGTGTAACTATTCCCAGAAACGACTCGTGAACTGAGGACCTCTATTAGAAACTATCATTGTTGGTATGCCGTGCAAGTGTACTATCTCATCTATATATACTTGAGCGAGCTTCTCGGTTGTATACGTTGTCTTTACAGGTATGAAATGGGCAGACTTCGTCAATCTGTCCACTATCACCCAAATGGAATCATGATTCTTAGTTGTCCTGGGCAGACCAACTACGAAATCCATGGTTATATGATCCCATTTTGACTGCGGTATCAGAAGGGGTTGCAACGTACCTACCCGCTTCTGATGCTCATCCTGAACTTGCTGGCATACCGCACACCTAGACACAAACTCGGCTACATCTCTCTTCAACCCAGACCACCAATACATGTCCTTCAGATTATGATACATCTTGGTGACTCCTGGATGCATAGCATACATCGACGTGTGTGCTTCCTCAAGTACTAGCTTCCTCAAATCATCAGCATCGGGGACCACCATCCTATCATGATAGGAAACTAGTCCATCCTCAGACTCATAGAACCCATCACACCTTTCACTATTGAGCTCTGACCTGATCAACTGCACTGTGTCATCTGTTTGTTGTGCATATTTGATCTGTTGTCTCAACGTACGCTTGACTTGCATATGTGCTAAAAGTCCTTCTAACAAGGAAACTCCCATCTGCACATTCATCTGCCGCAAGGAAACAAACATATCTCGTCTATGGCATACCAAGGAACTCAACTGTGCCTTCTTCGTAGGAAAAGAAGAAGAATTTTGGCTAAGAGCGTCAGCTACCACATTCGCCTTACCAGGGTGATACTCAATGGTGCAGTCATAATCATTGATCAACTCAATCCAACGTCACTATCGCATGTTTAGCTCACTCTGCGAGAAGATGTACTTCAAATTCTTATTATCTATAAAGATCTGACATACTTCCCCATAAAGATAGTGTCTCCAAATCTTTAACGCATGAACCACTACTGCCAACTCCAAGTCATGAGTCAGATAGTTCTCCTTGTGTCTCTTATGTTGTCGTGAAGCAAAAGAAACCACATGGTCTTCCTGCATTAGCACGCATCCTAAGCCCTTCTTGGAAGCATCACAGAAAACAACATAGCCCTTTCCAGGCTCTGGAAGGACTAACACTGGAGCACTAGTCAGCTTCTCCTTCAAACTCTGGAAAGCTTGTTGGCAACGATCATTCCTGACAAAAGGTACATCCTTTCTAGTCAACTTTGTCATCGGCAACGTGATCACACTGAAGTCCTTGATAAACCTCCGGTAGTATCCAACTAATCCCAGGAAACTACAAACTTCTGTCAGCATCTTCGGCTATTTCCATTCTGCAACGGATTCCACCTTCTTTGGGTCCATTTTAACTCCTTCTGCAGATATCACATGACCCAAGAAAGTTAATTCTTTCAACTAGAACTCACACTTACCAAACTTGGCATACAACTGGTGTTGGCGAAGGAGAGTTAATGCTAGTCGAAGATGCCACTCATGCTCTTGCTTGTCCCGACTATAGATCAAAATGTCATCTATAACGACTACAACAAACTGATCTAGAAATGAATAGAACACCTTGTTCATCAAGTCCATGAAAGTAGCAGGTGCATTGGTTATCCCAAACTGCATAACCACAAACTCATAGTGACCATGCCTTGTCCTAAAAGCTAACTTTGGTATGTCATCCGCCTTAATCCTCAACTGATGATATCTGGACCATAGATCGATCTTTGAAAACACCGTAGCACCACACAACTGATCGAACAGATCATCTATCCTCAGTAATAGGTACTTGTTCTTGATTGTGACTTTGTTCAACTGTCGATAATCTATGCATAGCCACATGGATCCGTCCTTTTTCTTAACGAACAACACTGGAGCACCCCAAGGCGACATACTCGGTCGGATGAAACCTTTCTCCAACAACTCTTGTAACTGCTTCTTTAGTTTTGCCATCTCTACTGGAGCCATCCTATATGATGTTTGTGCAACTGGCTGCGTTCCTGGAATCAGATTGATCTCGAAATCAATCTCTCGAGGTGGAGGAACATCGGGGAACTTATCAGGAAACACATCCGCAAACTCTCGAACGACCGTCACCTCCTCCAGGCTAGGGCCTTTCACCTTGGTACCCACAACATGAGCTAAGAACGCCTTACATCCTTGTCGTAGAAACTTTTTTGCCACCATAGCTGACACTAGACATGTCGGGAGAATCTTCCTATCACCTTGGAAGATCCACTTCTCTCCACAAACCTCAAAAACTTCCTGCTTGGAACCACAGTCCAACACAACCTTATACTTCTCTAAGGTATCCATCCCAAGGATCACATCGAATCCATGCATACAAGTGGATACCTGAAAAAGATAAAAACACAAGATGGGCACTCCTCTCGAAGCATCGAGGAACCATCAAGAGAGGTTTCTAATAACAAGTTGTCTTTCTTACAACTAATAGGTAAACGACAGTTATCAAGCACGGGAAGTGCGATAAAAGAGTGCGTAGCACCTGGGTCAACTAGAACAGATATAAAGTAAAAGAAGACAAATCTGAATGAAATAACTCCATCTGACCTGCCACCACTTGTGGGTTGACTATCACCTCTGGCTGACTCATAGCATAGAATCGATATATTGCTTACTATCCACATCCTCCACTTCCTTGAGCAGACGATCCCGCCTGTGAAGTTTGACCACATCCTCGCCCTCTGCTACTACTGGGTTGTTGTCGGTCCGATCCTTGTTGATTCTGCCTCAGCTGCTGTGTCACTTCAACATCTTTACTTGGGTAATTTGACTTCCAATGCTCGATCTAACCACACATATGGCATGACTGGTCTCACTGTTGTGGCCTAGATGGACCTGTCACTTCTACAGAAGTTGTACTATGTGCCTTTTATGGTGAAGAAACATATCTTCTTCCCTTACTCGGAGACCACTGTGACGGTGCACTGGAACCTCTTACCCCAGAAGGTGTTGAAAAACTCGGCTTCTTGAAGCCACCAAACCTCTATCTCTGGAATTGAGCAGGCCTCTTATTAGACATGGATTCTCTTTTCTCCCTAACTGACCGTTCAATCCTCTGGACAAATTCCACAAATGTAGCAAACCGCTCTTGATTCTCCAATGCAGAAATAGGTGTTGTCTGCTCAGCACTCAGGCCTTTCTCAAAACGTTTAATTCGCTCGTCATCTGTCATTGTTATGTGAGGACAAAACCTCAATAGGTCCATGAACTTGGCTTCATACTCGGTGATGTTCATCGCTCCTTGGCACAGGCACTCAAACTGGCTAATCTTCTCGTCCAGATACATCTTTGGAAAGAATCTGCTGACGAACTCATGTCGAAAAACCTCCCAGCCGATCACCTCACCAGGTCGCTTCTCCTCCTCGATGGTCCACTAGTGACCAGCACTACCCTTCATAAGGTAGACAGCGTGCTTGACTTTGTCTGCTTCGGGGATGTAGAGGATCCAAAAAGCCTTCTCAAGACTTGTCAGCCACAGATCTGCATCCGCTGGATCAGCCATCCCAGCATAGTCTGAAGCTCCGACTCGGCGAAGCCGCTCAAAGGTCTTCCCAATACTTGATGTTTCACTATGGGGAGCTTGTACTCTCGGTAGAGGCACTGGCAATCTTTCTACCATGAGATTCATCATAGCCATCATTTACCCCACAAGCTGTTGATAGGCAGGCTTTTCGAGAATGGCTGGGTCAAGTTGGGGAACCGCATGCACCCGATCTCCATGTGCCTGCCCTCCTACTCCATCAATTGATGCAACATCGCTGCTCTCGGCAGCATGTTCTTCATGGTTTCCAGACATCTTGGCTTTTTCTTCCGCTGAGGGAAGAATATGATTGTAAGAAAATATGGAAAACTCACAAGAACAGACAAAACCTAGTCCTAAATCCCTGTAGACTCAGCGAACCTAGAGCTCTGATACCAAAAACTTGTGGCGACACATCCTACTATCACACAGACAACGAGGTGCCACGCGAAAATGTGTAGAAAACACCATAAACCACCTCTTACCAAAAACATGGGTTGATTAAAATCGATTTCGGGAAGCAGATAAACTAAGAAACTATTACATCCAGGTCCTCATCTTGCAAGAAAATAGGTTATATAAACATTTACAAGTCTTGATACGTGTTCACAGATTTGGAGATCAACTGTCATGTCATCACATGAGTTCATCACCTATTTAAATATACATAACGGCCCACATTCGGCCAACAACAGGATATACAAAGCTTCATTAGCTATACATCGTGAAATAACGTCAAAACGCCTCTGAGGACCTGAGAGTACAGGGATGACTCTAAGACTCTACTACAAAACAACCAAAATAGCAACATATCTATCTCTTGCCTTCTACTGATCTTCTTGTTGCTCAGCCGCAACCTCGCGACCACCACCACGTCTAGCACGAACACCTAAAAAGGTTGTAAACCAACAGGGTGAGACACACAGTCCCAGTGAGAAACATAACTCCTCGCTGAAACCATAAAACCTCAGAAGGATTAAAGCAACAACAGCAGATGACTGATAAAGCGTAGAATAAGAGCAGTCTATAGAGCAAGATTATCATTACCATCGAACTTACCATGATGTACGAAAGGTGTACAACCAAGTATTTCTTTATGGAACATGATTGACACAATAAGATTTATAAGATCTTACCACATAACACAAGCGACGTATAAGTATCTGCAAGGTATAACAAGATCAACTACACAAGCAAGGCCTCAACCAATGTTCCGTGTTTTGCCTAAAGCAATAAATACTATTCGGCTGGATTATGATTTATTATGCCTTGAGGAAGTGAGCCGTACTACTCAAATCCAACCTTCGGTTGTGAAACCCAAGCTGGTGCCATATAAGGTCAATGGAAGAGCCGGACTCCACGACCTCCCACCTCGTGGTCAGTGCATGAGAACCAAAGCAGGACCGCAGTCTCATGCTTAAGTGGCCTCAGCCACAGGGTCAGCTCCCGTAGGATACCCTTTCTCTAGCCCACCTTGGTATAGGTCTCGACGCTAGTATATGTTGGTATGTATGTCCTGAGAGCCAATCATGGGATGATTGGTGGGATACATTAAGATTGATTTGACAAACATCAAAGGCAAGCTTCCAATTCATTCTGGTTCAGTCATATGAGATAGTGATATAACAGATTGAATGTCTAGAGAATGATAGTACTCAATGACGTATGTTTTCAGGTTGAGGACCTGAACGATGAGATCATATGGATGCTAAGAGTTTGTACATTCTTGTTGTGTCCCTATTCTGATGTCATTGTGGAAGGTAGATAGACAGCAATGACACACAAGACTGGATTGTGGTGTTGGTTGATGACAGAATCTCATTAGTCATGATATAGAGATATCAAACCAAACACATAGGTACTTGTTAGAGAACAAGTGTACCGGACAGACCCACCGTGAGTTTGACACATGGAACCATAAGATGGTAGTCACAGTCAGTACTCACAGTGATGGTGGTGAGTGTGATTCTTAGACCTGAAATTACTACACTCAACACATGTCGTTGGGCACACTTTGACATCATCAAACGCAGTCCTGAAACATGGGTTGTTATAAAGGTGATGATTGGGTGGCTTTGACACATGGGGCTTTTGAGGGGTGAGTGATAGATATGGGATTTGTCCCTCCTGAGGGAGTTTGATATCCATGGCCACTTGATGAGTAGGATTGAGAAAGGCGTGCACGCATGTGTGAATCAGTATATGATACTGATGTCATACATATCTCTTCCAGTCTACTCTGAGATCAAGGAAGTGAATGAACGTTGACAGGATGACTGTTCCATGCCTCGAGTTCATTCGGGATATCAGTGACAAAGGAATTATACATTCGCTGTAACACCATTCACGGATTGTAGGATGAAAGTTGTTCTCCAACTTTCTACTTTCACTTGGGTAGCACTGACGTGTGACTAGGCACCGCTCTTTGCTTGTGAAGTCATAAGTGTTATGAACTTTCACTGCCAACGTGAAATGGACCTGCAGGGTCACACACATAGGATTTAACCTGGAAGAGGAGTTTTGTCCACAAAGCAATGTTTAGATTGATTACTAAAGGAGTTTACTAGTTCAATTAAACACTCAATCAGTCGATGTCTCAATATCGTATGGTTCAAGGTGTTGAACGCATTGATTGGAGTATCGGATTGATTGAAATCACAATTGACTGATTTTGCCCAACCTGTGCTCCCAACCGATCGATTCATGTGATGAACCGGTCGGCTGAGGTTGCTGAACCGGTCGGCTGGAGTGTCCAGGCCGATCGGCTCATGCCCAGGTTGAAACGACTGGTTCAAGGGTTGAACCGATCGGCTCAACTGGTGCAACTGACCAGTTGGGAAAAGTCATGTCGGCAAGAATTTTCCTTTGGTTTCAAATTTCCCAATTCGATTGGGAATAACATTGGTATTCGATACCAATTGGGAACGAAACAAGGAAAGTCTTTTTGAGCCAGATTAGGACCATGAACCGATCGGTTCAGGGAACCAACCGATCGGTTGGAGTGCCCCAAACGATCGGCTCAGGTCCAACCGATCGGCTCAATGGCCGAACCGATCGGTTCAGTTGTGAACCGATCATTTCAAGTTGCGAACCGGTTGCTTTTTGTGGAAAATTCTCAAACCCTTCTACTCCTGCTTTTGTCCCGCATTGCCCGGGATGGAGAACCCTGTCCCATGATTGGGGGCTTCTCACAACACAGCTCAGTGCAACCAGTTGCTCTGCAAGTTGTCGTTCTCTGTGGTTTTGGTAACCGTGAGAGAGCCCGAGCTCTGGGAGGTGCAGCAAGGGAAGGACAACTACAGTTGCAACAGGAGGCAGGAGAGCGTGTTGGCGACTAGTACGTAAACAGGAGGGTGTGACTCCTTCCACTTCCTTGTGGGACAAGGAGTGTGGAGTTCCAGGTGGTCTGTGTGGACTACTACACAGGCGGGAGGACACTGCCGCTTAGGAGGACAACTGTCATCCGACAGTCCGGTTCGAGTAGGAGTCTTCAGTCCCGATGCAACCAGGAGCTGCACAGACACCGTCGAAGTCTGGAGTTGAAGACCGAGCATTGTGTGAGGTATTGTCGCCGAGCAAGCCTCGGGACAAGGTATGATTCCACAAACCATCCTTTCCTATTATATAGACGTTGACGCGTTTCCTCGGTATGGGTTGGGGAGAATTTTTTTTTGTTTCCGCTGCCTTCTTTGTCTCCCCTAAAACCCAACAGTATAACTGAGCCACGGGCCAGTTCACCTTGCTCCCTGAGCCATGAACACATTCATGCTCTATCACACTGAGCCATGGGCTTGTTCACCATGCTCTTATACACATCTTGAGTCTACAACCGAAGTTGCACTCTAACCTCCTCATTTCCGGCTAGGAGAAACCACACATATTCAATAATATGTGCTTCCAGGTTAACCCATAGGAGAACCTATTTCACCATCACCAGCTCCTGACGATTATGGATCTATGTACAGGGCAACTACATGATATGTTCCACTGTAATTAGTTAGTATATTTTAAGAGGACTGTTGATGCAAATAGGTTGTAACACATACATAACATTAAGTTATATTAATATTACCACCATCACATTATCTCGGGATCTCAATCCCTCATCACAAGAAACCACTGCCTCTTAAGTCATTCTCATCATCTATCACCATCACAAGGGATCACAGTCCCAGATCTCAACATCAGAGGATAACACCTCAACTTAGGCACTTTAGCCAACTTAGGTCCTCAGACCCAAACACATCATATTGGTGATGCAAGTTATCTCATCAACAAGAGCGACCATTCATGCAGTGTTATTCAAACATATATACCTCATAGCCCTTTACCTGGCTATGCATCCACATGAAACACATGCATGGTTAGTATACACAATCATAGAGATAACTGAAGCCATCAAGGATTTACAGAAGGATCATATTATCAAGTTATAGGGCAACATTGGTGATTATATGATTTATTATTCATGCCTCAACCTATGACCATAGACATGGGTCGCATAATCGTGTGAAGCAACTCATATACTTCCAAACTTATCATTATATATATACACTTCAAGATGATCATAAACACATGTAATATCATGTCATTAGAACTCAAATATGTCATGTTTACATAGGTGGGTTCTACTATATCAACCACCTTACTATTATCAAACATGTCAAAGGTTCCCGAACCATAACCATAACTCTTAACAACAAGAATATGATCTCCTGATAAGGAACTATCATATGGGTTTCTGGGTGAGACATAACCCTCACTAGAAGTACCCACTACCCTCACAAGAAGTGTGACGGGCAGATCACCCTCACTAGAAGTACCCCCTACCCTCACAAGAAGTGTGATGGGCAGGGCAACTTCACTAGAAGTACCCACTACCCTCACAAGAAGTGTGACGGGCAGGGCAACTTCCCTCATATCACCCAGGCATTCTAGCCACATATCGGTTAAGCCTCTACCAAAGATGTTGGGCTACCACCTCAGGGTGTATCATGCAACCAGAGACCAAGGCATATCATGCACAAAGCATAACGTGCAACTAGGTCTATGGGGCATGTCATGCATCCAGGTGTATCGGGCAAAAGCCACCATATCAGCTAGAACCATGGAGCCCAAGCCAACCCCATAACGCCCACTAGAGGTGAAGGTACCTATCGGGCAACCACACCACTCATATGCCCAAGGCCCCTAGTACCAGCACATAACGCCCAACATAGCATAGGTATCGTTCAACACTAAGGTAGGTCCTTGAGCTCTAAAACGTCCAAGGTACATCAGGCACCAAGCCACTACCTTATCTAGGTGTATTGGGTAGGGCACTCAAAAGACATAACGCTCGACACATAAAGGTATCGTCCAACCAAGCTAGCCTCATCCTATCGGAAACACAAGGCAAGAACCAAGTTGTATCACTCAACACAACCACAAAATATCAGCCATAACTTTAGTCCAAGGAAGGGTATCGGGCAACACCATCCCCAAACCATATCGTGCAAGATGCAACTCAGCAAGATTTTCATCAGCCGCAAGCACAAGGGCACAAAACCCTAAATTGATCAAGGAGATCGGCTCACCTCTCAACAACCAAGAGATGGCTCTTGCACAACCTCTATCATAATTCGGGAAAACACTAGGATCAACCCCAATGTAGATATACATCAACCATAAAGCTCACCTCTCGAATCCATGGCGAGAGGAGGGTGTTGCTCAAGCAACTAGAACACAAGCTCATCTCTCAACTTAAATGAGAGAGGGGTGTTGCTCATATCACTAGAGCTCAAGCTCACTTCTCTATACCAAGGAGGGAAAGGAGTGTTGCTCAACAAGGAAACCCTAAAATATAGTTTGGCCAACTAGGATACAACTAAGCAAGAAACTTAACTAGCAACATACATGGCTGATTATGATCATATGAAACATACAAGAACATAGAAGAAGGTAATATGATTAGGGTTAGGAGTTATGTAACCCACCTTAAGCAAGCTCCAAGCTCCTAGCTCCAAGCACACCTTCGGCCACCACAAGAGGAAGAAGAAGAAGACTCCAAGATAAGGATCGGCCACCAAGCTTGCAAAGGAAGAGGTATCGTGCAACCAAAGGAAAGGGGAACTAAGGAACTAAAGGGATCCTTAGCAAGAGAAAGGAAACACATATATAGGAGAGGATGGAGGAGAAACCAAGGTAAGACAAGGCAAGGTGTCACCCACCTAGGGACACTTGTCCATGAGAAATGCCACCACTTTATCTTACCCTAAACACATGTTCAAGGCCATTGCCACATGCAAGCATCAAGCGCCAAGTGTCCACTAGTGGTGGCACAAATGAGGTCAAAGAGGTCAAAGGGGGGTCCATGGGCGAAACACCCCAACACCATGCCTGACACACCTCCTTGGGCGACACACCTAGGCCGACACAAGGTCCAACTTGGTCAAGCAAAGCACAACAAAGCCCACCAAAGCTCATCCAAGCCCAAGGAAACTCAAGCAACGAACCCAACCCTTCCTCTCAACACTAAAGGACGCAAGGAGAGAGAGGAACACCTCATCAAGGTGATAAAATTGCTCAACAACCCTAGTCTTGGGTGAATTGCAAGTAGCACCTCCAACACTCAACAAGCATAAACAAACCCCAATCACCACTAAAGGTGATTAGCAAGCAACTAAGTACTAGGATTAAGCAAAGCAAACAGGGTAAACCCTAAATGGAGGTCAGGGTCCTTACAGAAGGGAAGCAACTAAAGGAACCAAAGAGACCTAGCTAGCAAGAAGGGTTGCTTATATGCTAAGGGGTGACGGGGAAGAGCAAGGCAAGGTGGCACCTACCCCTAGCACACTTGTCCAAGGATTGTGCCACATGCTAGAACCCCAAAAACACACGCCCATGGGTTGCCACCCACTTAGAAAAGCAACAACCACTTGTCCAAAGATGGTGACACAAACGAGGCTAGATGAAGAGGGGTGTGTATCACCCAACATGGTGTTATGGTCGATACACCGCTTAGCCGATACAACCCTAGCCGATACACAGCTTGCCTGATACAAGCAAGCACTTCTGGCCGATACACCAAGGTCCATCCCGATACAAGGCTCAGCATAACTCAAATAAGGCTCAACAAATCCCAAAGTGACTCAAGCAAAGATCCCAACCCATCCTCACAACCTTAGAGGATGCAAAAAGAGAGAAAAGCATCTCGCAAGGTGACAAACTTGCACACCAACCCTAAAACTTGGGTAATTTGCAAGTTGCACCTCCACCTCCCAACAAAGCACAAACAAACCTCAATCACAACTTCAGGTGATTAGCAAGCATCTAAATACAGGGTTTAGGCAAAGCAAACTGGGTAAGCCCAAAATTAGGGTTAGAGTCCTTACAAGCCATAAACCTCTACAAAAGGATTTCATCCCTGAAATTCAAAGAGAAAAGTGAGGGATACTTCCTCCTCATCTCTTCCTCAAGCTCCCACATGGCTTCCTCAATGCCATGATGATGCCAAAGAACCTTTACAAGCACCAGGTCCTTCCTTTTCAACTTCTTTACTCTTTTGTCAAGGATCAACATTGGACCTTCCTCGTAGGTCACATCTTCATCAAGCTCAACCTCAACTGGCTATATCACTATCTCTGTGCCTGGATGGCTTTTCTTCAACATACTAACATGGAACACCGGATGTAACCTGTGCAACTCTGGCAGTAGCTCTAACTTGTCAGCTACGTTGCCAACATGTGTTATTACCGGATATGGCCCCATATACCTGGGAGCCAACTTGCCTTTCCGGCCAAACCTCAACATGCCTTTCCATGGAGAGACCTTGAGATACACCTTGTCTTCTACATGGAACTCTAGAGGTCGTCGATGATTATATGCATATGATTTTTGTTTGTCTTGTGTCACTTTCAACTATTACTGTATCACCCGGATCTTCTCTATTGTCTGTTGCACTAACTCAAGACCCAAAAGCTGATACTCACCAGACTCATACCAACATAAAGGAGATCTACACTTCCTGCCATATAATGCCTAATAAGGTGCCATGTCGATACTCTGTTGGTAACTGTTGTTGTAGGAGAACTCTATCAAACTGATATTTACTTCCCAATTACCTAGGAACTATAAGACACAAGCTCGGAGAAGATCCTCAAAGTCTGAATAGTCCTTTTAGATTGTCCATCTATCTAAGGGTGGAAAGCGGTACTAAACCTCAACTACATTCCCAATGCTTTGTGCAACTATTCCCAAAAATTACTCGTGAACTAGGGGCCTCTATCAGAAACTATCATTGCGGGCACACCATACAAATGCACTATCTCATCCACATACACATGAGCAAGATTTTCTACTATATATGTTGTCTTCACATGTATGAAATGAGTAGACTTCGTCAATCTATCCACTATCACCCAAATGGAATCATAATTCCTAGTTGTCTTTAGAAGACCAACTACGAAATCCATGGTTATATGATCCCATTTCCATTGCGGTATCGACATGGGTTGCAATGTACCTGCCGGCTTCTGATGCTCAGCTTTAACCTACTGACATACCGCACACCTAGCCACAAACTTGACTACATCTCTCTTCATGCAAGGCCACCAATACAAGTCCTTCAGATTATGATACATCTTGGTGACACATGGATGCATAGCATACATTGACGTGTGCTCTTCCTCGAACACTAACTTCCTTATATCATCAACATCGGGGACCATCATCCTGTTATGGTAACAAACTAGTCCATCCTCAGACTCATGGAAGCCATCCCCCTTCTTGCTGCCAAACTCTGTCTTTATCAACTAAACTGTAGCATCTGCCTGCTGTGCTTATTTGATTTGTTGTCTCAAAGTAGATTTCACTTTCATATATGCCAATAGCCCTGCCATCAAGGACACTTCCAAATATATATTCATCTACCACAAAGAGACGAAATATCCCTCTTATGGCATATCAAAGAACTCAAATGTGCCTTCTTCATGGGAAGAGAAGAAGACTTCCTACTAAGCGCATCAACTACCATGTTCGCCTTACCAGGATGATACTTGATGGTGCAATCATAATCACTGATTAGCTCCATCCAGTGACGTTGTTGCATGTTCAGCTCACTCTATGAGAAGATATACTTCAGGTTCTTATGATCCATAAAGATCTGACACACCTCCCCATAAAGATATTGTCTCCAAATCTTTAACGCATGGACCACCGCTGCCGGCTCCAAATCATGTGTCAGATAACTCTCCTCATATTTCATAAGCTGTCACAAAGCAAAAGAAACCACATGATCTTCTTGCATCAGCCCACATCCTAATCCTTTCTTGGAAGCATCACAGAAAACAACGTAGCCTTTCCCAGGCTCTAGCAGCACCAACACTGGAGCACTAGTCAACTTCTCCTTCAAACTTTGAAAAGCTTGTTGATAATGATCATCCCAATCAAAATGTACATCCTTCCTGGTCAACTTTGTCAACGGAAACGCGGTTACACAAAAGTTCCTTATAAACCTCCGATAGTATCCTGCTAAAACCAAAAAACTACGAACTTCAGTCGGCGTCTTCGATTGCTCCCATTCCAAAACTGACTCCACCTTCTTGGGGTCCACTCTAACTCCTTCTGTAAATATCACATTACCCAAGAAAGTCACCTCTTTCAACTAGAATTTGCACTTACTAAACTTGGCATACAACTAGTGTTGGCGAAGGAGGATAAGGGATTGATATCCCATGATGATGTATGATGATGAAGCCTTGAGGGGTAGTGGCATTATGTGATGAGGGATTGAGATCCCATGGAAATGTGATAATGACAGTAATGGTGTGACACAATGTTGTTTATGTTTTATAACCTGGTTGCCTCAACAATTCACTTAAAATATACTAATTAATTACATATGAACATTTCATGTAGTTTGCCAAGACCATAGATCCATCATCGTTAGTAGATGGTGATGGTGAAATAGGTTTATCATACGGGATTACCTGGAGCACATATTGTTGAATATGTGGGGTTTCTCCTAGCCGAAAATAGGAGGATTAGAGTACAACTTTGGTTTTAGACTCAATATGGTTAGAGCATGGTGAACAGGCCAATGGCTCAATGTGATAAATTATGAATGCGTTCATGGCTCACGAGCACAGTTAATAGGCATGTGGCTCAAGGTATGCTAGTGTCGAGACCTGTACCAAGGCGGGCTAGAGAAAAGGGTAGTCTGCAGAGCTGAACCTGTGGCTGAGGCCACTTAAGCAAGAGACTACGATCTTGCTTTGAATATTGTGCACTAACTACTACGAGGTGAGGTCATGGAGTCTGGCTCATCCAGTGACCTTGTATGGCACCGATTTTGGGCTTTGCATCCGAAGGTTGGATTTGAGCGATACAGCTCACTTCCTCAGGGCATCATAAATTGTAATCTAGCCATAATGTATATATTGCTTAGGATAAAACATTGGTTGAAGCCTTGCTTGTATAGTTGCCCTAGTTATACCTTGCAGCCAATTACACGTTTCTCATATCTTATGATAAGTTCTTATATAACTTGTCTTGTCAATCATGTTCCATAAGAAATCTCTGGTTATATGCCTCCTGGATATCTTGGTAAGTTTGTTGATAAAGTTAGTTCTGTTCAGTATGCTGCATATATGAGCTGCTTATATCAGTTATCTTCTTTATCTGTTCTAGCCCTCCTAAAGTTTTATAGTTTGGTGGGGAGTTATGTTTCTCGCTGGGACTGTGTGTCTCACCCTACTGGTTTTAAACCTTTTTTTAGGCGATCGTGCTAGATGTAGTGGTGGTCGTGAGGTTGTGGTCGAGTAGTAAGAAGAACAGTAGGAGGTAAGAGATGGATATTCTATTGTTTTGGTAGTGTTATAGTAGAGTCCTAGAGTCATCCATGTACTCTCATGTCCTTGGAGGTGTTTTGATGACGTTTCATGATGTATAGTTAATGTAGCTTGTTTATCTTGATGTTGGCTTTATATGGTCTGTTCTGTATATAAACAGGTGGTGAACTCTTTTTTCCCATGGGACAGTTAGGTCCTATGAGTTGTGGACATATATCAAGGTTTGTGTATATTTGTATAACATGTTTCCTTGCAGGATAAGGATCTAGATGTAATAGTTTCTTTATTATCTACTTTCCGCAATCAGTTTAATTAACCTGGGTTTTTGGTAATATGTGGTTTATGGAGGTTTCACATATTTTCGTGTGGCATTTCATTGTCTGTATGATAACAGGATGTCACAATAAGTTTTGGTATCAGAGCTCTAGGTTCACTGAGTATATAGGGATCTAGTTAGGTTCACTGACAGGTCTTGAGAAGGCCTTCTAGATCCTTGACATCCCCGAAGCAGACAAAGTCAAGCATGCTCTCTACCTTCTGAAAGATAGTGCTGGCCACTAGTGGGCCATCGAGGAGGAGAAATGGCCTGGTGAGGTGATCGGTTGGGACCTCTTCTAGTGGGAGTTCGTGAGTCAATACTTCACGAAGACCTATCTGGATGAAAAGATGAGTCAGTTTGAGTATTTGTGCCAAGGATCTATGAGCATCACCGAGTATGAAGCCAAGTTTATGGACCTATTGAGGTTTTGTCCTCACATGGCAGTGAAAGATGATGAGAGAATCAGATGGTTTGAGAAAGGTTTGAGTGCTAAGATGACGACACCTACTGCTGCTTTAGAAAATTGGGAGCGGTTTGCCACATTTGTGGAGCCTGTCCGAAGGATTGAACAGTCAGTCAAGGAGAAGAGAGAGACCATGTCCAAGAAAAAGCCTACTCAGTTCCATAGGCATAGGTTTGATGGCTTCAAGAAGTTGAGGTTTTCTGCACCTTCTACGATGCAGAGCTATAGTGCGCTATCACAATGGTCTCTGAGTAAAGGAAGAGGGTGTGGGTTTTTGCCATCTAGAGCCCACATTACAGCTTCAGTAGCAGTAACATGGCCATCTAGGCCGTAGATAGAAGATAGGTCATGCTATCACTGTGGACAGACAGGGGCATTTGAAGTCAAATTTTTTTTTGATGTAAATGGTGTGTTACTCCTCTATTTAAACAACCCAAAAAGATGTACAGAGCAGGCCCCAGACAGATTTTCCAAGGAATAAATAAGGAAAGCCCACAACCGGGCAAAAAACAAAAAGACCAGCAAACTACCATAACTGTACAAGGACCAAGAAACCAGAACCTTTACTAGCATCTGCAACCGATTAAAAGAAAACATATAACCCCTTTACGGAAGGCCTTTTGTATCGCTGCACACTTTCCTCCAAAGATTGACGCCCTTGCAGCCTCTCCCTTCAAACAGTCTTAAATTTCTTTCAATCCACAAATGGTAGAGAACAGAAATGGCAGTCAACTTTTTATCACCATGTAACTTAATGAGGTCTTCAGTACCTATAGGACTTTCCTCAAACTCCTCCTTAAACAAACCCCAAACTTCAGCACTGTAGGAACATCTAAAAAACATGTGATTTAGACTGTCTTCATCATTCAAACACAGAGAGCACTGGGAAGCAAACTAAAAACCCACCTTTTTCATAAACTCGCTACTAAGCAGGCACTTTAGGAATAATTTCCATAGAAAACATGCCCAATCCCTAGGCACCTTGCTCTCCCAAACCCACTTGGACCAATTCACCTGATTTTTGGTTCTTCTGATGATTTTCCAGCCATTCTTAACCTTGAAAACCTCTCTACTCTTAAAAGTAATCTTATCCCTACCATCAGCATTGGCTTTAGGTAGACTATTAAGCACCTTAACCACATGTTCACAGCCTCTAATCTTCGGATAGCACCGCACACCACCCTCATAGCAAGAATTAACTCTGCACAGTGCTCCTTTACCAAATCTAATAATCTGTTGGTGATCACAGACCTCCATCATGGTCTTTCTGTTGGGCAGCCACGGGTCCTTCCATAGCAAGAAAGAGCTACCATCCCCCAAACAAAAATCTATATTATGTTTAAGAATCTCCCTATACTTGAGCAAACATCTCCGTAGCCATGAAGAGTTCTTTTTACTCTCCATAGCCCATAAAGAACTGTTCTGAATATATCTCTCATGAACCCACTTCACCCATAGTGATTCTTTATTGCTAGCAACATCCTACAAGTTCTTCAACATGCCAACTCTCATCCAATCTTCAATAGATCTGAAACCCAACCCTCCTTCAGATCGAGGGACACAAATATCATCCCAAGAGATAGTATGCATATGCTTTCTGCTATCACTATCATTCCACAAGAAATCTCGCATAATCTTCTCCATATCCAAAATAACACTCTTCGGTAGAGGGAAAGCAGCCGTCCAAAACATATGATAGGATGAAAAAGTAGATATAACAAGCTCCACTCTCCCAGAGAAAGAGAGCATCTTCCACTTCCACGCATCCAATTTCTTCCTCAGCTTATCAACTAGAGGTGCACATAACGATTTGTTCAGTCTTCCAGTAAATAAAGGCAGACCCAAATAGCGAACAACATGGAATCTTCAACACCTCACCAAATTTAGCAGCATTGGCCACCCCTTTACTAAAAAACACCTGACTCTTTGACTTGTTAAGCTTGAGGCCCGATATGCTCTCAAATTGATTAAAAATGTCCACAATCGCCTGCACATTAGAATGGTTGTCTTTTGCAAACATCAATAAGTCATTCGCAAATAAGATATGTGACACCCCAAAATCCAAAGAGGCCATCAAAGGAGTAATATGATTCTCTTTAACATAGGGCTTGATCAAAGAAGATAAACCTTGCATCACCAAGATGAATAAATACGGGGCAAGAGGATCCCCCTACCTCACACCATTGCTAGCCTTGAAAGATGCAGAAGGAGAACCATTCACTAGAACCTGAAACGAAGCTGTCTCAAAACAAGTGGAAATCCAGTTCAGCCAACAGCTCGGGAATCCCATCTTGTACATAATGAATAACAGATAGTCTCTTCGATCCGTGTCATAAGCCTTTGATAAATCTACTTTAACACACAACTTTTCACTCCCCATATTAGGAAAGGAACTCAGCATTTCATTAGGCAGCAGAATAGCATCCCCAATACTTCTTCCTTTCATAAAAGCTTCTTGGTTGAGATCAATAATATTAGGTAGGACCTCACTCATTCGGTTAGCTAAGATCTTAGTGATGAATTGAAAATAACATTGCACAAAGAGATCGGCCTAAAATCCTTGAGGTTAGCAACCCCTGGAATCTTAGGGATTAAAAAATTGAAAGATTTATTACACTCTCTTAACATATTCCCTATTTCGAAGAAATTGAGGATGGCCTTAACAACCTCATCACCCACTATATCCCAACACGTCTGAAAGAACAGAGAATTCAACCCATCTGGGCTAGGTGCCTTATCTCCATTATAGCTCTTCACTACCTTTTCAATCTCCTCTCTTGTCACCTCCTTCCTCAACATATCAAAGTTGGTCACAAACAAAGTAGGAAGAGACCAAGATTCCCTCCATTTGACATATGAATGATCAGCAGAATTAAACACCAATGAGTAATACTTAACAACATGACCCATGATCTCCTCAGAATCCTTGATAGCCTTATCACCATCAAACAAAAGACAAATATTGTTATGGATTCTTCTTGATCTCAAAGAAGCATAGAAGAACCTAGTATTTCTATTGCCCTCCTTTAACCACAACACTCGAGACTTTTGTTTCACCAAACTCCCTTCATCCTTCATCATAGCCACAGCCTTCCTTTTAGCCTCTATAAGTTTCAACTGCAGCTCCTCATTGGACAGTTGAGTATCCACCAATCTCTGTAAAGCAGTAGCCTTATCTTCCAAATCTCTGGCCAACTCAGAAAAGTTACCAACCTGCTTCTTACTCCAACTAATAAGATCATCAACCACCTTATTAATCTTCCTATACACCATCAACATCGGAGCTCCCCTTCCAACATCCAATCCCCATGCCTTGCGAATCACATCTTTGAATCCAGGCTGAGTAATCCATGCATTAATGAATCTAAAAGGAGCTTTAGTTTTTTTGCTTGAACAAAGATGCAGCTCGAGAACACAATGGTCACTTACAATATTGGGTATCACTTCACCCCATAAAGAAGGAAAAAGAGTAAGAAAGGCATCATCACACAAACACCTATCAATTTTAGAAAAGGTGCTTTTACCTGATTTACTTTTACTATACCATGTAAAAAAATTGCCTTTGAAAGAAACTTCCATCAAACCAGTATCCATCAAGAACTCATTGAAATCTTCCATACTCCTACGAGAAGGAGGTCTTTTACCCACTTTTTCAAAACTTTTCCTAACCACATTGAAATCCCCTATCAATCCCCAAGGGCGACCATTACTTTGCACCTATTTAAGAGAGCACCACAGCTTAGATCTATCCTCATCCCCATTAGCACCATAGATAGTCATCAAATTGAAACTAACATCATCCACATATACCAAACTATGGATAAACTGATCACCTTCAACCAATTTAAAAATACTAAAAATAGGATTCTGCCACAGAATAATAATCCTCGTACAAGAGTAGAAACCAGAATTTTCAATGAACTTAGCATCCGGCCACAAATACTCCACTATCCCAGGAATATCTGTGCTCTCCGCTCTGGACTCCAAAATGATCAGAATATCAGGTTTATGTTTCCGAATTTCCTTCCAAACACCAGGGAGCTTATTATGTATGCCCCTGACGTTCCAAGACAAAATAGAGAAGGGACTAACCATTGGGGTTCAGAGAAGGACCAATCCCATCTCCAACCTCCATCACCAACGAATTACCATTCCCGTCATTCAGACTAGTTAGCAGCGTAAATCTATTCGGGGATAGCTGGATATTCTTTGCTGAAGATATCATTTTCATTTGAACTCTAGGGGGGGACTTTGACTTCCTCCTATTCACCTCCCACTCTGGAGAAGGTGTAGGGGTTATCACTAGCGAGGTAATGGAAGTAGGAGTAATCCCAGATAAACTAGTATTTTTCTTACTAGTTTTTTGCAACACCCTTCCGCTTGCTTCCATGGTACAACTACTTTCATCTATCCGCAAACCATTAGCTGCCCCATCTACAATAAGGACCATCTCCTCCACTGCATCACTAAACTCTTCCGGTTCATCTTCAGACATTTGAGTGCTGACCTTCTTCGATACCCATACCTTTTTAGCCGTTCGTAGACCTCCCATCACCATACCTCCAGGATTCTTTTCCTTCCTAACACACAAACCCGACTCATGCCAAAACTTCCCGCAGGAACTACATATGCTCAGCTTCCATTCATACTCAAAGCAGATTCAGTCAACCTGACCATCATCACTTTGAATCTCAATCTTAGCTGGAAACGAGAAGTTAGCATCAACCAACACCTGCAGCCTTGCGTACTCCAATCGAGTAAGGTCGGCAGTTAATTGGTCAGTCCGTAATGGCTTCCCAAGGTAGGAGCCAATACTCATGAACATCTCATCATCCCACAGCTCCAAAGGTAAACTGTGTATCTTAAGACAAATCGGGATCTCAGACATTTTCAACTTCTCCATAGACTCCCCACGCTCCCACTTCTTGATAATCAATTGTTTCCCAGCGATGAACCAAGGACCTCCATCCAATGTTGTCACCAGGTCCTCTTCACTCGAGAACAGGATCACGAAGAAACCTTTCCCCCTTGATTTAATTTCTAGAGACCCTTTAACCTTCCATAGCTGAGAAAGGAATCTTACCAACGAAGGACAGTTTGGTGTCTTGTCGACAATGTATCCCGCCGCCGCCCTATTCCATTTTTGCAGATTCCTCTCCGCTATAGTCTTTGGGTACATCATCTTCCCATCCTTTACTTGGACCTCCACCTTCTTATACGTGTTTGACGGTAATTCCTTCTTCGTAGCCACCAGATCTGCCCAAGATCTAGTCTCCTGCGAGACTCCAATCGAACCAAATCTGAGGCCTCCCACCTTTCTCGGGCCTTTAATCTTTGCCACATTGCTCAGATCCACAACATTTCCCACCTGCGCGGCCTCCAGCTGATCGGAACCTCACTCTGCTTCTTCTCCAGGTGCCGTCAGACTCGGCTCATCGCTCTCCGGAATCCCCCTCGGGTCCGCAGCGGCTGCCATCGAAGACGATTTCTCTCACCAACTTGGTTGAAGTCAAATTGCCCAAGGAGAGATGTCAAAGTGATGCAGCAGCTGAGGCAGAATCAACAGAGATCAGATAGACAATAGTCCAGTGGTAATAGAGGGTGAGGACGCAGTCAAGCATCGCAAGTAGGATCATCTGCTCAAGGAAGCAGAGGATGTGGATGACAGCAAGCAACAGCTCGATTCTATGCTATGAGTCAGTCGAAGGCGATAGACAACCGGCGAGTGGTGGCAGGTCAGATGGAGTTATTTCATTCTGATTTGTCTTTTTCTTGCTTTGTATCTGTTCTGGTTGACCCGGGTGATACACACTCTTTTATCACTTGTAGTATGCTTGCTAGCTATCTTTTACATGTTAGTTGTAAGAAAGATAGATTGTTGTTAGAAACCCCTCTTGATGGTTCCTCATTGCTTTGAGAAGTGTGTCCATCTTGTGTTCTATCCTTTTTGGGACACAACATACGAGTGCATCTCATACAACTTGATATGCATGGATTCGATGTGATCATTGGGATTGATACCTTAGAGAGGTATACGGTTGGGCAGGACTGTGGTTCCAAGCAAGCAATGTTTGTTGACGGTGGCGAGAAGTGGATCTTCCAAGGAGATAGGTAGATTCTTTTGACGTGTTTGGTGTCAGTTGTGGTGGCGGAGAAGTTTCTACAGTAAGGATGTAAGGCGTTCTTAGCTCATGTTGTGGATACCAAGGCAGAAGGTTCTACCTTTGAGGATGTGCCCATTGTCAAAGAATTTGCTGATGTGTTTCCCGATGAGTTTCTTGGTGTTCCTCCACCTCGAGAGATTGACTTTGAGATCAATCTAGTGTCAGGGACACAACTAGTTGTTTAGACACCGTAAAGGATGGCTCCAACTGAAATGGTAGAACTGAAGAAGCAGTTATAGGAGCTGCTTGATAAAGGTTTCATTAGATCAAGCACATCGTCCTGGGGTGCTCCAGTCCAGTTCATAAAGAAGAAGGATTGATCAATGCATTTGTGCATAGATTACCGACAGTTGAACAAAGTTACAATCAAGAACAAGTACCCTTTGCTGAGAATAGATGATTTGTTTGATCAGTTGTGTGGTTCTACAATGTTCTTGAAGATCGATCTATGGTCTAGATATCATCAGTTGATGATCAAGGATGAGGACATACCAAAGTCAGCTTTTAGGATGAGGTATGGTCACTTTGAGTTTGTAGTTATGCCATTTGGGCTAACCAATGTGCCTGCTTCTTTCGTGGATCTGATGAACTGGGAGTTCTGACTGTTTCTAGATCAGTTTGTTGTGGTTTTTATAGATGGCATATTGATCTATAGACGGGACAGTCAAGAGCATGAATAGAGGATAACACCTCAATCATACACTCATCCTTTATCAGGTCACCAGACCTTTCTCATCATACTGGTGATACATGTCATCTCATAAACAAGGAACATCATTATTTAGTGGTATACAAAACACATACACCTCATAGCTCTTACCTGGTTATGAATTCATTTGATAACAACTGCATGGTCAGTATGCATATCAGGAGAGATAACTTGATCACCAAACACATATCTTTAGAGAACATATTATGAATATCATGTCATTAAGATTTCAGGTGCATAGGATTGGGACAACATCCGTTATTATGAACACATGAAGCATAAAGTTGTAGATGGTATGTAAAACAACTTATATTATTGTTACTAAATTGTGACCATCCACCATGCCCCTACATCTCATGACATCATGAATACAACCATCCCTAAGGATACATCCTTAAAGACCACACTACCATGATCTACCATCTCACTTTATCCTCAACCTTTGGTAACCACCATATCACTGGTCACGACCCAATCTATCATATCTCAAAACCATAACCAAAGATGTGGGCTCAAGGTAACAAGTTCACCAACTTAGGGTGACCGGGTTAGGCACATCCCTTACCAAATTTGTCACCTACCCTCACCAAGAGGGTATCGGGTAGGGCATCATCCCTCACCCAAAAGATATCGGTCATCACCAAAACCCTAAGGCACCAAGCCACATATGGGGGAAACCAACATATTGTTCAACCATGCACAAGAGGGTATCGGGCAGCCTAGTATAAGAGTGTATCGGGAAGCACTACACCCTATCATCCAAGACCCTATGTCGCCCTCTAGGGTTAGGGTTTCCATGTTGGGAAACCACCAAAACCATATCGCCCAAGGCACACCACTGTCATCCATCAAATGACAACATGGGCAGCCCACCATGGCGCCCAAGGAGCTCCCATATTGCCCAAGGTAGCCCTATCTTTTAAGCTAGGGTTTGGGACTCTATATCGGTCAAGGCACCATATCACCCATCAGGGTTACACCAACTGAGACCCCATATTGGGCAACACCATATCGCCCAAAGACATATCGCCCAACTACATCTTGGGTGAAGGTCTATATCGGTCAAGAGGTCAATAAGGTATCCACCTAGCATATTGCCCAAGCTCAACCTTAGAAGAGGGATATCAGATAGAACACAACTTAGGGTATCGGGCAAGGGTTCAAAATCCATGATGGGTTGGTCATCTTCAACCTCAAGACTTCTGCCAAGAAACCCTAAAAGATCAAGAGAGTTGGATCACCTCTCAATAACTAAGTGAGAGAGGGGTTTTGCACAACTTCCCTCACCTATCGGGCAACAAGGAGGTCCATCTCCATATCGGCCAACCCTCCAACCTCAACTAGGTCAAGACCAACCAAAGGCTCACCTATCAAGTCCATGGTGAGAGAGGGGTATTGCCCAAGCAACTAGAGTATAGACTCACCTCTCAACGACTAAGGAAGAGAGGGGTTTTGCCTACACCACTAGGGCTCAAGCTCACCACTCAAAACCAAAGGGGGAGAAAGGGATTTTGCCCCAAGAACACACAACACGCACCATGGAATTAGGAAACCCTAGGCTCACCTCTCAACAACTAAGAGAGAGGGGTTTTGCCCAACGAACCCTAATCCAATGGTTTGGCCAACCCAAGGCAACTATCTCAACAAGGTCTAGGGTACACCTAAAGCAACCTTATATCCATTAAAGCAAGAAACATAGCTAGAAGATGACATGGTTGAAACATATAACAAAGCAACATGATAAAGAAGTAGTATAGTAGGGTTAGGAGTTATGTAACTCGCCTCAAGCTCTAAAGCTCTAACCTCCTAGCACCAAGCTCCAAGGCACCACCTTCAGCCAACACAAAGAAGAACAACTTATAACCATTATGGCCAAAGAGAAGGGAGAAGAAGAAGAAGAAGAAGGTGCCAAGGAAAGGGATACATACTCACCACAAGAGAAGGAAAGGGATAAGCTAGCAAGGTGTGTCACCCAATACACCAGTTGTATCGGCCACCACTTGCTCCTTTCTTCTCCTAGCTCAACCACCAAGGAAGGGAAGAAACTAAAGGAACCAAAGAAACCTAGCTAGCAAGAAGGGTTGCTTATATGCTAAGGGGTGAAGGGGAAGAGCAAGGCAAGGTAGCACCCACCCCTAGCACACTTTTCCAAGGATTGTGCCACATGCAAGCACCCCAAAAATACATTCCATTGGGTTTCCACCCACGTAGAAAAGCAACAACCACTTGTCTAAAGATGGTGACACAAATGAGGCTAGGTGAAGAGGGATATGTATCACCCAACATGGTGCCATGGACGATACACCACTTAGCTGATACAACCCTGGACGATATACAACTTGCCCGATACAAGCAAGCACTCTTGGCCGATACACCAAGGTCCAACCCAATACAAGCCTCAACAAGGCCCAACAAGGCTCAACACAACTCAAACAAGGCTCAAAAAAGCCCAAAGCGACTCATGCAAAGAGCCTAACCCATCCTATCAACCTTAGAGGATGCAAAGAGAGAGAAAAACATCTCTCAAGGTGACAAACTTGCACACCAACCCTAAAACTTGGGTAATTTCCAAGTTGCACCTCCACCTCCCAACAAAGCACAAACAAACCTTAATCACAACTTAAGGTGATTAGAAAGCAACTAAACACATGGTTTAGGCAAAGCAAACTGGGTAAGCCCAAAATGAGGTTCAGGGTCCTTACAAATATACTTTATTTTCTTATATTATAATGGTCCAGTATTTTTTACTGATATGTTGTTTTTCCCCTTTGCATGGTTGGGGATGCAATGTCCCCAGATATTGGAGCAACTAAGGACTCAAGAAGAGCAAACAAGGACTAGAATACCTACAAGAGCTAACTCGTGGGGTGTCATCCATACTAGGTGATCCAATCATGTTTACCTTTATGAATAGTTTTCATCTTTAGTAATGTTTAGACATGTTATAGAACTCAACTGTAGTCTCTTATTTAAGAGAACAATGTATGCATCTTAATGGTGAATTATGTTTTTATTTGCTATGATTTCATAAATATGACATCCCCCTAAAAGACGAATGCTTCCAGTGAGTTATGTTGAATATCATAAGGAGGGGTGTTACATTAGTTGTATCAGAGCCAATATATGGATGGCCACCAGAGAGCAACCCGATTCATATGTTCTAACCCAAGAATGAAGATATAAGATTAGGGTTTAGGGATATATTCTCAAAGGAAAGATGCCATGACCTATAATGATTAGGGTTATCCCCTTATAAGAGATAGAGGTCAGAGATAAAAGCTCACCTAGTTTAGATCTCATGTGTCAACCACCCTAGCTAATGAGATGACCTTTGTATTCTCATTGGTTTTGGCCAGCCAAATGAGACTTGTCGAGGAATGTCATGAGCATACCTTTTATGCAATTCTCCTTTCTTACTAGTGCATGTGGTATGGTACATGTACATTAGTAAGTTAGTTAGATGTAGCATGTTAAGATCCCACATCTCTGGGTATGTTCCTAATCACCACATATCAAGCAATATAGGAAGCACCAAAAGACCTAAGAGTAGATTGTCACTTATGCCTCAAGTTAGAAAGTTATGACAAGTTGAAGGTAAGTTCCCTAAGTGTTAAGATGTTTAGTTTCATAAGACCTAAAGTATAGAGGTGAAGAGATGAGGAGTAAGATAATAGCTAATTCATGCTCACATAAATAATGTACAAGATTAAATGCCCTATGTTGCATAACCATTTTCATGCAAAATTTTCAACATACATGAGATTTTTATGAACTACATTCATTTCATGAAAATATTAGTATGCTAGCTTTCATTGAATGAAAAAGTAAAAAAAAGCCTAAGGTGGGTAGTACCCTAGAAAATTTTGAGGACAAATTTTGTTTGAAGGTGGGTAGAATTGTAACATCCCAATTTTCAAGATAAGCTAAAACTTAGAATGGAGTCCCTCCTAAATGATAAAAGTTGAGGGGTTAAAAGCAAAAATGACCAATAATGGTTGTCATCATATGAAAATAGGGTAAGAAACCTTAAATTAAGACTTAGTTTCATTTTTACTCTCAAATGTGCATTATGAATATTAATTAACTCATGGAGAGCGTATTTCCTTTTCTCTCTCCTCCAAGATAGCAATAAATCATAGCAAAGAGGATAAGGAGGTGACCATGTGGTCATTGTATGGGTAAAACTCTAAATGGCGACTAAAGGTTTCAATATTAGGAGCCTTTTCAAATTATATTACTTATATTGCCTTTTAATTAAGTTTAATGACCAATATAGAAACCATGGGCCAAACATGCCCAAAACAAAAATCTAATTTTGTAGGAATATTCTAGACCTTCTAATTTGCCAATGGTTCAAATTGTAACTCATTTAACCCATGTTTGACCCTCCAAACAAATTAAATAAGTTACTATATAGTTGGACTAAGATTTGAATCAAATTTCATTTAATATAAGTCTTTAAACTATGGTCGGGGATTCATTTACTATCATGTGTTACACCCTTATAATTTCATTCTCCCGTGCCCATCCAACGGCCAACATCTGAGTTACTCTTGATCCAATGACTTGGACATTGTCATCTACCTCCATTTTCTTCGCGGTCTGAGCACAATAATGAGTCACTTGCCTTCTCAGCGTCGCTCTCCCTCATATCTCACCCTTTGTAAGTGACGTTTCCACTGTTGTGTTCATTCCTCTCTCCTATTTTCATCAAGGTATTACTCACCCATTATCTCGCTCTGGGATAGAAATGCCCATTTAGGGCAGTTGAGGTCTCTCCGCCATTATACACTACCACCATCACATGTCTTCTCCGATCTTCTTCAGGTTTCAAAGAAAACCAATAGACCCTGGCTCTTCCCCCTCCAATATCAATTTCACCCCCATAGCCCTAAGTCTCAACGACCTGATTAGCCTTAGTCTCTGATGAAACCGCCCTTGCCACGGTTTTTCCAGCCCCCTTTGGTTCAATTGAGGTACCAATAAGCTTCTACGACGCTTCAGTTTGCCTCTAGCTACCCCTGATCATTGTATCCTATAACCGGCATGGAGGTCCTCGCTGGAAATTCATCACTGTGATCACTTAGAGCCCCCTTGACCACAAGAATGCTCCGAAAAGGTCCTATAGACCTCAGAGAGTCTCCACAAACACCTAGGTTCAAATCCCTGTACTAGTTCTATTTTTTAGCTCTATTTTTGTAGATTTCACCATGGCCACTGTGATGCTTTTAGTACCCATAACCTAGGTTCATCATGACCACTGGACATCGTCGATGGTAATGGGATGGTTTCCCAAAATCGATCACCAACAAGGCTCGAGATTTTCTCATGCTTTGATCCCTGAAGCACTGCTTCCTCTGACACAATGGAGAGAAAGATGCCAGGTTGTAAGGTGACCAGGTTGCCCCTGGTCGATTAATCGAGTGATCAATCATGATGGACAATTTTGAGATTTCACGTCTTCTTTTAATCCTTCTGACGCGCAAGCTTCATTTGGTTTTATGACTTATTTACCCTAGTTGGCTTGATTAAAATGTAACACACACATAAGGTCCTTTTGTCTTTTCATCTATTATTTACATTGAAATAATGTTGTTTTAAATCAATGTCACACTATGGTTTTACTAAATTCTCATTGGTTAATTTTCAATTACCCATTGTAAATCATACGATGCTCAGAAAAATGCAAATAAATAGTCATTGGAAAGGGTTTTTGAGAGGAATTCGATTTTTGTGGTTTTCAAGTCGTGGTTTTCCATTCCAATTTGATGTTTTATTAGAAACCCTAGATGGACCTATTAAACTAAAGAATGTATTACATACAATCAAGATGATCTAAGTTAATCAAGTTTTACTAGTTTAATGATATTGATCTATGAGCCTAACCCTAATATACTCAAACCCTAATTCACCCTAATTCACCCGAAATCAGCCTAAGATCAATACAAGGTATTGATTAATGATGTTTATGAACATGGGCTTAGAGCCTAATCAAATCAAGGGGAGATTTGATCTAGATTTGACTCAAGGATCAGGAAGACTATCTTAGGATCTACATTGCTCCAAGGTAAATCGGTCATGCTACTGAGTACTAGTATTTATGGTTGATTGTGTGTTAAGTACAAGTAGGCATCATCATTGCAAGTTTAATGTTTTAATCATGATCACTCTATGTCATTTCTTGATGACTGCTATATGTTATGTCCTATGATTAAAATGTTCATTATGATTAAATTTATGATTAAGGACTTATGAAATTCACGTTAATGATCAAGAGGGATCAATCCCATCATGTTAAGATATCATGTTAAGAGGGACAAATCCCATCATGTTAAGTTCAAGAATCATGATTATTTTTATGTTAATGTCATGTTAATGATCAAGTTAATTGGAATTGAACTATTGTTTATATTCTCTTAAATTATGGACCTCAAGGGGTCGTTAAGGGCTTTCCTAGTAATCATGTGCCCCTAATGGGGTGTTATAGAGGGATGCATACAATTACTATTTAATTCTTCATGTTAACAATAATTCTTGTAGTCAATTCATGTCAACTTTTTCTTACATGTCAAATATACTTTATTTTGCTTATATTATAATGTGCCAATATCATTTACTGATATGTTGTTTTTCCCTATCGCATGGTTGGGGACACGATGTCCCCATAAATTGGAGCAACTAAGGACTCAAGAAGAGCAAGCAAGGACCAGAAGACCTACAAGACCTAACTGGTGGGGTGCCATCCATACTAGGTGATCCAATCATGTTTACCTTTATGAATAGTTTTCATGTTTATTAACGTTTAGACGTGTTATTGAACTCAATTGTAGTTTCTTATTTAAGAGAACAATGTATGAATCTTAATGGTGAATTATGTGTTTATTTGCTGTGATTTCATAAATATGACATCCCCAAAAAATGAAAGCTTCCGTTGAGTTATATTGAATATCATAAGGAGGGGTGTTACATATTCCTATTTTGTTTTGGGCTAATGGCATGCCATATTGTATATCTATAATGCTTCTCATTAATTTGAGCTACCAATTCATGAAGCCTGGGTTGGGAATAGACACCATGCCATCAAAACAATGTAAATACTCTATATCCATTTGACATATATATATTTGGCAAGTTTGTCTCCTTACACCTATTTATATTATTATGCTAAGCTACCATCTTGGGATGTTTGACTCCTTTGGGCCTTGACTGAATGTTGTTTGGACAAATCTAAAGTAAGAAGTAGTGTGAACCCACAAATAGTGTTGGGTCACTAGAGCTGATGACCATATGGTTGCTTATTTCCTTTTGGGTGCGACGCTCGGCAGCAACGTGTAGTCGACGAGGGCAGACTGGGATGAGCCGGGGTTGACACAACATGCCTCCCGAGAGTACATGACTCTCTTCTCTAACCCTAACAGCTCGTGCGAGTTTGTTCATGCCTCTCGGAGTGTTGATGGATGGACCATGGAAGCATCCTCCCCGCTTGCATCACTTCCGTGGAGGCTGGGCGCTCTATAGAACCAGTCGGTGGCTAAGGTAGACCGAGGATCGACCTTGAATAGGGCCATGGGGCAGTGTTGCGATGCCGCAGCACGGAGCGTAGGCTCGCGTTTGTGAGGAGAGGGATTCTAGACCAGAACAACGATCCTAAGGTACCAGCCATCTTCTTTTTATTTATCGTGCACCTATAGTAGGTAGAGGTCGGGTGCCACCACCGTGCACCATGGCATTGCTAGTAGGTTGGGGCAAGGCCAGCCAGGGTCGTGGAGTCCTCAGGCCGATCTTGGTCACTGGAGCCACGGGAAAACATGGGGCGGTGCTTGCCTGGTGGACGCGCTCGCAGCGGGAGTCAGACTTCCTCACAATCGCGAGCAAGGGGACGGTCTGCGGCAGAAAGACACGTATGCCCCCGAGACTCCTACCTAGAACACCGGGACGAGATAGTAATTTGCTTGATCCCTTAACTTAGTTGATTTCTAATAAAATTTGTATGGTTGCTGAGTTGTCAGCATCTGATTGGTTAGAAAAGGATTAACCTTGTTTTAATTGTAGAAATTAATTGGTAACTCAGATGACAACATATTTTATATGAATTTTGATCCTCAAAATGAGAGGAACACAAAGAAATTATATTTGAAGCCTAATTCTACTTGCAATTCAAAAAGTATGAAAGATGCTATCTTTAATGATTTAACTAATGAAGAAACCCTAATTTGAGATGATTAATGTATTAAGAAGGGTTTTATGGATGATTAAAGTTGATATTAACCTGTTAATTATAAAAAGACACATTAAGATCTAAAAGGATGAACTTTGCACGTAATTGGATTAATTTAGAGTTCCATGTACATGAATGAGCTTTAATGGTCCTTGAAACCATAATGTTAGTCATTGTAACTCTTAATGGCTTTAATTATTCAAATTCATGAATAAAGATGAGATATGAGGGTTCTAAGCTATTTCGAGTATAAAAGTTCCTAATTGTGGATAAATACCCTTAATGTAATTAGGGTTTTCTAATAGTTAAAGGTGGAATTAATGATAAATAGAGTTCATATGTGAATTAGACCATAATGAACTATGAATTGTTAATTTGAAAGGAACCAAAGATGATAATTGGGACTAATGATCGTGGCATGACTTAAAAGGGTACAAATGGTAGTTTTAATGTAAAAGGGGCATAATAGACTTAATGGACATTTAATTGTGCCTTTAATCCAAAATAAAGGTTATATGTTGTTAAAAGGTAACCTTAATATCTTTCATGAAGAGTAGATGAGATAATTAGGGTTTGAAGAATAATTATGTACAATTAGGGTTTAAAATGGTAAAAATGAAGTGAAACCCTAATTGCAATGGAAACCCTAAAAGTGGACTAGAACCCCTAGAAAGTGAGCTAGGTTTAATAGATCTTGATGGCATGATCAATAATAGGAAATTGTATGCATATTTCAGGACCTCTTTGTGTGCTTGCTTTCCTATTAGATTTCTTGCATTGATTGGATTAATTCTTTCTCTAAAACTACAGTCACAGGTATGTGGTTACACTTATGAATATCTCGAATTAGTTTTCCGAGGATTTTCGAAGTTTTCATCGGTGACTTGAATTAAACTATTGGATGAATTTAATTCATGCAAACTATAATGAGGATATGACTATTACCTAAGATATGTACCTACTTGCTCAGATCCTAGTCCCCTCTGTAGCTTGATAGACTGACCTAGTACATGGCTACCTGTGGGGTCGGTCCATCAGTTCATTAGATGACTTAGTACATGGCTACCAATGAGGTAGGTCCATCAAGTCACCTTGAGTCAGGGATTGGGCTACCTTTGGGTACGACCATGCGACTCCATAACCCTAAGTATTGGCTACCTGTGAGGTAGGGCCATGGGGGTAAAGATCTACCATGTGAGAGAGGTAGTATCCAAGTCCACTACAGGGACATCACAGAGATAGGGGATAGGTAAGGATTGAGTAGTATTGCTTAATATGTAATCTTGGCTGTTAAATGATATTTGGCTGATTACATTGTTATCATAGTTGCATGATTATTGTTTCCCCCCACATACCAGCATATTCAATTATGTTGACTGACATTTTGTTTGTCGACATTTTAGGTACAAGTGAAAAGGACAAACAGTAAAGTGGCATATGTGGAATTAAATAAGATTTAAAGCACAAAGGAGGGTTAGTTAGAGTAGACTCTAGATGTGGATAGAAGTAGATATCCATATTTTTAAAAAAGGTATGAAAAGTTTAATTTTATTACAACCTTTCAGTTTAGTTTGGTAGAATTTGATAATTATTATCGATTATTTGTCGAACCTTTGATCCAAAAAATTGGGATAATGGCTCTGACCTTTTGGTCTCCCTTAATTGGGGGGTTACTGGGAGGCAGGGTCGTTACACATGCTTCAAACCTTCATCTAATTTGATCTTGATAGAGTGAGGGAATATGCATTAATAAAGATTGAGACTCACAGACAATGCTAAAGGTATGATATATGTTTGAGTGTTTAAATATTTGGTGAGCATGCTAGATAGTGAACCCAGATTCAAGTTCCTCTTTATCATATCATAATCTAAAAGGGCATCTACCTTTTTTTGTTTTGAAAAGTCAAATTTTGTTTCAATTTTACTTTTCAATATAGATTGATAATTTTTTCCTTTTTATAGATGACTTAGATAAGCTAAGACCATGGATCCTATCATCTGCTACCCTTATCCCTATTTTTGACCCTACTACTACATCTGACCATGTATATCATTGTGGGTGTTTATTTGATTCAACCACAAATTTAAAGTATGGTCTCCATTGAAATTGGTTCATTGTAAATGTACTTTGGGGTGCATATTTCGATTTAGTGACTTAATCAAATTTGTAATGTATGATTTTTTTCATTAATGAAAATATATTTCACTATAACACCGCATCTGAATTAAAGGGAACATGGCCGCTCGCGTGGGGAGCGCGACTGGTGGTGCGACCAGGGATACCAACCATCGTTCAGGTGGTAATGGAGGAAGAAGACCCTTTCAACGAAGACCCATCAACAATGAAGGAGTCAGGGTGGCAGCAAACCCGAAGAATTGGCCAGCCATGTTCAAGAACCCGGTAGGCGATGTGGATACCAGACTGTCGGAGGCTCAGATCGAAATGGATGGAGATGTCATCATCATCCCTCAGTCAGAGGTGGATGAGAATGCCACCCTATGGAGGAATACACTGGCGGGATATATTATCGATTTCTGTCCTCACATACCCATGCCGCAACAACATCTATCCCAGATATGGAAGCCCGCCGGTACTATGGAGATCCTTGGTCGATCAAGCGGGTGTTTTATCATCAAATTCGGAGACGCAAACAACCTCACCAATGTGCTTGAAGGAGGACCGTGGCATATCAAAGGCAAACCCATGATACTCATGAAGTGGGAGAAGGGCGAGCCATTGGAGCAGGAGTGCCTGACCTCTGTTCTGGTCTGGATCAAAGTTTGGAACTTGTCATTGGAGTTGTGGAGCGAACCAATGCTGGCAAGAATAGCCTCCTATCTTGGCAAACCACAATGCCTCGATCACCAAACCAAAGCCTGATCAAGGATTGACTATGCGAGGATTAATGTCTTGATGGTGACATCCTCAATGTTCCCAACAATTGTCAAACTGAAGACAGAGCAAGGAGCAAGCTATGAAGTAAAGGTGGAATATGAGTGGGTACCCGAGAAGTGCCCCCACTGTGGTATCTTCGGCCATGACAAATCCCTCTGTGGATCAAAGATACCACCCCAACCAGCAGAACAACCTCAACATGCTCAAGGGGAAGAGCAGCCACAACCTGTTGAAGTGGCAGAGCAGCCTCAACCATGTCAGCTCGCATAGTAGATACAACCTGTTCAACAAAATGCAACAGAGAGCATCACTACTACTGACTTGGGTGAGAGACTTGCGGGGAAGCAACCTGAGCAACCTGTTGATCTAAAGCTAGTTGAAACAGTAGGTTTTGAAAGGCCAAAGAAGACCGTCAGCCTGAACAGAAGGAAGACGAGAAGTCAGAACACTTCCAGCACAAACACCCAAGACAACTCGAATCAGAACAGATTTCAAAACCTTGAATAAGAATAACCTATTAGGGAATCTGTGGTTGGCGGCAAGCCAACCCATGGTGCTCATTGTTGAGTATCCCACCATTAGTGCTTGGAACACCCAAGGTATGTCCATTTGGGGCAAGCAGGGTGTGGTTTGAGCTGAGCTTAGGAGGGCAAACACCGAAATTTCCATCCTTATAGAAGTTAAAATTAGAAGGAATAGGATCGGAAGATCCATGAAACACACTTGGCCCCATATGAGCTGGATTGTCAACTCTAGAAACTGCAAGAGAATAAGAATCCTTGTTCTGTGGGAGGAAAAGGATTACCAACTTACTTTACTCAAAGAAACTAGACAGCTCCTCCACTTCACCATTTCTTTTGATGACAGAACCTTAGAAGTATTTGTTGTTTATGCGGATAACGAAGATGCCAAGAGAGAAGAACTGTGGAAAGACTTAAGGGAGGTCAGTGTGAATACTAAGGCTCCTTGGATTGTGATAGGAGACTTTAATGCTGTCAAGCAGACTGAGGAGAGAGCTGGAAGGAGTGGCCCCTCAGCTAAATCGATGTGTGACTTTAATGAAGCCATCCAAGAAGCTAATTTATTAGAGATTGATTCCAAGGGTCCTTTCTTCACTTGGAACAACCAACAATCAGGGGTTAATATTACCATGAGTAAGATCGATAGAGCCTTTTGTTCTATGCATGTGCTTGATTATTTCAATAATATGTGGCTCGAAACAATGCCTACCATCTATAGTGATCACTATGCCCTTGTGCTTCACATGGATGAGGAAAAGCCAAAATCCAAATACTCGACAAGGTACTTCAATGCTTGGGCCTCACTACCTGGTTTCACAGAGATTATCTCAAAGGCGTGGAACAATCCTATCTCGGGCATACCCCTATACATTCTGTCTCAGAAGTTAAAGCTGGCAAAAAGACACCTACAAACTTAGAATTGGGAACAACATGGAGATTTCACTAACTCAACTGCAAATAAAGTCAAAGATGCTCTACAAGTACAGGAAAATTCGGACAAAGACCCTATGAATGCCTTGTTGTGGGATATTGCTAAAGAAAGAAAGGAAGAGGCACTTAAGGCCAAGTACTTGGAGGAGTTTATCATCGGGTAGAAATCACGCATCTTTTGGCTCAAAAATGGTGACTCAAACACCAAGTTCTTCTATGCATCGATGAGAACAAGAACGCACACAAATCAAATCAAGCTAGTGGAGCACAAGGGCAAAGTGCTTAAGAATGAGGCTGACATCACTAAAGTCTTTGTCGAACTCTATGCAAACATCTTCAACTTGAAGAAAGCTGAGCCTGACACACCTAATTGGCAGGGTATTCCTAAATTGTCTGAAGCACAAATCCAAGATATATGCACCTTAGTGACGGACAAAGAAATCTATGAAATAGTAAAGAGTGATGATGTGGACAAGGCCCCAGGCCCAGATGGCATGAACATCCACTTCTTCAAGGCCTCTTGGGAGACAGTTAAAGAAGATTTCTATAGAGCCATTAAAGATTTCTTCTTGAAGGGGAGGATGTTGAAAAAGATGAATAAACCCTACATAGCCTTGATCCCCAAAGTCAAGCAACCTCAAAAGATGGGTGACTGGAGGCCTATTTCCCTGTGCAACTTTTCCTACAAAGTGATCTCTAAGATCATGTAAAATCTCTTGGGTAACATTCTCCCCTCCCTCATTAGCCTGAATTAATGTGCCTTTGTAAGAGGACGTAGTATCTCAGATGCCATTCTATTAGCAAACGATCTAGTTAATGATTTTGACAAGCCAAGTGCAAAGAAGAAGATGTGCTTGAAGGCTGATCTACGAAAAGCATATGACTTGATAGACAGAGGCTATATTCTCCATATTATGAAGGAAATGGGTTTTCCCCACTGTTGGATTCATTGGGTAGCTGAGTGTATGAGTACTGCCTCATTTCAAATCCTTATTAATGGCGCTCCTTCTGAAATTATCTAGGCTACTAGTGGTATTTACCAATGCGACCCATTGGCACCTTACCTCTTTGTAATTGGGATGCAAGGGTTAACCTCCATCCTAAACAAGGCTATGGAGAAAAAATAGATAAGCCCTCTTTTTTCGGGAAAGGCTGAGGTCTCTCACCTTATCTTCACAGACGACTTACTTATCTTTACTGAAGATGACGACCACAATGCTAGAGGCATCATACAATGTATGGAGCTCTTTAGAAAGGCCCCGAGCTTAAAGTTGAACCCCACCAAAAGCCAGTTGTTCCTAAGTCACATGGCCTCAACCCACCTCAACAATGTTATGGGAATTGACCTATGCAAATTTCTTGTCTGCTACCTGGGTGTTCCTCTCTTTGCAGGTCGGCTCACTAAATCCATGTGTGCCCCGCTTATAGATAAGATTAAAACAAAGATGGATTCTTGGAAGGCTAAACTTCTCTCAATGGAAGGGAGACTTGAGCTCATCATGTCCACATTGTCAGCCTATCATCTTTTTTGGATGGGTGTCTTTCCTATACCAAAGGATACCATGAGTGAGAATGAAACCTTGTGTAGGAATTTCCTCTGGGGAGACAAAGAAGATGCGAAGAATTTTCATACTATTAACTGGGACACGATCTGCAGGCCAAAAAGAGAGGCTGGTCTAGGCATTCACAGGGTAGAAGTCTGGAATACAGTAGGTATGATGTGTCTGCTTTGGGACATCGCTAATCATAAAAACTCCCTCTGGATTTTATGGGTTCATAACAAGTATTTAGCAAAGGACACCTTTTGGTCTTACCCAACCAGACAAGGGCAAAGTTGGCTTTGGAAGATGCTTCTGAAACATAGAGACAGAGTCCTCCCATTGGTGCACTATAAAATTAGTGATGGCTGCTCTATCTCCTAATGGAGAGACCCTTGAGTGCAAGGGGACTTTCTATCTCATTTGCTGAATCCATCTCTGGCCATGCAAACCAACCTATCCCAACAAGCTCGCCTAAGTAATATTATCAGTGACAGAAAATGGAAGCTTCCTTCAACCCATGGGGTGGAGAGGCTTGTTGAAATCTGCAACAACATTCCTCTGACTCAAGGCAAAGATTTATGCCACTATGGGAATATGACTGAGTTCAAGCTAAAGGATGCTTGGAACCTTTGCAGGGAAGCTCATGAAGAAGTAGGATGGGCTTGTTGGTTATGGAAGAGCAAAGCCCCCCCCCCCCAAAGAATGAAGGTTAGCTGCTGGAAGATGCTCCATGGCAACCTCGTGACTGATAGTTATCTCCAAAATAGAGGCTTCTCATTAGCCTCCCGCTGCACTTTATGCAAGACCTGCAGTGAAAATACCCAGCATATCCTTTGGAGATGCGAGTTCTCTAATGAAATCTGGAACAAAGTTTATGGTGCTACTGCTTATTTACCGAAAAGAAGTGCAGATCTGTTGTTTATTAAAGGCAGCAAGGAGAAGCTGCTTGTTATCCTTGTCCTATACTACATATGGTACCAGAGGAATATCTCCATTTTTGAGAATGCTGACCCTTCTACAAAGTGGGCTTGGAGATGCATTCAGAGTGACTTTGATAGCCTACAGAGATAGCTTCCCTTCTGTATAGATAGCTAACTTTGCTGCATAGTTTTTTTGATATATATTGGAGCTCTACTCTCTCACTTGTAAATGTTTCTTGTTGGAAAGTAATAGAAGAGTCTCACGCTTACTGATAAAAAAAACATCGCATCTAAATTTAATTACTTATATATATTATATATGTGTGTGTGTCTATATATATACTTATATCTATTTTGATTTAGTGATGCGGTGGTATTTGAGGGCCTAATAGATGTGAGTAAATAGGTCGAGTGTTTATTTAAAATTATAACTGATAAATTTATAACACATTCACAATATATTTTGTCTAAAATTACAACATTTGAACAAAAGATATTATTTTCTAAGCCTATTTGGAAAATATGTAAAAATGAAAACATAACATTCCTAATAGTAATGCCTTTTAATATTTTTAAAAGTACATCCATGCAACCAAATGAACTCCAATCTTTAAATATATTTTAATAAACAATTCCATTGTTATGTGCATGTACATGACATTGAGAACAAACACTTTAATCAAGTCATGTTTTAATAACTATCAACTGATCCCTAAAGCTCTATCCATTTAGATGGAGAACACATAAGTTATTGCTACTTTAATTAGTATAATATTTACAAATAAAAAGGTATTCACATATCACATTTCTCACTCTTTTCTACACTTACATATGGGTAGGCATGCAAAAATTACACAGTGCAAAAACAATAGTTATAACTAAGCAAAGTCATGGATAGAGGGTGGAATAAGTATATAAAGGTGATAGTGGAAGAAAATAATATGTAGTATATAAAAACAGGGGATAGTGGATAAAGAGAGAGTAATAAATATAAACAAGAGACAATAGATAGAGAGAAATAATAGTTGAAGAGAAAGTCTCTTTCTAATATCTTAAATATACATATGTTATATATATATATATATATATATATGTCGGGTCATTCATTGTACGTGTGAGTAGCTACTCATTCCAAAATTAATTACTTTTTTTTGGAGTTTTTTACTTACACATGTACATGGTTACTTTACCTTCTAAATAGTTAATTTTCATGCACATATAGTTATATGTTTAATAGATGTCATAAATGTATGATTACATACCTATTCTAGGAATTTTACTTTATATTCTTCCCAACTTTACTTTTTTACTCTTATAATTATTGGTCAACATATTTATTTCTTTTGTCCATAGAGTTATTTTTCGGACCAAATAGTTACTTTTCAAACGATACATGTAGTGAATTACAGATTACGTATGAGGGTATTTAAGACAAGCCATATATATTATATGTATATAAATATACATATATATATATATATATATATTCATTACCCATGCGGGTAACTAGGTCTTGTTACGCATGGATCTATTTTGTAATAGAAAGGTGCCTAATTTGTAATAAAACATTCAATATTTATAATACAAAGACTCGTTTCATAAATACAATGTGAAAATTTTATTATTCTTCTGAATACAGTAAAATGATATTTATGACAATGCTTTATGTAGTATTACAAAATGATTCTTTGTATTATGATTTGGTCATCGTATTACAACTTTGACTCTCTGATTACATATATATGTCTTCCTATTACAAAACCGATGCACATGTAACTAACTTAACTTACCCGCACAAATAGTGAAGGAATGACATATATATATGTATACATATGAGTGTGTGTGTGTGTCAACTGTTGTCATAAATATCATTTTACTATATTCAGAGGAACAATAAAAATTTCACATTGTATTTTATAAAATGAATTTTTATATTACAAATTTGGTTATCTCTTTACAATCAAATGCCTTCCTATTATAAAATAGATCCACAAATAACAAAAGTGAGTTACCGCGCCAGTGGTGAATATATACCCATTTATATATATATATATATATATATATATATATATATATATATATATATATATAGAGAGAGAGAGAGAGAGAGAGAGAGAGAAAGAGAGAGAGAGTCAGGCTAGAATACACTCGAGTGTATTTGGAGCAGAATACACTCAAGTATTTTTCAAGATGCAATATTTTTTTTCAAAAATCTAATATGTTGATCTTCTTAAACATGTTGTGAATAGCTCATATGCAAAATTTGAGCACATTTGAACGTTTATAGGTAATGTTATAAATACCGCAAAATTATGCATTTCAAATTAGTTTCGTGCGTCGATTTCATTGCCCTTAGATGAGTGACTAACACTCATCCAAATGGGCTCAAAATTTATATGTAGCCTAGTTATAATATGACGGTGAAGATCAATAGTTTACATTTTGCAAAAAATAGTCTTGATATGCAAATATACTTGAGCGTATTCATGCAATCTGTACACTCGAGTGTATTCTAGCCTGACTCTCTCTCTCTATATATATACACATATATATTTATATACATATATATATATGTATATTCATATACATATATATATATACATATATATATATATATATATATATATATATATATTTATATACTTATATATATATATACACACGCACACACACAGATATATATATACATACATACATATATATACATATATATATATACATACATATATATACATACATATATATATATACATACATATCTATACATATATTCATATATATATACATATATATATATATATATATACTTACATATATATACATACACATACATACATACATATATATACATACCTATAAATACATACATATATATACATTCATACATATACATACATATATATAAATACATACATATACATACATATATATACACACACACACATAGACACACATATATATATATATATATATATATATATATATATATATATATATATATATTGTCAGGTCTAGAATAGACTCGAGTGTGTTTGTATATCAAGACTATTTTTTGCAAGATGTAAGCCATTGATCTTCATTGTCATACTATAATTAGGCTACATACAAATTTTGAGCCCATTTGGATGAGTGTAAATCACTCATCCGAGGGTAACAAAATCGACGCACGAAACTAATTTGAAATACATAATTTTTGCGGTCTTTATAACATGACATATAAATGTCCAAATATGCTCAAATTTTTTTATGAGTTTTTCATAAGATGAATAAGAAGATCAACAGATTAGATTTTTGAAAAAAATATTGCATCATGAAAAACTACTTGAGTGTATTCTGCTCCGAATATACTCGAGTGTAGTTTAGCCTGACTCTTTCTCTCTCACACTCTGTATATATATATATATATATATATATATATATATATATATATATATATATATATATATATATACATACATATATATGGTTGTTAACTCAATGCCCACGCGGGTAACTTAAACTTTGCTACCCGTGCTTTGAAAACACGGTGGCAGCTATGGTAAATATTCTCCAGTTTGCCGAATATGACCTTGCGATTCTGTCAAAGCAGTGCCCGCATTGGCGTTGAAGGGGGCGCATCCTCCATCCTGGGTGCGGTTGTCGTTGGATAGTTGTCGTGAGCAAGAAGGAGCCGATCAGAAGACGGGCTACATTGGGACAAAGCAGAAGAGTTGAAGTAATCAAAGTCTGTCGTTGGTGACGGGGACACGAGCATGTAGAAGTTGGCGGAGTATGATGCGACTCGTAGTACTGTAGTATTCATGTGGTTACAAAGGGATTGGTAGCATTGTCCCAAGTTATCTAGCATGCGATCTCTCCGAGGTAAAGGAGGGGAGGATTATAGGTCATTAAACTTATATGAAGTATAATTTTTCATGCATGCAATCCTGTTACCAAATTCAATCACAAAATATATCCAGCTTCCCGTTACCCTCTCCAAGCAGAAATAACCACGAAAAGAGTGTTCTTATCAAGAAAGGAAACAACTTTTCAATAGATTCAGGCCATTCCAGCCCCAGTCATACTGCCATATATTCAGGATCGTCTAAGGAAAAGGGAGATCTAGTGGAGGATTTAGGGGACCCTTGTATGACACAGAGGATGATAGGTGGTCGCATATGCAATCAGAAGTTGCGGAGATTGTCCACGGAGTCAACCTCAGAAAGGTGGCCTGTGAGGAAGAATGTACCAGACTACGCTGGGTTTCAAAGCGGCAGACGAAAGTCACACTTGCTTTAATCCAACAACTAATAGAGTAAAAAAAGATCTTTCATTCTCTATCAGCGGCCGTGAAAGGAGGAATTACAATTTTTTTTTAAAATTCTGACATTTCTCTCAATACAAGCGAGAAGGTTCTTGTTATCATATCTAGATAAAACAATCTCTTCTTTGTTTACTTGGACAATAAATTGTACATGTTTTTATGCACAATTAGAAGAATGTGTTATGACTTACATTTGTTGCACATTCTGTAGCCAAGGTGGCATTTGAACTCAACCTCACCAGTTAAATTGAGGTGGCTCTATCCCCCATCGATCCTAAACATTGTCTCTTCAGAAGCAAGTATTTGATTAATATAAAGGGCACCATTTAAAAAAAAATAGTGGGATCAAGCAAAAAAGAGCAGTATTTCAATGATAAATCATGTGCCACACAAAGAAAATGGGTTGAGCTTACTGTCTTAAGAAGCAAGCTGCTATAGACTAATGTTTTTTGAAAAGTATCCTTTCTGTATTGACGTCCACCGGCGAAGATAATAATTGGTATGTGTATGTACCTTAAAAGACGGTGAGGTTCATAGTCCAAGAGAGATGGAATGGTAGCCATAGAGATGACATGATTGTAAAGAAGGAAATCCAGGGTGATGCAGATCAATAGAAATTGATTCAATCAATCACCATATGTAGATTAATACAATGGTTTACAGTTACTCTCTGTCATGTGACATGTGATATGGAACATGAACCGTTTGTAGAAATGTGTCATAAAGTATAATAAATTTATAAATGTTATGATGGCTTCTATGCCGCCTTTGTATTCTAATTGTACTTCAAGCATTCTTGCAAATTTCAATGACAAACTGATAACTAGTCTAGCTGCTGCATTTGCATGAACTGCATGAACATGGAGTGCTTCTCTCCCTATGAACCCCTCACCTTTCTTTTGTAACATTCAAGTTTTATTTATTATTTCTTATTACATGGAGTGCTTCTCTCCCTATGACACTTGGTTATTACAATATGACTATCCATATTACAAAACGGTCACCTACATTACGGTTGGCTCTTGCCTATTACTATGTGACTGTCCATATTACATATGACACTTGCTTATTACAATATGACTATCCATGTTATAATGTGACTATCCATATTACATATGACACTTACTTATTACAATATGACTATCCATATTACAAACTGTCTCCTATATTATGGTTGGCTCTTGCCTATTATAATGTGACTATCCATATGACATATGACACTTGCTTATTACAATATGACTATCCATATTATAATACTATCACCTGCATTATAGTTGGGTCTTTCCTATTACAATGTGACTGTCCATATTACAGATGACACTTTCTTATTACAATATGACTATCCATATTACAATTTGTCACCTACATTATTGTTGGTTCTTGTCTAGTACAATGTGACTATCCATATTACAGATGACACTTGCTTATTACAATATAAGTATCCATATTACAAAACTATCACCTACATTACGGTTGGCTCTTGTCTATTACAATGTGACTGTCTATATTACATATGATACTTGCTTATTACAATATGAGTATCCATATTACAAAACGGTCACCTACATTACGGTTGCCTCTTGCCTATTACAATGTGACTATCCATATTACATATGACACTTGCTTAATACAATATGACTATCCACTTGCTTATTACTAAAAAAGACAGTAGGTATTAGCAGACAGTCTAAATTCCATAGATGCCCAAAAATTAAGTCAGTGGCTATTAAGACAAGAAAGACGATCAAGGCATGTAACCCATGATGACATACACAATTGCCAGCGTTGTGAATGCATGAAAATCTTTGAACACACTCCAGTTGAACGCTTTCCAAATCAAGGCATGCCTCAACAACAATATACGTGAACTGCCCCACCATGAATCTGGCAAGATGGCAGTGACCATGAGGCCCATCTTCACCTTTACAAGTAGCATCTTGGTCCAGGAATCTGAAACTACAACAGGAGACATATTGTTTTCACGGTTACTCTAACTGCTATCCATATTACAAAACTGTCACCTGTATTACAGTTGGCTCTTGCCTATTACAATTTGACTTCCCATATTACAGACACATTCTTATTACAATATGACTATCCATATTACAATCTGTCACCTACATTACTGTTGGTTCTTTCCTAGTACAATGTGACTATCCATATTACAGATGACACTTGCTTATTATAATATGAGTATCCATATTACAAAACTGTCACCTACATTACGGTTGTCTCTTGTCTATTACAATCTGAGTGTCTATATTACATATGATACTTGCTTATTACAATATGAGTATCCATATTACAAAACAGTCACCTACATTACAGTTGGCTCTTGCCTATTACAATGTGACTATCCATATTACATATGACACTTGCTTATTACAATATGACTATCCACTTGCTTATTACTAAAAAGACAGTAGGTATTAGCAGACAGTCTAAATTCCATAGATGCCCAAAAATTAAGTCAGTGGCTATTAAGACAAGAAAGACGATGAAGACATGTAACACATGATGACAGACACAATTGCCAGCGTTGTGAATGCACAAAAATCCTTGAACACACTCCAGTTGAATGCTTTCCAAACCAAGGCATGCCTCAACAACAATATATGTGAATTGCCCCATCATGAATCCAACAAGATGGAAGCGACCATGAGGCCCATCTTCACCTTTACAAGTAGTAGCTTGGTCCAGGAATCTGAAACTACAACAGGAGACATATTGTTTTCACATGTCGTGCATGTCTTGACTATAAGAAATTAAGAATACAATTATGGGGGGGATTTTCAGCATCAGACCAATTCCAAAGACGGATTAGACTATATTTTTTTGTAAATTTGTGGCCGAGCATAATAGCTATCTCTGTTTGTTAGAGGATCATCATTTACATTGTTACTCTCACATATGCACAAAATACTTCGTCTGCCTATCACTTGTCCTCAGAAATAATCCCCATCTGCCTACCATTTGTGGGGTTTGGGGTGATCACTGCGTCATTCGTACATGTCCGTTCAACAAAGATTGAAGAATAACATATTGTGTGGTTTTTTATTTTATTTTTATACTGGATGACGTTTACTTTATCCAGTTTAGTCTTTGTCCCGATATGTAACTCACAATCTCAAGTTGAGATGAGTTATCGGATGGCAGGACATTCTCTCGAACAACTTTCATGTGCTTTTTACCAGTCTGGTAAATAAATATATGATGTCAACATATAAGAATGGAAGGGCACACTCAGCGGCAACAGACAACTTATATAACTATACAACACCTGATGTATCCCACACAGAGTATATAATCAGCTACAAAATTGAGTTAAGACTATCTAGCAGATCAGTAGTAATATTGAGGTCATCCTCGAAGATAGAGATGGTGGAGAAGAGCTCCTCGTTGTTGAACAAACTAAGACCCTGGAACTTTCTTCATGTGGTGTACAGTGGGTCAATGAGAGCAGAGATGGATGAGGTAGCTAAAGTAGATGAAACTACAACAGGAGGCAAATTGGAGACTGTGGCGACAAGTGTGGGTGGGCTCTTCTATGACCGGTACAGATCAATAGCATGTAGACGGGCAAAAGATCATGTTCTGGAATCTAGGTAAGGATGAGACGGAGAAGTAAAAGCGATGGAACCTGTGCTTCACCTCCTAATGGCGGTGCTAGACCAGTCGCCCTGTCACCGCGTCGAGGCAACACCGTCATCTAGAGAATGTTTTGTAGCCTGAAATCCCTCTTCTTATCATTTCCAAGCAACTCCGTGCATGCTGCGAAGATCGTCGCGGCTTCCTGTTCCACACCATGTAGGTCGTGTAGGTCGTCATGTTCACCTGGAGTAGGTTGTTGTGTAGTGGCTGGCCACACAAGACTATTGGCGGACAACAGAGTCATCCATTGAGGGAGACTCTTGCAACAACGTGCACGAAACTTTGCTACAGTTACGAGGAAGGTCAAGCTCCTTGCCCCGCACTTTCAAGGATCTCCCGGCTCCAGGGGCTGTGGGTAGCAGCCAGCATCTCTACGACAGAAGCGGCACTCATGGATGTTGGGATGCGGTGAGTGATGGCAGGAACGTGCTGGTGCTGGGGACCAGGGAGGCAAGATCAGACTGGCCGGAGTAGGCCTGAGAACGCCAAATGTGCGACCATTTAGGGAGAAAGACGGAGAATGATATCGGGAAATTTGGGATTGCGATACGGGCGAAGAGAGTGATGGTGCCTATTTACAACGGTTGCCACCGTGTTTCTACAGCACGGGTAGCATAACCAAGATACCCGCGCGGGTAACAAAAACAATCTCTCTCTCTCTGTATATATATATATATATATATATATATATATATATATATATATATATATATATATATATATATATATATATATATAGAGAGAGAGAGAGAGAGAGAGAGAGAGAGAGTGAGAGAGAGAGAGAGAGTCAGACTAGAATACACTCGAGTGTATCTGGAGAGGAATACACTCAAATAGTTTTTCATGATTCAATATTTTTTTTGAAAATCTAATCCGTTGATCTTCTTAAACATCTCGTGAACAACTCATACGCAAAATTTGAGCACATTTGGACATGTATAGCCCTTGTTATGAAAACCGCAAAAATTATGCATTTCAAATTAGTTTCACGCGTCAAATTTGTTTCCCTTGGATGAGTGACTTACACTCATCCAAATGGGCTCAAAATTTGTATGTAGCCTAGTTATAGTATGACAGTGAATATCAATGATTTACATTTTATAAAAAATAGTCTTGATATGCAAACACACTTAGAGTGTATTCGTGCGATCTGTACACTCGAGTGTATTCTAGCCTGACTCTCTCTCTCTCTCTCTCTCTCTCTATATATATATATATATATATATATATATATATATATATATATATATATATATATATATATATATATATATATATATATATATATATATATATATATTGTAAGACATATTTATGTGTATGTTTTCACTTCAAAGTTTGTGTTACATGTTATGTAAACATACAAAACATACGTTATTTTACTATCCAGTTTCTTTGATATAGGATACATGCATTGTTTCACATTAAAATTTGTATTTTAGTACTATAAAGATATATGATATAAGTATTAGTTGACTTGAACTGACACATAATATTTATTAACTAATGATATACTACAAGCTTAAATTACACACACGAGATTATTCAGTATGGAAATTCTATTACACAAGATTTGAACAACATATACACAAATTAAATAATGACAATAATACACTTTGTAGTTCAACCTAACAAGTTGATGTGTATTGTTACACTATTAAAGATATGCAATTTTGATATCAAATAACATTAAATCTTTTCTTCTCTATTTGACTAATTTCAATAATGTTAGAAAATTAATAATAATAAATATGAATATCATATTAGATATAAGATTGTACGCAACACATCCACAAAATATACATATATAGTATAGTTTCTTACATATATTAGGATATTTGACTTTACAATGCATATTGATTGTTCATCACGATTTTGTACATATATTAGTTACTTAAATATCATTTTGATTTTTCTCTCTTTAAAATGAGATAACAATCACTACATTAAACTTTTATACTTGTCTCGTCCGTCTCCTCCCCAGATGTCTTCCCCTTCCCTCTTCTTCTCTCTTTCATATGTTTTTCATGCACAGAAGCCCACATAAACTTATCGACTTCTCGTGTTAGGAAATTGCTTCGTAACCCACAAACATGATGTGTTGACTGGAGCTATATTTATGGAATAGGATGTAAGGCATACTGTTTGTATAAGACTCTTACGCAAAGATTACTCATGAGTTATTTGTTCTGTGTTGAAAAAGATTTGCCGTTTGAAATATTACTGGCACATGTACAACGTGGCGCCGTGTCACGGCCCATGTAGAATTCCTGAATAGTGACAGTGCTTTATCCATGAACACTATTAAATATTAATTACTCTCTTTTTAATATTACAGAAAACAAGAATCCATTCTGTTGAACCTGAAATAGCAAAATTGAGAACTGATAACTAAATAAGGAAGCCTACAAAATAGGATACACAATCCAGAACCCCCAAACATAGTCGAGACACATCATCCTGCGCTGTAATTTTACTCCATAAATCACCCCAAACAGGAATTCTGGGAGTATGATGAAACAGATGGTGAACCTCATGGAACAAGTGTCGGAAGTGATGGTGAGAGGAGGGTAATAGAAGGTACACGTGCGTCCCCACTCCTCTCTCCATTGATGAGTCTATAAAAGATTCCGGTCCATCATTCCCGACTTCTCCAAGGCAAGCGTTTGGCTTTTCCTCTCGTTCCTAAATCCCCTCACATCTTGAGCAAGATCGACACCCATATATTCCAACAACCAAGCTTCCCCACCACCTCCACTCCTGTTCCTCCCAACCAACAGAAAAATGGTTCTAATCCAGATGGTACCGCCACAAACAAACCACTCCAAGCACACAGAACTGGTCACTAAGGAACAGCAGCTGCACATGGCCGGCCGCCACCAGCCGCCGCAGGCGTCGTCTCTGGTGTTTGACTTGGCCGTCGAGTGCCATGCTCGAGACATCCCCAAACAGTTCGTGTGGCCCGAACATGAGCGGCCCGTGCCGGCCGCGGCTGACCAAGAGCTCCCCGTTCCTGTCATCGACCTGAAGGCGTTCCTTCAGGGCGGCAACATGGAAGCGGCACAGACGGTGGCGAAGGCTTGTGAGACCCACGGGTTCTTTCAGATTGTTAACCACGGAGTCGACCCGAGGCTGCTCAGTCAAGCTCAGGAACGCACGGAGTCTTTCTTCGCAATGCCCCTTGATGAGAAGCAGCGAGCTCAGCGTAAGCTCGGGGAGAGTTGCGGATATGCCAGCAGCTTCACGGGGAGATACTCGTCCAAGCTTCCATGGAAGGAGACCCTCTCGTTCCGTTACCGCTCCGACACACCGGGCATCATCAGGGACTACTTCCTCCAGACCCTTGGTGAATCCTTCTCGCAATACGGGTAGGACACCACTCGATGCACCTATCTACTTTCCTTATATATGTATATATATATATATATGTATATATATATATATATATATATGTATATATATATGTATATATATATGTATATATATATATGTATATATATATGTATATATATATATGTATATATATATGTATATATATATGTATATATATATATATGTATATATATATATGTATATATATGTATGTATATATATATATGTATATATATATATATATGTATATATATATTTGTATATATATATATATATATATATATATATATATATATATATATATATATATATATAGTTATCTATTCGACTCTTACGACCCTGAGCTTTGCGTTCCTCAATGTACATTACTGATGGATCTACTCTACTGTTACGTTAACTATAACGCAGTGAGGTCTACGAAGACTACTGCAACGCCATGTCAAAGGTGGCCATGGGGGTGATGGAGCTCCTAGGTGAGAGCCTCGGTGTGGGTCGGTTCTGGTTCCGGCGATTCTTCGAAGATCACGACTCCATCATGCGACTTAACTATTACCCACAGTGCCAGGAGCCACACCTCACTCTCGGAACTGGCCCGCACTGCGACCCTACCTCACTCACTATTCTCCACCAGGATGACGTCGCCGGACTCCAGGTCTTTGCTGACGGCGCATGGCGCTCCGTTTCGCCCGTCACTGGTGCTTTCGTCGTCAATATTGGGGACACCTTCATGGTATGTACATGTGAATATGGATAGTGTACCTCCCTAGCATTTAGCGCATCTCTCTCTCTAGTTTAGCTAAAAAAAGTAAAAAAAAATCATGAAATCTCTCTCTCTCTCTCCCCCGCGTCACAAACCGAATGCCCTTATTTTTCGAAATAATGGTCTAGCTTTCATTACGTAGAAAGAATACAGCCCGATGCCTAATTTATTATATTAGTTCTTTGTACGTTATGCTCCAATTATTTGGTGAAAACAAATAATTTGGCATGTTATCCATCATCCGATTATATAGTCCTTTCTAGAGATTCAAAAGACAAGTGCCACTGCACTATCAATTAACGAATTTACTAAAAAGTTAAAATAAAATTGAAACTTCCACCTTAATGTAGCTGTTTTATCAAATGTTGTATGAATGAAACCATGACTTAAATTAAATGTTTAATTTTTATTTTAATTTTCCAATAATCCATTAATGAAAATTGCAACTCAGGTGGAAATTCTAGTGGCAGATTTTTGGTATGAAAAATGCCACTCAAAGTGAAATTCTTTTACATATGAAGTTATTTAATAGATTGTGCTGCCATACAAAGGATTACTATTTTTCCTAAAGTTTGTAAATTTGACTTTTTCCCCTATATGGGAATCAAACTGCATGCTTATACTAGTACATTCAAACTATTTGGTCATCAACCATGTATGACATCCAAGTAAACACGACCAGCCCACGAAACACACATATTTCTCTCAAGGTAAACGTTAAAATGGAAACCCTAATAATCCATAAGAATACAACTATAGAGGGTCCGTCCACCTATTCAGAGATTTCATATCTCTCCCAAGTGTGATTCATCTTAACAACTATCGATTCAGCTGTGTAGTGTTTCCTATAATTTACATGTAGGTATCTTTTCTACTTTTTTTTTTCTCTGTTCCATAACTCGAACATGCATGCTTCGCATGTTAATTAAAGTCAACTAACTATCAGTATTTACTCAACATTTTCGTGTTAGAGACTTGGAGCGAAACATTAAGTACAAGGTAATTGCAAACACTATTCTCCATAAATCCTACTTGCACCATATAGATCTTATAGAAACCCGTGAAGAAGCACTTCGGAGTCCAAGTGCTCACATTAGTCCAGATAGTTTGTAAGTTCACTTCAAACGCTATGGTTTCATCTAGTGCTCAGTGTTCTATTCTCTAGACACAGTATGTTTTAATTTTTGTCCATTCAGCTTATGTAAATTTACCGAAATCAAACATATAACTTTTGTTATTGGATTCTTATCAAGTGTGTTATGTTTATGTTTTATTTGCTCAACTTCTCGGAAAACAAATGCATAAGGATAATGCTTTATTTTTCGTTAATGCTGATAACTCTTATATGAATTTGTTTGCAGGCATTGTCCAACGGGAGGTATAAGAGCTGCCTGCATCGAGCAGTGGTGAACAGCTCGGCACCGCGGAAGTCGCTAGCCTTCTTCCTATCACCTGACATGCACAAGCCAGTGGCTCCTCCTGCACAGCTAGTCGACGAGCGGCACAGCAGAGTGTACCCAGATTTTACGTGGCAGGAACTACTGGAATTTACGCAGATTCACTACAGGGCCGACATGAGTACACTTGACGCGTTCTCCAAGTGGCTGGCTTGCCGGGCCTAACAGGTAATAGCTTGCCGCTTGTCTTGCCGCCGGTGCTTCAGAAAGAAGCCGCAAGTTCGTCCCGCACGGCGATGCATGCTAGAAGACGTCAGGTCATCTGCCTAATGTACAGTGATACTCTGATGTGTAGCATCCATAAGCAATTTCAGCCGCGCTGAGCTTTGTTTAACTGCTAGTGTATCAACAGCAATTAAATGTGTTTTCTGTCCATCACTGTCAAATATGTTTCTCAAGATAAGCGACGGACTTCATCTAAAGAGCTAACGGTTCTTCTGTTACATTGCAAATGCAAGCAATTGACTTCCATAAGGATTTAACAACGGCTACATGTTCTCATTAATTACTCGCTGTGTAATATATTGTAGTTACTTATAAAACGGGAAGATAACAAATAAGTTTCCGTGTGTTTTTCTTCTAATAAGAAAAGAAAAACCCCAACTTCTCTCGGACGTACAAATCACAAACAATTCGTATATAAGGGTTTGTCTATTCAAAAGAGTAACATTACATAATTTAAGCATGTATCTCATGGTCGTTGGGAAAAATAAAAGAAGTACAGAAATGACATAAAATTGAGGTCCATTTCGAAAACGATTGCACTAGATTTGCCATTATTCTTAGGTTGACAAGAACTCATCAGTCATTTCATCCTAACCCTAATGATGTCGGAAAAAGAAATTGTGCTTTGGTTAATCTGATAGATCTAAAAGAACAAATGTATAACAAAGTCACAAAATCGTGGATCTAAAACTCCCAGCTTTAGTTTCTTATAAACACGTGATTCAATAAATGCTCAAAAAGTTGGCAGCGCAAATCGAGCTATGACAACTCCAAGAATGAGGAAGACTAACCATAATCTGTGGCATTGTGACACTATCCCATTAATAATTGCATTGGCCTATCTTGTCTCAGTTTCACCGAAATCACTATTTGGCAGACTAGTAGAGTTGTATCTACGTATTTCTCTATTTATGGATATCAAATAGAGTCATTTGAGCTTGATAACACATTTATTCTAATAATCGAGGGGTCCATATGCATTGCCCTTATCTAGGGAGAGAAAATTTCGTTTTTGCCAGAACCACATAATTTGTAACATATCCAACTGTTAGCGCTATTGCACACCATGTTACTTTGATATTTAATGACTTCAAAATGTACAACTCTTCATTTGGGATCTCAACTACTTTGGAGTTTAAGGAAGATATACAAGCTTATGATTATGAGACTATTTCTTATGTCACATTCACACCATTCCATGTAGTATTTGTACGGAAAATTAACCAAATGTATTACTCTTCAAGCTTATACATCTTTATTGATTTGATACATCAAATTCATGATTAGCGTCATCAGCCAACAGTTTGATGTATTACTCTTATAACTTCCATAGTGGTATGTGAATGGGAACATTCTAAGGATTGTGCTTTCATCAAAGCTATAACTTCCCTATGGATGTGGTCATATGAGAGGGGGCTTTCAACTACTTGACAAAATGGCTTCTTGAGAACGACATCAAAGATCACATTCAACAACACTGGATGATAGATTCCTCAAGAGACTCTTCTGATAGGTCATTGGAGAAGTTAAATTACTTATAATAAGGACCTATGTTCTAGTAGAGTTTTGGGTATGTTGAAAAAGGCTAAGCCATGTGAAATTCCTATTGTTGGGCTCCCAGAAAATGTTGTACACCGTGTTCACAATGGAAAGTTGAATCGTTCCTATGAGATGATTTTATTGGAAGCCGCAATTCTTTAACATGTTACAATCTCCCCAACTTATTACTTGACCTACTCACTAAGACTTTATTATATTGCATCATTATCTATTCGCTATTCTAATGCAAGCCATCATGGTTCTTTAATTTTCCTTGGCATAAAGAGACTTTTTCACATGCCAGATCGACAGGGGTCAAGGCCAATTTATCACATTCCTGTATTAGCCCCTAAGGGAATCAAACTTTTAGACTATTTGTAATGTCTAGTCCAACAAACAAGTGTTCTAGTCGAGTTTTGAGAATGATGACAAGCACCACAAATCAACACTCACATCGCTCGACACGGTAAAAAAAAACTTAACCAGTGAATTCTTATTAATGATTTGATGGGCTCCCTGAGAAAGAGATTCACCTTATTATTATGGGTAGTATTCATCTTTATGATCATGTTATCGGAGACCTAAAATTATGGAATTTTTTGTAGATGATGGGATAAAAAATGTTTTCAACAATTTTATTTCCAAAAGTGCATCACACCTTTTACACAACTATGGATGTGTCACACCTTTTACAGAACTAACTACTACTGGAGATCAAATTTGTGATCTAGGGCATTGGAAATATTCTGTCCGACTTGGGGGAGCAGTCATGACACTGATGTGTGTGGTACCATTCTTCTCCGCCCCTCACCCCTCCTAGTGGTTTTTACCTCCTACTAGATTTGGTGGCTCTGTCTTCATTGGGTGTCCCAACTTTGACGTTGGGGTGGGTATTGTCTACGACGCTTAGTCCTGGGTGACAAGTTCTAAGCAGATTGTGGCTCCTAGCAGTTTCTGTGTTGTCCTCCAAGGAGTCGATGGTGGTGTTTTTCTACTCAAGGTGGATTCTCTCCCACCTTCTTCTTTATTGTTTCCTTGCTTTTGTTGTCATTTTGTTTTTTTGGGTAGGTTTTCTATTTGTTAGTCATTGAGGTCTTTGGTCATGTTAATCCTTTCAATAAGGTTGATAGACCTTCCTTTTTGGAGGTGGTTTGGTTTTGGGTTCCAATGGCGCCTTGCCTACAATCTAAGTTTCCCCTCAATCTGATTTTAAAATGGTCACTTGCTTGATGTTGCTTTTGTTGGGATATAGTTCAAGGTTGGTTGATAGAACCTACTATGATCTTTGTCTTGTTAGTTCCTAGTAGGAGAGTTGGAGTCTCTTCTTGGTAGATAATACCTATAATTGTGAAAGGGTTTCATATAAAAGGTGCTCTTGTAAGCGTGTCTGGGAGAAATCCATATTGAAGATTCTAATTTATATCTAGTCTCGTATGTTTGATGTTTATGTACTTCTCCTATCCATTCCTATGGATTTCGTATGTCTAATTTTAAAATGGAAATTGTTTTACCCCAAAACATAATTTTATCATGAACCTTTGAATCTATTATATTTAAAGAGGCTAGAGGAAGAACAAAGAGAGTCTAAGGATGGAAAAATTGTAAAAATTCTTCTAGAAGGAGATATTGGACCACAAATTTTGTAGTGTGGAGGATTTAAATACTAAATTCTTTCAATCCCGTTTGAAATCTTGTAGAAATTACTTGAATGTGGATGTTTTTAGAGAAGATGGCTGTAACATCCCCAAAGTTTAAGCTTGTCAATGATCCTTAATGGGAAACCCTAATTCTTAAATTTAAGATTGCATCTAGCAAATAGAACATAATTGACCTTTAAGTCCCAAATATAATGAAATATTCTCTCAAAATCTAATTTTTTCTCAACCAACTCACAAAGAAAAGGCCAATTCCCCTAATCTCACCTTTTAATGATTATATGCATTGGGATAATGACCTATATGAGTTTTATGGATAAAAGGTATTGAAAACCTAAATCTAACTAGATAGGAAGATTCACGACTCTCTAATTAAGCCATGGTTCAAATTTGATGTCAATTGGACTGTGTTTGACCCTTCAAATCAATTAAGGAAGTTTACATATAGTTTGAGTGATAAATCAATCAAATATATAAATGTTATGTCGATTAATCCTAAGTTTTGTTTTTTTAGCGTGTCGTGCAGACAAAGTCCTAATCGGACCAAACTACTCGTGGAGTCGTCTTCTTGCTGGGAGGGCCTCTCCTTCACCCGAGTCCCATCTCTCTTGGACTCAATAGTAGTGGCTCTCCTCCTTGATTTCGATCTCTTTCTATGATCAACGTCATTAGAAAGAAGTCCCTCTTTTCATCGATCTCTCATCTTATTGATCTGATAAACCCAAAACTTCATGGGTTTTCATGACTTGGATCTCTTAGTTGGCTAATGAGTCTACAACCCTCCCATGTTCTCCTATGGTTAGGACTCCACGCCACACTAGGGCATCATGACTATTTATAATTGTCTCTCCACCGTCTTAAGACCCCCAACAACTAGTTCCTCTTGCCCAGTATCCCCCAACAAGCTCACAAGATAGAACCTCAACTCCACCGATCTTCCTCCCAAATCTACGACTGGTCCTGGAGCTCGGGAAGCCTGAAAGCCCTACCAGTATTGGGAAGACCTCCATTGAGGTGTCACAGAGGTTTCTGAGTTTTCTTCTCGTCGCAACTCAGGGTAAGATTCATATCCCTTTTCTTTTTCATGTTCACTATTTCTGTGACCCCTAGATGAAGTCTGTGGGTTCTGAACCAATTTTGTGGGGAAGTTTTGTTCTTTGTGTTTGGTTTGGTGTGTGCAAATACCTCTTGTGGTTGGATTCTCACTTGGTTTCCCCGGTTCCTTTCCCATCTATGCTTGTCTTGCTTCCATTGTAGCGGGGGATGTCCACGACGCTTCAGGCCACCCCACTATTCGTCTTTGGGCTCTCTTGGTTCAGTTGGCGATGGCGAAGATCCTCGACACCTCTGTTCCCAATAAAATGATCAAAATCTAAATTTTGCTTTTCCAAATCGTGATGCTCATTGCCTATGTTCTTTAGTGAGTTGGGTTGGGGAAAGAAGACCCCAAATACTGAGTTTAAAGTTTTTCCCTTAAGCCAAGGTGTTTGTGTCACACCTCAACATGGATAAAAGTGACCTTTTAGCCTCTATTAGTCAACCATCGCCCAATAGCATTGGATGTGTTTCTCTAGGTCACGTGTCAGCTTGCATTTAGACCAAGTAAGCTTCACTGGCCATATTGGATTATTATTACCTATGTGGGTTTTATTGATTTCCTATTGGCTAGTTTTCCAAAAGTCGTAGTAATTGCATTTGTGATTAGAAAAATATGAAATGATACTCGTTGGAGAGAATTTTTAATGAGGAACTCATTTTTAAGGCTTTGAAACCCTAATTTAGTAATGTCAGATCACATTTCCTTACAAGACCCAAATTAGGGTTTATGATGCTAATTAATGTGGTAATTAATGTAAAACATGTTAATTTCAGGAAACTTAGGATTCACATAGGACCAGGGAAAATAAGATAGGATCTTCTTTGCTCTAGGTAAGTGAGTCATGCCACTATGAATATGTACTTTGGATGAATTGCTTGTTCTGTATGATTTATGATTATATTTTAAATTCCACGTTAATAAATAAAATTAAGATAATGATGATGCCTCAGATCATATTATTCCAGGTTGTTTGCTATAATCATGAAGTCCTATGCTTATCATTTATGCTCATTAGTTTAATTCTATGATCAGTAATGATTATGAAATTAGAGAAAGAATCATGTAAATCATGTATTGTTAATGTTAAGATTAACATGGAGAAATCCCATGACGATTAAGATAATGCACATAAGTTGTGAATTATTTCCCTTGATGTTATTTTGTCTTTATAGAATTGATGAGCACTTTGGTACAACTAAGATGAGCCTTAACCGACCTGATGAGCACTTTGGTGCAATTATTGGTTGAGGACAATTCACATTGATGGCAAGATAAGAATAATGATGTTAATGATTAAGATAAGAGAAATAAGTAACTTATTATATGTTTCTCGCAATGATGGACTTTTACGGTCATTATGGGATTCCTAGCAATGATGGGATTTCTAAGCCTGATGTGCCCCACATGGGAAGTGATGCAAAGAATGCATATAGTAATGTTTATTAATTCATTGATGTAGTGAAAGCTAAAGTGTAATGGAAATTCTTAATGTTAAGCCATGTAAAGTTTATTTCAGTTCAACTATATATGCTTATTTTTAGTTCTTATAACATGCATAGTATCTCTTACTGATGTATGTCTCTGTTTTTGCATGGCCATGGAACGAGATGTCCCTATATCAAGGAGAACAAGGAATTGAAGAGAGCCCTTAAGAGTAGCTGACATCAAGGAGACTTTAGCTTGGTGGGGTGCCATCTACCACTCAATAGATTATCTAGTCTAGTTTTTGTTTCATGCTTTAGATTTTATTAGCCTACATTTATTAGGTTTGAAATTGAGATGAGACGGTTCATGTTTTTCCCTATTAAGGAACAATGTATGAATCTATATTTCCAATTAATGCATAGTGTTTCATTTATCTTTTTTCTATGAGTATCATGTTTTGTAATATTCCTCCAAGCCAAGTGACTCATGTTGTGGACAACATAGGGTTTGATTCCGCTGTCATATAGTGTTTGGAGGGGCGTTACAATACGATATCAAAGCAATGAGTAGATGCCTACTAAGCTAAAGATTCACATGTTCTAACCCTAGATATACCTTATTTTTCTAGATGGCTCCTAAGAAATCTGATAAGGGAAAGGATAATGATGGTGCTAGCTCTTCTAGTGAGGGAGGTGGACCAAGAAGGAACCCTAAGGAAACTTTGGAGGACTTATTCCAACCACTCACTAATGCCATAGGACAAGAATAACCTCAACCCAGACACCATGAACTGACTTTAGTGGACTTCTTGAAGATCAGGCCCGACTCCTTTGTTAGAGAAGGAGAAGATTATGTCATCACTAAGGGAGAAGAATGGATTAGGAGCATGGAGAATTGTTTTGTGACATGGACTATCCTCAATATTCTAGGGTTCGATTTATAGCCCACATGTTAAAGGGAGAAATACACACATGGTGGGAGAACTTCCTCAACTCAAGGAAAAGTGATGCACCTGCACTCACATGGGAAGGATTTGTTGAAGCCTTCTAGGAGCACTATGTGTCTGAAGCCATAATAGAGAAGGAGTTAGAATGTTCCAATCTAGCATAGGTTGGTGACATGATGGTGACCCACTATGCCATGAAGTTCATGATCCTACAAAAGTATGGTTACTACTATGATGAATGACGCAAGACAAAGAAGTTCATTTGAGGACTCAATCCTGACCTAAGCTTCACCCTGTCAGGAAGAGGCCACAAGACCCTTCAGGCTGCTCTGGATGTAGCCCTAGATCTAGAAGGCCACCCTAAAAGGTCCTATAAGAAGGAAGATCCTTAAAAGAATAACCAATATCAACATCAACCTCCCAACAACGAGAGGAAATCTCATGAGGTTGAAGTCCCTACTTCCCAAGAGAAATCACAGTGCCCAACTTGTAAGAGGGTCCATGGAGGTCCGTGTAGGTTTGGTACTAGATTATTCTATTATTATGGAGAGACTGGACATATAAATCCAGATTGTCCTAGATACTGAGGAAGGAAGCCAGAAACCAAGACCCAAATCCTAAGAGACAGGCGAGAATCTTTGCAATGAACATCGAGGAGGAAAATGAATAAGGTATGGTTTAGACTGTCACTTTTTAGATTATGACTTTATCCTTAGGACATATATGTGTATTGTCATGAGGTTTTAAATAATATGTTTTGATGTTATGGAAATATTGAAAACCCTAAGGTGGGTAGTATGAGAATTTTTTTGAGGACGCAATTTATTTAAGGTGAACATATTTTAACATCCCCAAAGTTTAAACTTATCAATGATCCTTAATGGGAAATCCTAATTTTAAAATTTTAAGATTTCATCTAGCAAATAGAACATAATATGACATTTAAGTCCCAAATATAATGAAATATGCTCTTAACCTCGAATTTGGTCTCAACCAACTCACTAAGGAAAGGCTAATTCCTCTAATCTCACATTCTAATTATATATGCATTCATAGAATGATCTATATGATATTTATGGATTAAAGGTGATTAAAACCTAAATCTAATAATATAGGAAGATTCTAGACTCTTTAATTAAGTTGTGGTTCAAATTCGAGGTCAATTGGACTTTGTTTGACCCTCCAAATCAATTAAGGAAGTTTGCATATAGTTTGAATGATAAATCAGTCAAATATTTAAATGTTATGTTGACTAAGCCTAATTTATTCTTTTTTAGCGTGTCATGCGGACAAAGTCCTAATTTGATTGGACTCTAACTTGAGGAGTCATCCGCTTGCTGGGAGGGTCTCTCCTTCAATCGAGTCCTATCTCTCTTGGACTTAACAGTGGTGACCCTCCTCCTTGATTCTGATCTCTCTCTATGATCAAAAATGCAAGAAAGAAGTTCACTTTTCATCGTTCTCTCATCTTTCTGATCTGATAAACCCCAAACTTCATGAGCTTTCGTTCTCTAGATCTCTCTGTAGGTGAATGAGTCTGCAATCCTCCCATGTTCTCCCTACAGTTGGGACTTTATGCCACAGCAGGGCATCATGACTATTTATAATCATTTCTCCATGAGACCTAGAACAACTAGTTCCTCTTCCCTGGTATCCCCCCAACAAGATATCAAGCTTGAACCCCAACTCCATCGATCTTCCTCCCAAATCTATGGCTGGTCCTAGAGATCGGGAAGCCTAAAAGCCCTATCAGTATTGGGAAGACCTCCATTGAGGTGTCACAGATGTTTTTGAGTATTCTTCTTATCACAATTTAGGGTAACATTCAAATCCCTCTTTTTTTCTTGTTTACTATTTCAGCGACCCCTAGATGAAATTTGTAGGTCCTGACCCAGTTTTGTGGGGAATTTTTGTTCTTTGTCTTCAGTTTGGTGTGTCCAACTACCTCCAGTGGTTGGATTCTCACTTGGTTTTCCGAATTCTTTTCCCCTCTATGCCTGTCTTGCTTCCACTGTAGTGGGGAATGTCCATGGTGCTTCAAGCCACCCCACTAGTTGTCTTTGGTCTCTCCAGGTTCGACTGGCAATGGAAAAGATCCTTGGCACCTTGGTTCCCAAGAAAATGATCAAAATCTCAATTTTGCTTCTCCAAATTGTGTTGCTCATTGCCTATGTTCTTCACGTGAGTTGGTTTTGAGAAAGAAGACCCCAGACGCTGAGTTTATTATTTTTCCCTTAAGAGGAGGTGTTTGTGTCACGCCTCAACTTGATAAAAGTGGCCTTTTGACCTCCATTAATTAGCCAGTTCCTGGTAGATGTTTTTCTCTGTGTCATGTGTCAGCTTGCTTTTGGCCCAAGTAAGCTTCGCTGGACGTATTGGATTATTATTACCTACGTGTTTTTTTTAATGATTTCCTATTGGCTGGTTTTTCCAAAAATCATAGTAATTGCATTTGTGATAAAAAAATATGAAATGATACTCGTTGGAGAGGATTTTTTATAAGAAATTTGTTTGTAAGGCTTTGAAACCCTAATTTAGTAATGTCAGGCCACATTTCCTTACAAGACCCAAATTAGGGTTTATGATGCTAATTAATGTGGTAATTAATATAAATCATGTTAATTTTAGGAAACTTAGGATTCATACAGGACCGGGAAAAACAAGTTAGGATATTCTTTTCTCCCGTAAGCGGGTCATGCCACTATGCATATGTACTTTGGATGGATTGCTTGTTATGTATGATTTAGGATTATGTTTCAAATTCCAAGTTAATTATGATGATGCTTTGGATCATATTATTGCATGTTGTTTCCTATAATCATAAAGTCTTATGCTTATCATTGATGCTCATTAGTTTAATTCTATGCTCATGTAATGATTAAGAAATTCAAAAAAGAATCATGTAAATCATGTAGTGTTAATGTCAAGATTAAGAGGGAGAAATCCCATGATGATTAAGACAATGCACTTAAGTTGTGAATTGTTCCTGTTGATGTTATTTTGTCTTTATGGAATTTATGAGTACTTTGGAGCAACAAAGATGAGCCTTAATTGGCCTAATGACCACTTTGGTGCAATTATTGGATGATGACAATTTACATTGATGGAAAGATAAGAATAACGACGTTTATGATTAAGATAAGAGAATTAAGTAACTTATTATATGTTTCTCACAATGATGGACCTTTATGGTCATTATGGGCTTCTTAGAAAATGATGGGATTTCCGAGCATGATATGCCCCACATGGGCAATGATGGAGAGAATGCATATAGTAATGTTTCTTAATTCATCAATGTAATGAAAGCTAAAGTGTAATTGTAATTCTTAATATTAAAAAATATCATGTTTATTTCAATTTGAGTATATATGCTTATTTTCAGTTCTTATAACATGCATAGTTCCTCTTACTGATGTATGTCTTTGTTTTCACATGGACATGGGATGAGATGCCCCTAAATCAAAGAGCAAGAGGTCATTGTACAGAGCTCTTCAGAGTAGCTAATGTTGGCTAAATGGACATCTATAAATCCCTTTGTTTTGATTATGACAAACATTTCATTCTTATTAATCTAACGAGCTACTTGAGTGTGCAGGATGACAAAGCAACAAGGGAAAATCTACAAGCTTACATATTTATAATTTCATGCAATGTAATCACTGTTGTAAAAACTTGTACAAAATTATAATGTACAAGTACTTAGAATTGCATGTAAATCAAGCGTTAGATTCTCCCTAGCTAAACACCACAGTTAGACAAGTCATCCCATTCAAATAGGATTACTTATGCACACTTACACACATAATTAGTGCCTAAATTGAAACCTTGAAACAGGATCAATCTCGATCGACAAACTCCTCGACCGAGACACTCTCGGTCGACAATCTTCTCGACCGAGAAAGATCCAAAGTAGCCGTTAGACACAACAGACAAGTTAGTTGGCAGTTGATGAAAGACGTTGCAAATCACTTGTTCCAGAGAGCCTGTCGGTCGACAAAAGTTCGACCGAGTAGGTGTCTCGGTTGACCATTTGTCGACCGAGATGGTCTCTGACAGCAACTGCAGAATTAATTAATTAGCCGTTATTAAAGCAACAACTTTGTACCTAACGGCTAGTTAAGCACTTAGAAACCCCTAGAAGTTGTCTAGAACGTCCTTAAGCATCCTTAGGCCATTCCTATAAATAGGACAAGCCATAGGACACCTAAACTCACTTGTTTTACACTTGCTACACTTGAGAAACCTTTGAGTATACTTTGTGCAATCTGTTTGTGAGCAATTTGAGCATTGTGACAATTGGCCATTTCATTCCTTAGCTCATAATTCATGTCCTATAGGCTAGTATCTCCTACCCACTGCAATCACAAGTTCACATACTTGGTTAGGAGATCTATACGCTTGATCTAGGCAAATCAAGCCTTGGGCTCTAAAGGATAAGTTGTAATTTCTATTTCCTTTCTTGTTCCCTATTATTGTTTGTACTCTCCTTGCTACTCCTAGGTTGGAGGTTGCGGATTGGAGAGGGTGAAGATCTTCTTGGCGAAGAAGGAGACTTTGAGCTACTTCAGAAGGCTGGTGCAATGGGAGGTTACTTCTAGAGAGGAAGGCTACTTCAAGGGGGAGCTTGGAGTTACTTCATAGAAGGCTACCTCAAAGTTGGTGCACCTACTTCAGGGTGAAGGATGTTCATAGGGTGTAAAGGAAAGTATTGTATTTTGTATAAATCCTCGAGAGGTAATAAAATAAATACTTTCATATCCCGGTTGGGTAAGCAACCGGGTAGTGGACTGACAACTATAGTATTTGCTATAGTTGGAACCACTCTAAACACCTGTCTCTTTCTTCTAATTTCAATTGTGGTTGTTTGAATTCAATAAATTGTTAAAATAATTCAAAAACTCTATTCACCCCCCTCTAGTAGTTTTTCAATTGGTATCAGAGCAGGCTTCAAGGAACCCTAACAAGGTCTTGAAGAAATGGGTGACGGAGTACTCAACAACCTCAACATTGAAGGGACACTTGTTGCTAGGCCCCCAGCGTTCGATGGAACAAACTACCAATATTGGAAGAGAAGGATGCAATTCTACTTCCAAGGCATCAACTGGGATTTATGGAGAATGGTGTCTACTCCATATATGCTTCCTCAAAATGAATTTGTGGAATGGGATGCAAACACAGTAAAGCTGGCCCAAATGAATGCAAAAGCTGTAAGCATTTTATATTGTTCTATTTCGGTAGGAGAATTTAATAGAATATCTAATTGTGACACAGCATATGATATTTGACATAGACTGTCCATAACCTATGAAGGTACAGTCCAAGTCAAAAATTCCAAGATTAGCATGTTTAAACAAAAATTTGAACACTTTCGTATGGATACTAATGAGTCAATTAGTGAAATGTTTGCAAAATTCTCTACTATTGTTAATGGTTTGAGTGCATTAGGAAAACCTATTCCTGAAGAAGATCAGGTATCAACGATCCTTCGTTCACTTCCTCCAAAATATAAGCCAAAGGTGACAGCCATTGAAGAAGCAAATGACCTCACTCAACTGAAAATGGAGCAACTTATTGGCAACTTAGAAGCTCATGAAGCAACTCTAGAAGAGGAAGAAAGAAGAGCACGTGAACTTCAGCAAGGAAAAAAGAAGGATGTGGCTCTAAAAGCTTCAAAAGCTGTCACACAAGAAAGTGAGGAGTCAAGTGAAGAAGAGGGAGAAGAAGCCTTGATAGTAAATGGTAAGAAATACAAAAGATTTAAATCTAACAAAATTTCCAGCTCTTCTTCTACCCCTCCTAGGTGCTTTGAATGTGGAAAGAAAGGGCATTTCAAGAATGAATGTCCTAAAGCAAAGAAAGGAAAGAAAAGCTCACACAAGAAGAAGGGAGAAAAAGCCTATAAAGCTGCATGGGACGAATCAAGTGACAGTGAAAGTGGAGAAGAAACCGTGGATTGTCTAATGGCAAGAGAAGATGATGAAAACTCTCAAGAGGTAAGCCTACTTGATCTTTCTAAAGAAGAGTTAGTCACTAGTCTACAAGAAATTCATGACAAGTATGTTGATGTCAAGAAGAAACTAAAGAAGGCTATAAAATCAAATGATGAGCAAATTTCTAAATTAGAAAATCTTTCTTCTTAAAAGAATAACATTGATCTTGAGAATTTATCTTTAAAAACATCTTTAGATGATTACACTAGAAAGCTACTCACTCTAGAAACAAATGTTGATCTCCTTTCTAAAGAAAAGACTGATTTGTTAGCTAAACTAAAAGATTTTTAGACTCAACCTATTTTGTGTAACCATCTAGACTATGAAAATGTTATAAAAGATAGAGATTCATTGCTATCTGATTTAGATCAAGCAAGAAAAGATTTACACAAGAAAATGAATAATATTGCTCAGCTGCAAAGAGAACTTCATGAGTTAAGAAGAAAAGATATACTTGATAACATTCTAAGTATTGGTACTGTTTTCAACGGAAGAAAAGGTTTGGGATATGCTCCAAAGAAAAATCAACCTAAAAGAACTCAAACTAGGTTTGTACCCAAGAACACAATGGCTAGAAAGAGAAATGAAGTTGACTCTATTACCTGCCATTTTTGTTTACGTCTTGGACACTATTCCTTTTCATGCCCTTATAAAACTAAGGATTCCGAATTAGTTTGGCTCCCAAGACCTCAAACTTAGTAGAGTCAAATAAAATTTAGTTGAGATATGACCAAAAAGCTCAATCTTGCTATTTATATTGTCTTATCTCAACTAAACAAAAGATTTTATGCTCATTGGTAATTTTCTGCATTATTGTACTAAAACAGAAACTTAGTCGGTTGAAGAATTGTCGACCGAACCATTAATCGGTCGAAGTATTGTCGACCGACCGAATGTCTGTAACATATCAAAATTTACAGCAATTATTTCGGTCAAAAATTGTTCAACCGAGCTACATTTCTGTGTTTTCTGGTTTTGTATTACAGTAATCTTCTCGATCGACAAATTGTCGACCGAGACATATGTCGGTCGAACAATTGTCGACTGACTGGACTTCTGATTCAGAACTTTTATACAAATCTGTATTTAAATGATTCTAACCATATCGGACCATCACATGGGTACCAAAATCTACATTTTAATGCAGGAATGGGTGGTTGACAGTGTTGGCTAAATGGACATCTATAAATCCCTTTGTTTTGATTATGACAAACATTTCATTCTTATTAATCTAACGAGCTACTTGAGTGTGCAGGATGACAAAGTAACAAGGGAAAATCTACAAGCTTACATATTTACATTTTCATGCAATGTAATCACTATTGTAAAAACTTGTACAAAAAATATAATGTACAAGTACTTAGAATTGCATGTAAATCAAGCGTTAGATTCTCCCTAGCTAAACACCACAGTTAGACAAGTCATCTCATTCAAATAGGATTATTTTTGCACACTCACACACATAATTAGTGCCTAAATTGAAACCTTGAAACAGGATCAATCTCAGTCGACAAACCCCTCGACCGAGACACTCTCGGTCGACAATCTTCTCGACCGAGAAAGATCCAAAGTAGTCGTTAGACACAACAGACAAGTTAGTTGGCAGTTGAAGAAAGACGTTGCAAATCACTTGTTCCAGAGAGCCTGTCGGTCGACAAAAGTTCGACCGAGTAGGTGTCTCGGTCGACCATTTGTCGACCGAGATGGTCTCTGACAGCAACTGCAGAATAAATTAATTAGCCGTTGTTAAAGCAACAACTTTGTACCTAACGGCTAGTTAAGCACTTAGAAACCCCTAGAAGTTGTCTAGAACGTCCTTAAGCATCCTTAGGTTATTCCTATAAATAGGACAAGCCATAGGACACTAAAAATTCACTTGTTACATTTGAGAAATACTTGAGCATACTTGAGCAATCTGTTGCAAGCAATTTGAGCATTGTGATCATTGGCCTACTTTCTCCTTAGCTCAAATTCGTGTCCTATAGGCTAGAATCTCCTACCACAGCAATCACAAGTTCACACACTTGGTTAGGAGATCTATACGCTTGATCTAGGCATATCAAGCCTTGGGCTTCAAAGGATAAGTTGTAATTTCTATTTTCCTTCTTGTTCCTTTTTATCCTTTGTACTCTCCTTGCTACTCCTAGGGTTGGAGGCTGCGGATTGGAGAGGGTTGACTTCTCAGGTGGAGAAGGGGACTTCAAGCTACTTCAAGAAGGCTATCGCATAGGAAGCTACTTCAGAAGGCTGGTGCAACGGGAGTTGGTGCACCTACTTCAAGGGAAGGCTGCTTCAAGGTTGGGCGATTACTTCTAGGTGAAGGCTGCTTGAAGGGTTTGGGAAAAGAAATTGTATTTTATGTAAAGTCCTTGCGAGGTAATAAAATAAATTTCTTTTCAAATCCCGGTTGGGTAAGCAACCGGGTAGTGGACTGACTTCCTTAGTATTTGCTAAGGTTGGAACCACTCTAAACCCTGTGTCTCCTTGTCCAATATTTTCATTGTGGTTGTTTGAGTTAAATTATTATTAAAATCTTTATAAAACTCTATTCACCCCCCCTCTAGTAGTTTTCAGACAGTGGATGTTCCAAACATATGACCGGAAACAAGGATGCATTCCAAACTTTTGAAGAAAAGAAAAGTGGAACAGTCACTTTTGGAGACAATGGTAAGGGCAAAATCGTTGGAATAGGTAATGTTGGTACAAACCTCGAAATTAAGAATGTTCTACTTGTTGATGGTTTGCACCATAACTTGATAAGTGTTAGCCAATTATGTGATAGTGGTTATGATGTTTTATTTAACAAAACCTGCTGCAAGTTATTAATAGAAAATACTACAAATGTTGTTTATGAAGGAAATAGAGTTGGAAATCTTTATATTCTTAAACCTAACTCTATGAAAATAGTAGTGGGAAAATGCTTGCTTGCAAATGACAATACCTTACAAATATGGCATAAAAAGCTAGGACATGCTAGTTCACATGTTATCAAAAATTTAGTGAAATATGATCTTGTTCGTGGATTTCCTACTTTATCTTTTGATCAAGTTGAAAACTGTGAACCATGCACAATGGGAAAGCAAACCAAAACATCTTTCAAATCAAAACATGTACTTAGCACCAGTAGATCATTAGAATTAATTCATATGGATTTATTTGGACCAATGAGGACACAATCAATCGGTGGTAAGAGATACTATTTTGTTATTGTTGATGATTATAGTAGATATACATGGGTACATTTTATTGCAACTAAAGATGATACTATTCATGTTTTTATGCAATTTTGTTCCAAGATTGAAAATCTCTTACAAAATAAAATATGTACCATTAGAAGTGATCATGGTGGGGAATTTGAAAATCATACATTTGAAGAGTTTTGTACATCTCAAGGATACACTCATAATTTTTCTGCTCCACGCACCCCACAGCAAAATGGTATAGTTGAAAGGAAAAATCGATCACTACAAGAAATGGCTAGAACTATGATGCTTGAACATAACACACCCAAAACCTTTTGGGCTGAAGCTGTAAACACTACATGCTATGTGCTAAATAGAGTAACTGTTCACTCTCATTTAAAGAAAACTCCATATGAACTAATACATTCTAAGAAACCTAGAGTTGACTATTTTCATACCTTTGGCTCCACATGTTATATCTTAAATACCAAAGACGATAGAGATAAGTTTGACTCAAAATCACACAAAGCATTCTTTTTGGGATATTCCACTTCTAGCAAAGCTTTTAGAGTATATAACACTATATCTAGAAAAGTTGAGGAATCTATTCATGTTTCTTTTCATGAAGAATCCCCATATGAAAATCTAGAAATCATAGATCTCACTAATCAATTCAAAAATTTAAACATACCAAACGATAGTGAGAAAGGTGCTACAAATAATCACCAAACTGAACCACAACCTACACCTAGACTTATTAAAGATCATCCTCAAGAATTAATTATTGGAGATCCTAATGATAAAGTCAAAACTCGTTCTTCCTTTAAAGATGTTGCAAACATGGCTTTTGTTTCTATCATTGAACCTAAAAAGATATCTGAAGCTCTTAAAGATGACTATTGGATAATAGCCATGCAAGAAGAATTGAATCAATTCACTAAAAATGATGTATGGGATTTAGTTCCTAAACCACAAGATAAAACCATAATAGGAACTAAATGGGTTTTTAGGAACAAGCTAAATGAGTCAGGAGAAGTAATAAGGAATAAAGCTCGGTTAGTAGCACAAGGATATAATCAACAAGAAGGAATAGATTTTGATGAAACATATGCACCCGTAGCTAGACTTGAAGCCATTAGAATGTTACTAGCTATTGCTGCCCATAAAAACATCAAACTCTATCAAATGGATGTCAAAAGTGCTTTTCTAAATGGCATCATTCAAGAAGAAGTTTATGTTGCCCAACCACCTGGTTTTGAAATTCCAGAAAAATGTGACTATGTTTATAAACTTAAGAAAGCACTTTATGGTTTAAAACAAGCACCTAGAAATTGGTGTGAAAGGCTCAAAACATATCTTTTTGATAATGGTTTTTCTATTGGAAATTCAGATTCTACTTTATTTTTCAAAACATATACATCTGATTTCCTAGTTGTGCAAATATATGTTGATGACATTATTTTTGGAGCTTCAAATGATTCATTGTGCACACAATTTAGTGATATTATGCAAAAAGAATTTGAAATGAGCCTCATGGGTGAACTAACTTTCTTTCTTGGTTTTCAAATTAAGCAAACATCTGCCGGAATATTCATAAGCCAAGAAAAATATACTAAAGAACTCTTAAAACGTTTTGGGATGGATCAATGCAAACATGCTACTACTCCTATGGCTACTTCTGTCAAAATTGATAAGGATGAAAATGGGGAACCTATTGATGATTCCTTATATAGAGCCATGATTGGTAGTTTGCTTTACTTAACGGCTTCTAGACCGGACATTATGTTTTCTGTTGGTCTTTGTGCTCGATTTCAATCACAACCTATGCATTCTCATTTTCTAGCAGTTAAACGAATTCTTCGTTATCTAGCCGGTACTGCTTGCTTTGGTTTATGGTATCCAAAAGGACAATCCTTGGATTTCAAAGCTTATACTGATGCGGATTATGCTGGTTGTCGACTTGATCGCAAGAGTACTAGTGGTGGCTGTTTCTTATTAGGGAGAGCTTTAGTATCTTGGTTTAGCAAGAAACAAAATACGGTTGCCCTATCTACAACTGAAGCTGAATATATGGCAGCTGGGTCTTGTTGTGCTCAAGTGCTTTATATGCAACAAGTGTTAAGCGATTATGGTTTTAATCTTTCATCTACGCCTATTTTTTGTGACAACACAAGCACCATAAACTTAGCACACAATCCTATTTTACACAGCCGAGCTAAACATATTGAAATCCTTCATCATTTTTTAAGGGATCACATCTCCAAAAATCATGTTTCCCTTCATCATGTTGATACGAAAGATCAATTGGCTGATATTTTTACAAAACCGCTTCCACTAGATCAATTTAACAACATTAGGAAGCACTTGCTTATCACTCCTTTGGAGGATGTTTTCTTTGATATTTGTGCTACTTAAACAAAAACTCTTGTTTACATTTTTGGCTTTTAAATGGACATCTATTTCATTAGATTTGATGGGATATCTAATTAAGGGGGAGTTTTTATTCTTAACGGTTATCTTTTTGAAATGACAAAGGGGGAGAGATAAATATAAAACTAAAATTTAGTAATTATGTAAAACTCAATTAATGAGTTTCATAAATAAACTCTTGGCTTTACATTGAAAGTTGCTATATTCCCAAAATGATCTGGATTTCATGTTCCATAATTCATGGGGAATAATAAGCACACATTTTATACACAAGAGAAAAAGCTACAAAAGGTAATCTAAAGGTATGAAACTCATATATTTTATATTTCTTTTATTTATATTTTGGAAATGTTTGTCATCTTCAAAAAGGGGGAGATTGTTGGCTAAATGGACATCTATAAATCCCTTTGTTTTGATTATGACAAACATTTCATTCTTATTAATCTAACGAGCTACTTGAGTGTGCAGGATGACAAAGCAACAAGGGAAAATCTACAAGCTTACATATTTATAATTTCATGCAATGTAATCACTGTTGTAAAAACTTGTACAAAAATATAATGTACAAGTACTTAGAATTGCATGTAAATCAAGCGTTAGATTCTCCCTAGCTAAACACCACAGTTAGACAAGTCATCCCATTCAAATAGGATTACTTATGCACACTTACACACATAATTAGTGCCTAAATTGAAACCTTGAAACAGGATCAATCTCGGTCGACAAACTCCTCGACCGAGACACTCTCGGTCGACAATCTTCTCGACCGAGAAAGATCCAAAGTAGCCGTTAGACACAACAGACAAGTTAGTTGGCAGTTGATGAAAGACGTTGCAAATCACTTGTTCCAGAGAGCCTGTCGGTCGACAAAAGTTCGACCGAGTAGGTGTCTCGGTCGACCATTTGTCGACCGAGATGGTCTCTGACAGCAACTGCAGAATTAATTAATTAGCCGTTGTTAAAGCAACAACTTTGTACCTAACGGCTAGTTAAGCACTTAGAAACCCCTAGAAGTTGTCTAGAACGTCCTTAAGCATCCTTAGGCCATTCCTATAAATAGGACAAGCCATAGGACACCTAAACTCACTTGTTTTACACTTGCTACACTTGAGAAACCTTTGAGTATACTTTGTGCAATCTGTTTGTGAGCAATTTGAGCATTGTGACAATTGGCCATTTCATTCCTTAGCTCATAATTCGTGTCCTATAGGCTAGTATCTCCTACCCACTGCAATCACAAGTTCACATACTTGGTTAGGAGATCTATACGCTTGATCTAGGCAAATCAAGCCTTGGTCTCTAAAGGATAAGTTGTAATTTCTATTTCCTTTCTTGTTCCCTATTATTGTTTGTACTCTCCTTGCTACTCCTAGGTTGGAGGTTGCGGATTGGAGAGGGTGAAGATCTTCTTGGCAAAGAAGGAGACTTTGAGCTACTTCAGAAGGCTGGTGCAACGGGAGGTTACTTCTAGAGAGGAAGGCTACTTCAAGGGGGAGCTTGGAGTTACTTCATAGAAGGCTACCTCAAAGTTGGTGCACCTACTTCAGGGTGAAGGCTGTTCAAAGGGTGTAAAGGAAAGTATTGTATTTTGTATAAATCCTCGAGAGGTAATAAAATAAATACTTTCAAATCCCGGTTGGGTAAGCAACCGGGTAGTGGACTGACAACTATAGTATTTTCTATAGTTGGAACCACTCTAAACACCTGTCTCTTTCTTCTAATTTCAATTGTGGTTGTTTGAATTCAATAAATTGTTAAAATAATTCAAAAAATCTATTCACCCCCCTCTAGTAGTTTTTCAGCTAACATCAAGGAGACTTTAGCTTGGTGGGGTGCCATCTATCACTCAATATATTATCTACTCTAGTTTTTGTTTGATGCTTTAGATCTGCTTAGCCTACATGTATTAGGTTTGAAATTAAGATGAGACAATGTATGTTTTTCCCTGTTAAAGAACAATGTATGAATCTATATTTCCAATTAATGCATGGTGTTTCATTTATATTTTTGCTATGAGTATCATGTTTTGTAATGTTCTTCCGATCCAAGTGCCCCATGTTATGGACAACATAGGGTTTTCTTCTGTTGTCATGT